>CM024539.1:41649361-42131861 GCA_014182365.1 Eucalyptus tenuipes | reverse complement strand
GTAGCCCAAGTTCCTGAATCTAGATATCTAGTTGCTTAGAAATCGAGGGACAACTCCTAACCCTCAATTGGGTTTTCTAGCCGATCCCAAAAAATGAGGTTAGTGGCGACTCCCATCATATTTTCTAGGTTGTTTTAAACAACTAGTTATTAAATAAACCCATCGTGAAGGGTATGAGCTTTGATCAAGTTCACCTTGGTTTATCGTACCCATTGTAGAAAGTTCCTAATGGATGAAATGATGCCATCCATGAGGAGCATGTACTAATGGGAGGGCTACCATGGCAAAGGTACCCTGAGATTTCATATCCATTGCTAACTTTCTCTTTTGAGGTGTGTTGCTTGCGTGGATATGAATCACAACACTTATGCAGTCACGCGAGGTATGAGCTTGAGAGAGCTCATGACCGTGATCGAGCGAACTCACAATTGGTTTTGTCCCTAAAAGGCGACGTGATGACGCCCTTTTGTGGTTACAAACCATGAAGGAGCTCTCAAAGTCAAATACCTCTAAATCCAACCTTCTTTCCCCTGAGGGATCGGGTTGCAACATGCTTGGTAACTCTGCTAGAGACTGGTTAATAGATTAAAAGAACTTGAAGCCATTTAAAACCGGTTCTTGTGTTAACTAACCTGTCTTATGTAAGGTCATCTGTATGTCAAAGTCACATGGAAAATGACGTGAGTCGTAAACCTCATGTTAAATGGTTTTGTAGGTGGGAGTTATAAGAGGTAGAGTGAGTGTAAACCCCTTGTCTTATAGGTGGAGTAAAGATGTATGCATGTATGTTGGGTTATATTGAAGTGCCAATTGTTCACATTTAAGTGCATATTTTCAAGTTTCAACATGACACTGCATACATAACCACAGTCTAAAACCCTAATCGCCCAATTTACAATCTTAGGAGGGTTTATAGGTGGAATCTATGAGTGGACACTCGTGGTAATCTATACTTCCATCAATCTACTTGTCTTGATTGATAAAAGTGGCACTGACCGACGATAGTAGCAATGGGTAGTCTATTTTTAGCCTTGGGAATAGGGACCTTGAGCATTAGCATTCTCACCCTAGGTGTTGAAGTCTCACAGTCCTCATGCGATGTGTGATTTGTGTTTGCCATGGTTTTAGTTAGTAAGACATAGTTCCAATTTTATTGTTGTTATCCTTCTAAATTTATGAATTTCAATTGCTCAATTTATGCTTTCAACGACAATATATTTTTAATCATGAATGCCCCATTAGGTTTAGGGTTAGATGGGCAAGCCCGAAATTGACGTGATCCCCATTCCGAAAAATCTCAATATCATATGGGAGAATCTTGACCAAAGGCATCAAGATTATGTGGTGAAGCGCATAGGCTTTTTCCCGACCTTATTGAAAGTCGGACCTCGAATCACGATGGTGAAGGCATTGGTCCACCTTTGGAATCCCATGACATCCACATTCGTGTTTAACCAATATGAGTTGACCCCTATAATTGAGGAGTTCGAGATAGCCATTGGATTAAGTAAGGCTTCCCCAGGCTTCGCTGCTTCTCCTATTAGTAAAAATTCAATCTCTCTTCTAAACCAATTACTAAATATCCCTACTATGACATCCTTGTTCCAACCTCGATTTTCAGAATGGAATTACCTCGGTGAACAATCTTTGGATGGGATTACTATAAGAATCGATAAACCACAAAAGCATCAAAAAGGCTCCTCTAGGGCAAAAATTAAATTTCTCATCTAAGGGACATGGAAATTTGGAGAGTTGGGGACGGGCCATGAGCAAGGACCCAAGTGGGCCCAAGCCCACATTGGGCGACCCAATGGGCTTGAGCCCACGGAGCTAGGCCCATGCCCACATTGGGCCGCCCATTGGCCACACGCCCAATAGAGTAGGCAACCCATAAGGCCCTCTCTTGCAAGATCTTGGCATTTAGTGCATTCAAGTACATGAATAGTGCATGAATAGTGCATAATCTTGGTAAAATGACTTAAATGCCCTTCCTTTTGACTAAGGACAAAAAGGGGAAAGTTGGAAAATGGCAAAGGAGGGGGGGCAAATTGAAGGAGTTTGAAGCCAATCTAGCTAGCCTATTCTAAGTCTAGTCACTCAAGTGCATTCTCCTCAATATTTGTCTTGGATTTTTCCTCTTCAAGAAGTCATCTTTACATCAAATGAACCCTAGATTTAGTATGTTTGAGGGACTTAGGATAAGAAGTGCATTAATGGGAATAGATCTTCCAATGTCTCTCTCTCTCCTCTCTCCCCACCATCGGCCTCACCCCCTCTCTCACCGTCATTCTCTCTTATTTTCCTTAATTGGTTGTTTCAAGCTCATTCTCTCTCTCCCTAGCCTTAACCAAAACCACAATCTCCACTTTCACCACCATTTTTTTTCTTGTTTTTCCCTTCACCGGTGACCATCCTTCGTGACCGATGCCGAACTGCCCCTCCACATGCCATTTCCATCACCGTAGCTGAGTTTTGAAGCTGACGAAGCTGCTGTCCAACCCTCATAGCAGCTCTCTCTCCCTCTTTCTCTCTCACGGTTTGGTTCCTATGAAGCCCGGAGGCCACCGCCGCCGACTAACCACCCTCCAACCATTGTTCAACTACCATCCAGCCTCCCACGTACACCATGGAGGCGTGATCAAAAGCTTTCTAGCCTTGCCGCACCTTCCCCCAATGCTTTACAAAGCTTGGGTTGTGTGTGAATGGCTTTCTAACCCTTGATTAAGGTTATCCTTGCACTTAGGAAGTAATTTGAGTCTTGATTATGATTAAGTGGTGTTTTGTTTATGTGATAAGTGAGTGTCATGTGATAAGTGATTATTGGGTCTCAATAAGTGGTCTTGATAAGTAATCGAGGTTAGTGTGATAGGTTATTGAGTTTTAAACAACAAATTATCAAGTTTGGAGCGATAAGTTATCAAGCATTAAGTGGTATGTTATCAAGAATCATATGAAAAGTTATGAAGTTTAGAGTGATAAGTTATCGAGCTTTAGATGATAAGCTATCAAGATTTGGGTGATAAGTTATCAAGTTACAAATGATATGTTATCAAGTTTTTGTCGATAAGTTATTATGATTAGGGCGATAAATTATCGAGTTATGTTAAGTGAAGTTGATATGTTGTTACTGGGAGTGATTGGGTCCAGAGTGGGTAGAGTCTAGACCTGGACCCTATACTCAACCTCGTTATAACTGGTTTCCCTTTTTTGGACACTATACCCAACCTTGTTTGTATTGGACCCTATACCCGACCCACCTTGTTTTTCCGATCCGATTCTAGGGTCAATCCTATTTCCACTGGAACTTGTTTTGCAACCTCCTGATATCCTATACGACTTCAAATTTTACAATAATACGTGACAAAATAAGGTAATCCTCCTAATTTATATTGAAACATTAAGCACTTGTAATAAATAAATACGTTAACTTTTTGACTAAACGAAAAAATTAAAGATCCACAAGGCTAATTATCATAAATAAAATCATAAGGCAAAGCAAAAATCATAACATTGCGTAAACATTAGCAACAAATATGGGTCTAATATTAGTCTTATTCTTACAACTACTCCATGAAGCTGTTCATTTATGTAAGCATAACTCCTCCTATAAAAAAAAAAGTTAGGTGAGCCAATCCATGTGGTACATAAGAATTTGGAGGCAACGAACGCCGTCCATCCGTCGGATGGTGCGAGAGGGAGCCGGCGAGGGAGGGAAGCGAGTGAGGAAGAGGAACGATGGAGGAGTGTCGTACGTGTCTGAGAGAGCCAAGAGGGAAAACGCCATGTGATCGCAGGAGTAAGAATAGAAATTAGGGGAGAAAATAGGGTTTTAGACCTCTACTTACAAAATCGGTTCCCAAACTAGCTCCAAAACTGGTCCGGGAATCGGTTCTCGGGTGGGTAATCACGCAGAACCGGTTCCGGACTGGTTTAAACTGATTCTGAATTTTGGGAACCAGTCCTTTCTTCAGTATGCGTATGTACGCATGGGGGTGGTTGCAACTCGCATGAATCAGCTTGGCAACGTGCTGTGGGGAGTAAACATCGGTCTCATTTATAGCATTTCATGAAGAAAATTCAAATGAGATGATAGACTAGACGATGATTGAGTTGTCCAATGCAGCAGAGGTGTGACGATGAGGGGATGCCGCGATGACGTGACGAAATGTGACGGTCCGGTACGATGATGGTGGTGATGAAACAGTGACCATGAATGGTGCCAATGATGTAGTCCGACAACAAACTTGTCAACGCGGCATAGACTGTTACGTATTCGAGGCTCGGGCGAAGTCTGGATATCACACATATTGCGTACGCATGTGCCTTCGTATGTGAACAAAGTCAAAATGCATATTTGTGAGCTATAGCCATCCAACATACAAGTCAACATCGTGCCTCGGGTCTAAGGATCTTACACCAAACTAAAGTGTGAACAATTCGACATTGACCCCGTTAAAAGCTTCCATGTTGCCAATCATTCTATGTATGTCACATTCAGTGAACTTATTCGAGACAATCACCTATGTTTTAGCTCGAATATCACAATATCCAATTACTTGTGGCTTATCATCCTTGCAGGTATCCAATATTGAATGGTCAAGCTTGAGAACACACTAGTTTTAA
Source organism: Eucalyptus tenuipes (assembly GCA_014182365.1). Classification (NCBI taxonomy): domain Eukaryota; kingdom Viridiplantae; phylum Streptophyta; class Magnoliopsida; order Myrtales; family Myrtaceae; genus Eucalyptus; species Eucalyptus tenuipes. The sequence goes on along the minus strand of CM024539.1, from coordinate 42,127,238 downwards.
TAGGATCATCGAGATCCTCTCCATGATCCATCGACCGGAAACTGTTTAAAGATTCGACATAACTATAAATCTATCACATATATTTTTAACACCTTAAGAATAGATTCAATCATAACTGATCTTATGGATTTATTCCTATAAATAGGATGCTAAACGAATATTTATTTACCATTAAACAATCTCCAATATGTAACCATTACATGGTTGCTTTAGGGCATATAACTAATATTTCTAATGTCAAAAACTACATACTAATAGGGTTTCCTCCAAGCTGTGAAAAATGAAAGACAAAGTAGTGTGTGGAAGTGCCGCTTGTGAAAGGGAGCTTCAGAGAGAAGATCTGGTTATGGCGGAATGTGGAGGGAGAGCCCAGAGGAGGAGGAAGCTCTTGAGTGTGCGTGTTCTCTGCCACGTTCCCCAAAATCCGCCTGGTGAAGGAGCTGTGAGATGATGCTGATTGCTGAGTGATGGGAGCTGTGAAGAAGCTTGCGTCGATCAATGAAGAACGAGGGCCATGCGTGTTAGAGAATCTGCCTCTTGCAGAGTGAGCACAGCTAGCGTCCCTCCTTGTGGAGCTCGCGAGAATGGGGAAAGAAAATTAAAAGGAACCATCCACGAGAGAGAATCCGTTCTTTTGAGGTAAACTCTGCGGGCTTGATGGATTGGGCTCGTTTGATGGTCTGATGGGCTTCAGAGATTGGGCCTCATTCGGTAGTTTGATGGACTGGAACAATGGGCTGAGTTAGTGATCTGATGGGCTAGCAAATTGGACGAGGCCCTTTCAATTCTAATCAGATTGGAGATTTATTTATGAATTTTTATTTCTTATTTATGTTTTCATTACAACAAATGCATGTTCGACTTGCCAACCAAAATTCAAATTCAATGTCAACAACCACCTAGTCCAAGAAAGAATTCTGCCACGAGAAACATTGTCCAATCAAATTCTAAGGCACTTGCTTACTTAAGTGCCGACCCAAAGTCATAACCAACAATGAACAAGTTTTCGAAGCTTTTTTGGCTTGATAGATGCCCCATGGTTGACCCCTTCCATATAATCCCATTGGCACAGATATGACAAAATCTAATTGATGCATCAATGCTACACAGCCTACCTAACAATCAAATCGACTAAGTACATCCTTGATACTGAAAAAGAATTGGTATCTTTGATCAATTTCATTGTCCGGGGTATTTCTCATAAAAATTCCTCTCCGGTCCAAAAGAGACACAAGTGTGAGTAATAAATGAGTGATTAGTAGGACCCAAAATGACCATTTAAGGAAGAGCATTAGCAGCCACATGTACCAAAAAAAAATAATAATAAGTGTCGCGATCAAATTTTCGAGTGCACTACCTAGAATTTGGCTAATGGATTATTAAGCCTAGACTTAGTTCGAGCTCTCCCAAGCCCATACCAATTCACAACTTAGTTAAAATTTCTTAACATGCAAATGGATTTTATCTAGGAGTCGCCACTAATCAATTTGTGGTAGATCGATTAGACACCTAAGCAAAATAATGAGATGATTATTTTACTCCTACGAGCTAGAGACTTCGGGTACGGGGACTTGGTTATACTAAACTTCCATAATGCTCTTTCGGTACCATTTATTTTATTTTCAAAAATGTTTTTGGATGCAGCTTGGATTGATTTTAAATCTATTTCCCTAACATGTGAAGTGATCATGCGGATGTTCAAACTACCAATTTAACACCCAAGAAAGCAATGAATGAATTACGGGACTTACCTTGTAGCAACTAAAGCATCTGCGTTGTTAGATCAGAATTCACATCATCAACCCTAGATATGATTTCTAATTAACACGCAATTTCTTTTTGTTTTCATTTAATTAATGAGAATCATGCTCTAAGCAATACAATATACCTAATAACAATCTCTAAATGACATGCATTTAATGAATCTAATCGCATATGACATTTACATGACATTTTTTTTCCTAAAAATGCAATCTATCCTAGAGAATGGAACTAATTTATTCTAAGACATTTTTTGTATTTTTCATGAAATTCGGAATTAGGAAAAATGTGAAAATTATCTAACTAGATTAAGATTCTATTCAATTTGCATTAGGAATTAGGTTATGCGAAATCCTAATTTAAACTAAAATATTATCTTAACCCAAATAATCCTAAAATGCAATCTATCTAATAGCAAAACTTATAATAAATTAAGAAAAATATTATCTAGAATTAAACTAAGTGCAATTTTACCCTAATTTGCAATGATGTACAAAAGATGCCATAATTCTACATGACATATGCATGATGATTTTTTTTATTGTTTTTATAAAATTCGAAATTAAAGTTGACGCATAATTAAACGTGCAATTTAAATTAAAGAAAACTAACATCCTAAATGAACGCATTTTTTTTTATTTTTTATTTAAAAATTCGAAATAAGATTGCAATTCTAAATATGCAAGATAACCCTAAGACTAGGAATATTCTAAAACGAACCTAATCCTAATTCAATTTTTTTTGGATTTTTTCCTTTTACGAAAATAAAATTGATTTAAACACCATGACAAAGAAATCAATCAAGATAAGATTGACATCCAAAATTGACGAACCATATCTCGTGCATGAGATCGGGTTGGCCAATTTTAAACTAAATCGCGAATCGAATCTCGAGAGTGAGATCGAATGACGATTTTGCAAGCGATTGCGAGTCGGATTTCGGGCGCGAAAATCGGGCCCGATAATCCCCAATCTGAGAGGCTATTTTATATCGAAATCTAGATCATATATTAAGGAACAACTCTACTAAAAAAAAATAACATAAAATAAATAGAATCAAGCAAATAAAAGAGAAAAAAACTACCTAATTAGATTTTCCTTCTTTTTTTTTGCTTTTTTCCCTTTTTCTTTTTGCTTTCCAAGGCTTGTGGCCGCTCGTATGGTGGCTGGTCACCGTCGGGCGGCTGGTCACTGTCGGTCGGAGCTCCGGTGAGGCAATAGACCGGCGGTGTGGGCTCCGGTGGCGTCGGGCAGCCCAGCAGGCATTGGGCGGTCCAGCAGGTGTCGGGTGCTGGCAGAGAGGAAGCTCGAGTGGTGTTCTGCAACGTCAGTGCCTGGGACAGGGGTGCTGCGATAGGCTGACGGCCGGTGGAGCAGAGGCGGAGGTGCGGCGACCGCTCGGGATCTGTTGCGGCGTCGGCTCTTGGGCGGAGAGGTAGGCACGGCGAGGCAGCGGCATGCCGAGGCGCTGCAATTGGGGGATCACAGACAGACGGGTTGCAGGCAAGGCGGAGCAGATGCGGTGACGACCGGTGCGGAGAACGGCGAGCGAAGGCTTGGCTGCTGCGAGGCGGCGACGGCGCGGCGATCGGCTCAGATCTGCTGGCGTCGGGGCTCTACTGTGGTGCAGCGACAGCAGACGCAGGGACGAGCGAGCGTCAGCGCTCGGGCGGAGAGATAGGCGCGGGCCGGCGTCGGGCAGTCGCGGACGGCTGGCCGAGCGACGGTGGTCGGCGGCTCGGACGCCGGCGTTGGGTGGCGCTAGCGCAGTGCTGGTGCAGCGGCAGAGCGTCGAGCAGCTGCGCGGCGGAGCACGAAGAAGATGAACAGTGTTGCTATTATTTTCTCTTTTTTTTTTTTTTTCTTTTCTTTTCTGCTTTCTACCTCACCTCACGTCCTCTCACATCCTCTTTCACTGTACCCTTCTGCATAAACCCTACATTTTTTGTTTTCTTTGAACCCCAAAAGAAAAGAAAACCCACCACCCGCCGTGGTAGCATTGCTGGCTTTGGGCTCTCTCCCTTTCACAAAGGGGAAAAGTTCATATCCCCCAGCGCGTCACTTGGCGCCTTGCTCGGTGGCACGGGGTGGTGGTTTCCTCTTGTTCTTTTTGTGGTTTGCTCGCCGGCTTGCATTTCATGCACGAGATTCCATAGGTCATCAAAAAAAAAAAAAAAACCCTAAAAAAAACAAAAGTAAAAACCCTTCCCCCTTACGAAAGAAAAAAGAAAAGTTCTTTTTTTTTTGTGTTGAGTTTTTGTCACGAAACCCTCGAAAAAGCTCCAATGTGGCCGTGTATTTCTATTGTGTGGCCCCCCCATAAAACCCTACACGTTTTAACCTATTTATAGGCCACGGACTAGAGTTTTAATTTTTTCAAATCGATATCCACGAAGATCTTTTTCAAAAAGCAATATTCGTTTTGCCAAACGCAATATTTGTTTTTCCACTTGCCCTATCAAAAAAATTCCATCATATCCCGAAAAATTTCAAATTTCTATTTTCACACGAGATAATTTTTATCATATAAAAAAAACGGGCTCGTGCTTGGACCAATTTGCTCGTTTCGTGGGTTTAGTCCGGCCCGTCAAGTTAAAGCTCAGAACCACTAATTTCAACCTATCAGCACCGGTCCAATGCACAAAATGTAAATTAAAAACAAATGCGCCTAAATTTATATGCCATGCAATTAATTATTTTTTCGGGAATAAAATTAACCCATAATTTTCTATGCAATAAATAAATGAACGGGTCGCCAAAATTTAGGTGTCAACAACAAGTCATATGTTTACTTCGTCGAATCTTTTCTGATTTTCCTATTAGAAACTTCATTACTGTCATCGTTTTTGGTAATTCAATAATTGATGCAAGTTTTCCAGTTGTATTCATTGATAAAATGATCATCTGTTCACATTGGTTGATTAAAAAGGCATATTCTTCTTCTTGTACCGTGCTAACAAGTAAGATTGACTGAACCAAACGTGTCACGTGGCACAAAGAAATAAAAACAAGAGAAGACTCTTAAAAGATATGGGTGGGGTCGCAAATTTGTAAATAGGTTTTGGGGCCGCCAAAATTGAACTTACGCAAAGTATGTGAGAAGCTGTTTCTGACTTTAGTCATCTTGTTCTCTGTTCCACATAGTCTTTTATATTGCAGTTTCCTAGCAATTCCACAGAAGTCATTTGTGACGTTAAACAAAATATTTATAATGGGATTATGAATGGATTGGTGGATGAATAGAAGGATAGCAAAAGTTCAATTATTGAACAACAAAGTGTTGTTAACCGCTAGGGTTTATCCTAATTGCTACATTTCTCACATGAGAAGAGGGAGGTGAGGGATTCGAATTCTCACTTTCTCAGAGGGTTGGGGTGGATTTGCTTTAGGTGTGGGTTTCGACTCCCACGTCCTGTAAAGAGATAAGGCAACAGTCCAATAATGAGTTGAGAATTTGAGTAAGCCTAAAAAAAAAGAAAATTGTTGAAGCATGATCAATCGATTCCAGAAATATAAAAAGAAAAAAATGTTTTAATAATTGGGAGTTAACCTTTGACTGAAACCGGAGACTTTTACATGGTCCACCGGAAAAATTTAGATGTCGTTCATCCGAAATTGCTACTCTTGATGAACCATGGATGTTTTATAATGTATTTTTTTTTGAAGAATCTCCCTTTTTTATAATACTCATTTCCTATTTAACTCTAACACCTAGCTTCATATTTTGATGTATAACTGAGGGCATGCGCGAACAGAGATAACTAAGAAAAATGGAAATATCTTTGTTGATAAGGAATTTTGATGGAAACTTGCATATGAAGACATAATCGATGCAATGGAAGACTTTTACATCATACATCGCATTGGGAGTGCCGGTTATGGTGGTAGTGGCTACAGGCCACGATTTTTCTTATTTGGGTCTTGTCCTATTCTATATTTATATTACAAGTCACTGTGCATACTATGTGTTATATGTAGGTTGCGAAATCCTATTCTCTCACATAACAAAACTAGATTAGTCCAGCACTGTCATTTGGGAAACGCAAAGGACTGCTTTGGTATTTGCACACTATGTGATTGGAATTACAAGGATCTTTTTTCTTTCTGTGTGATTGGAATTATGAGGATCTTTTTTCTTTCTAAGTTGAAAGCTTGTTCGTCAAAAAAAGTTAAGGCTGGAAAATTGGTCCTTGACCTTTCTCGTATTTTTATGGCCAGAAATCACCAATAAAAGTCTATCAAGAGCATGATTTCCCATAAACCACTAAACATGTACACCACACGTGATTGGAATTACAAGGATCATTCGCTTTCAAAGTTGAAGACTTCTTAGTCAAAAAGAGTTAAGGGTGGAAAATTGGTCCTTCACCTTTCCCGTATTTTTAGGGCCAAACACCACCAATAAAAGTCCATAAAGAGCATGACTTCCCATAAACCACTGGACACGTGCCTATCCAAAAGTCAACCCCAAAAAGACCTTCACTTCTTGATGGATGTGTACAGGTTCCACCCTTACATGCTGGTTTATATTCTCTATTTTTTTTTTCCAGTATGCTGGTTTAAATTGTAATTGAACCATAAAACTGCCAAATTTAGAGCATGCATGAGTAGAGCATTTTGCTTGTTGAAATATTAGTGCCATAACTTTTAAAAACTGAACATGTAAAATTACGACGATTTTGCCTCACTTGAAAATCCATTATGGCACTAATTTAATATTAAATCATCCTGCATGGCTCACCGGAAAGTAATGTCAGGATTTTATGGCAAAAAAATTATATAACTCAAGCAATCTGCTTTTGAAAACTATGAAAATTTAATAATTGCTTAAAAAGTTATTGAATTAAAATGAACATTGTAAAAAAATCAACGGTATTGTTATTGTTAATGTCCTTATCCCATCCAATTGTATTAAGCAAGCAATGGTCAAAAGCCTTGAAATTCAACCGGTGTCATGACAACTGGCTCGAGATTTTATCTGTTGCCATTGCTGATTTTATTTTGCATGGTATCCCACTGAACTTGAAAATTAACTTCTATTAAGCTAGTTAGAGTGGTTAGTGATATTCTTTTGAATGTGAGACACTGGGGCAAAATTTATAGTTTATAAATTAAACCTTGCTTAGCCAATAATTTAAGGTTTTAAAGCAATATGATTCGATTCAAATTAAAGTTATGACTGAATTTTTTTCTATCGCAGAGTCCTCTTGAGAACAATCATTCTTAAAATTAGATGTGAAGTGCATTACGCCCCTCTATGGAGGTAAAAGTGAAGTAACATGTGTCCCAAAACAAGATTCAAACTCGTGAGATCGAGATGAGGAATCATTCTTGTGCATACGGTTCATGGAATGCAAAGTGTGAATTGGATCTGCACTAAAACCATGTATGATGAGACTTTGGTGTCGTTGACACGAGGCTTCAATTAGTCAATTGTAGACTCCCAACTCGTTGTGTTGGATTGCTCTCCACATGTTTATCTCTTCTATATATTACAGCGAAACGCAGGCCTTCCACCTCTCAGCAAAACAAGAGGGCCTCTCCCACCCCCCCCCCGCCGGCTCTCTCTTTCTCTCTCTCTAGCCTGAAGATATTCCACATGATTCATTTGAATCTTGTAAGCAAACCCGTCGGCTTGCATGTTTGCCAGCTGATCACCGCAGCTACGTGGGTTGTTTTTGCACTGGCTCCCTCCCAAAACTCCCCTGCCCTTGCCACCAAAATAGAGGCAGATGCTCTTCGTCGTAGTGGGTGGTGGCCTAACTATGTTATGAGCAACACTTCTGCATCACATTGCATGTGGCTTGGCATTTTGTGTGACAACTCCGGAAGTGTCATCAAAATAAACATACAACCACGAGGCCCTCACGACGATAAAGTCGCCACCAGTCTGGGTAATATGAATTTCCATCTCGTCTCGAATCTAACCTTTCTTGCGCTGCCTCATAATGACCTCACCGATATCATTCCCTTTCAAATATGTGTGCTTTCAAAGCTCAGGCACCTCAACTTGTCCCACAATCACCTAACTGGCGGGTTACCACGTTGTCTTCAAAAACTCACCATGTTAGAAGTCATTGACATTAATACTAATCACATCAATGGTGATATTTCTCCCAAATTGGGAAATTTGAAGAGATTGATCCACCTAGACCTTAGTTACAATGTGCTTCGTGGTGCGATCCCTTCGACTCTTGGTCACTTATCTTACATCGACTTGTCGTACAATGATCTCTATGGAGAAGTTCCACATAGTCTAGACCATGTTCCTCATAAAAATTTCAAAGGCAATCGATTTTTGGGCAATGATAATCATGAATACATGACTAGGTTTGTGGTTATGATGGTACTTGTACCACTGATGGCTGTATTAGTCATTTTCTATTTAGCTCTTGCGCCTTTGACAATAATTCAACGAAGAATGAAGAAGAGGATGCAATCGCAGATGACAAAAAAAAGTGGAGATTTCTTATCAATATGGAATTTTGACGGGAGAATTGCATACAATGACATAATCAATGCAACAGAAGACTTCGACATCAAATATTGCATTGGAACCGGTGGTTTCGGTAGTGTCTATAGAGCGCAATTGCCCAATGGGAAAATTATGGCATTGAAGAAACTTCACCGTCTTGAAGCAGAAGACCCATCTTTTGACGAAAGCTTCCGAAATGAAGTGAAACACTTGACAAAAGTGCGGCATAGAAGCATAATTAAGCTCCATGGTTTCTGCTTACACAAACGATGCATGTTCTTGGTTTATGAGTACATGGAAAGGGGGAGTCTATTTTGTGCTTTGAGAGATGAAGTAGAAGCGGTGGAGTTAGATTGGTCTAAAAGACTCAATATTGTATGGGATATGGCACATGCCTTGTCTTACCTGCACCATGATTGCGCTCAGCCAATTGTACATCGCGACATATCCAGCAACAACATTTTACTTGACAACAAATTGCAAGCTTTCCTATCAGACTTTGGCACAGCAAGACTCATAGAGCCTAATTTCTCATCTAATCTCACTACAAATATTCCAGGCACTTGTGGATATATAGCACCGGGTGAGCAACAATCCTCTCACTTTTTCTGTGTTTTTACTAGAGGTACATGGCAAGATTGATATACTTTGCACCCCCCTTTTCCTGTGCTGTAGACAACACCTTTAATGCTTCATCTGCTTACAAAGTTATCATTCGACAGTGCACTAGCTAACATCAAGAACTTGGCTTTCAGCTTCAAATGATTTACAATTTTTTTGTTCTTTTTCTCAGAGCTTGCTTACACTTTGATCATCAATGAGAAATGTGATGTATATAGCTTTGGAGTGGTAGCAATGGAAATAGTAATGGGTGAGCATCCCGGTGAGATCATATTAATGATGTCAACACCATTCAAAGAAGATATTATGCTACATCAAATATTAGATTCGCGCCTGCCAATCCCAAGAGAAAATTCTATTACAAGAAGTATCATTCTGGTAGTTTCTCTGGCACTTGCTTGCCTAAGTAGTGATCCAAAGTCAAGGCCCACAATGAAACAAGTTGCGGGGGCTTTTCTAGCTCCAAATCCAGCATGGACCAAGCCCTTTCATTCAATCTCACTTGCGCAGCTCCAAGGAAATAATCGAGGAGTATGGTGGGAAAGTGGATCAACGGACACTTCATCAAGCCTACAAGAAGAGCAAGGACCGTGAACTACTTGTGCCAATAGTGGCAAATAAGATTCCTTCAAGAGGAGTTGATTGATGATGCTGCAAGTTGGTGATTGTGATTGAGGACATGAAGTATATGGCTTGTGCAATTTGAAGTCATGTCAAACTTTTTCTAAACTAGCTAGGCTAAGATTTACCTATGTCGCAATAAGGACTGAGAAGCAATTATTAGGCAGTCAATTATTTCGTCTTTTTTAGTATGATCGGAATGGATGATGAGTGATCATGTGTATGGGGCCACGAAAATTGGGCAACGTAAGGATATTCATTACGTATTATTCCGGATCATTTACGTTTTGTTGAAGGCTTGCTAGTCAATTATAGACGGCAAATTGACGTCACGAAAACAACAAAAGACGACGATTACTCTAGACGAACCGTGTAAATTGGTTCAGCAATCAATGCACGCCGGAAGACCTTGACTTGTTGACTTTTGAGGTGCGTATTCGACAAAGACCCTGACTTATTGAATTAATCATTATTTGACCGTGAAGTTTACGATGAAGGGCCTGCCACTTCGCAATCACGATATTGCGGAATCAGAGTTCATCCACTATAAAGACACTATCAATGGTATAAATCGATTTATGTCTTGAAGTTTTGCGATAATGAAAGCAGCCTTTAAATTAACCAGAATTGACGAACACAAGGACACAGACGAGGAAACCCATCAACACAAACCTGGGTGAGATCATAGTAATGGATGAGCATCCGGGTGAGATCATATTAAATGCTGACACCATTCAAAGAAGATATTATGCTACATCAAATATTAGACCGGTGCCTGCCAATCCCAGGAGAAAATTCTATTACAAGAAGTATTGTTTCTTTAGCGCTTGCTTACTTAAGTATTAATCCAGAGTCAAGGCCCACAATGAAACAAGTTTCGCAGGCCTTTCTAGCTCCAAAACCAGCATGGACCAAGCCCTTTTATTCAATCTCACTTCAGCAGCTCCAAGGAAATAATCGAGGAGTATGATGGGAAAGTGGATCAATGGACACTTCATCAAGCCTAGAAGAAGAGCAAGGACCATGAACTACTTGTGCCAATAGTGGCAAATAAGATTCCTACAAGTGTAGAGTTGATTGATGATGCTGCAAATTGGTGATTGTGATTGAGGACATGAAGTATCTGGTTGGTGCAATTTGAAGTCATGTCAAACTTTTTCTGAACTAGCTAGGCTAAGATTTACCTATGTCGCAATAAGGAGTGAGAAGCAATTATTAGGCAGTCATTTATTTCGTCTTTTTTAGTATGATCGGAATGGATGATGAGTGATCATGTGTATGGGGCCACGAAAATTGGGCAACGTAAGGATATTCATTACGTATTATTCCGGATCATTTACGTTTTGTTGAAGGCTTGCTAGTCAATTAAAGACGGCAAATTGACGTCACGAAAACAACAAAAGACGACGATTACTCTAGACGAACCGTGTAAATTGGTCCAGCAATCAATGCACGTCGGAAGACCTTGACTTGTTGACTTTTGAGGTGCGTATTCGACAAAGACCCTGACTTATTGAATTAATCATTATTTGACCGTGAAGTTTACGATGAAGGGCCTGCCACTTCGCAATCACGATATTGCGGAATCAGAGTTCATCCACTATAAAGACACTATCAATGGTATAAATCGATTTATGTCTTGAAGTTTTGCGATAATGAAAGCAGCCTTTAAATTAACCAGAATTGACGAACACAAGGATACAGACGAGGAAACCCATCTACACAAACCTGGGTGAGATCACAGTAATGGGTAAGCATCCGGGTGAGATCATATTAATGATGCCGACACCATTCATACAAGATATTATGCTACATCAAATATTACACCCACGCCTGCCAATCCCAACAGAAAATTCTATTTCAAAAAGTATCATTCTAGTAGTTTCTTTAGCGTTTGCTTGCTTAAGTAGTGATCCAAAGTCAAGGCCCACAATGAAACAGGTTTTGCGGGCTTTTCTAGCTCCAAAACCAGCTTGGACCAAGCCCTGTCATTCAATCTCACTTGCGCAGCCCCATGAAAATAATCGAGGAGTATGGTGGGAAAGTGGATCAGCGGAAACTTCATCAAGCCTACAAGAAAAGAAGGACCATGAACTACTTGTACCAATAGTGGCAAATAAGATTCCTTCAAGAGGAGTTGATTGATGATGCTGCAAGTTGGTGATTGTGATTGAGGACATGAAGTATATGGCTTGTGCAATTTGAAGTCATGTCAAACTTTTTCTAAACTAGCTAGGCTAAGATTTACGTATGTCGCAAAAAGGAGTGAGAAGCATTTATCGGGCAGTCATTTATTTCGTCTTTTTTAATAAGATCGGAATGGATGATGAGTGATCATGTGTATGTGGCCACGAAAATTGGGCAACGTAAGGATATTCATTACGTATTATTCCGGATCATTTACGTTAAGTTGGAGGCTTGCTAGTCACTTAAAGATGGCAAATTGACATCGCGAAAACAACAAAAGACGACGATTACTCTAGACGAACGGTGTAAATTGGTCCAGCAATCAACACACGTCCGAAGACCTTGACTTGTTGACTTTTGAGGTGCGTATTCGACAAAGCCCTTCACTTATTGAATTAATCATTATTTAACCGTGAAGTTTACGATGAAGGGCCTGCCACTTCGCAATCACGATATTGCGGAATCAGAGTTCATCCACTATAAAGACACTATCAATGGTATAAATTGATTTATGTCTTGAAGTTTTGCGATAATGAAAGCAGCCTTTAAATTAACCAGAATTGAAGAACACAAGGACACAGACGAGGAAATCCATTGACACAAACCTGGGTGAGATCATAGTAATGGCTAAGCCTCCAGGTGAGATCATATTAATGATGCTGACAACATTCAAAGAAGATGTTATGCTACATCAAATATTAGACCCACGCCCTTCAATCCTGTGACATCCTGATTTTCGACCATGTCTGGATAATGTGAATTGGGCTTTTCATCGATATGCCTATAGTCTTTTTTTCTCTGAGCTGATCACTTACGAGATAACTAATCTATCAAGTGAATCCGTTAAAGAATATAAACGCGACTGACTTGAGAATTCAACCAGAAATCGACTGCTCGACCATGCTATTCTGCAAGAGTTAATACATCGTCATTAAAATTGATTAGAGACGGGGTGATTCCACCTGGTTGCAAAATTCTTGTCAAACGTCTGGGTCGCGGTTTGGTTCGAATAGATATGGTAATAGGTTTGGGAAGAAACCCTATGATCGGAGGAAGATGCCACATTCCACCCAATAGGAAGGGTGGGATAGGAAAGTTAGCCCCGAGCTAGAATGGCATGTGTCGCTTCTACGGAAGGCGACACGAATTAGCCCCGTGATGTTTTATGGCAGGTGCTTACTATGAGTGTCGCCAACAAGGTCACCTGGCCAGAAATTGTCCTCGAAGGCTGATGGGATCGCAGTTGCCGCCGTTGCCGCCGCCACCACCGATGGGTCAGAACAGAGGATTTGCACCATAGAATGCACCGCAAGGTGGTTTGAATTGATCTCCAGCTCAAGGAAGGGTGTACGCTATCACGATACGATAGGCAGAGGACTCACCAGATGCAGTCACAGGTACGGTTTCGCTGAACGACCATGCTACTTATGCTTTATTTGATCCTAGGGCTACTCATTCATTTATAGCTGAGTAGTACATTAAGTTGGTAGGGTTGAGTCCTGAATTGTTGGAGTTAGTGATTAGTATATCTACACCGTTAAAGGATAAGGTGCTGTCTACAATAGGCTGTCGTAATTGCAAATTGGTTATTGGTGAGTGAGAGGGAAAGATAGATTTGATAGTCCTAGCCATGTATGATTTTGATGTAATAATTGGAATGGACTGGCTCACCAAGCAACAAGCTACAGTAGACTGCTATTGTAAAGCGATTCAGTTTAACCAGTTAGCAGGTGAAAGTTTCGAGTTTGTTGGGTGTCGAGGAGGACCCTCGATTACCTTAATATCGTCACTTGAAGCAACCTGTTTGTTAGACAAGGGTTGCCAAGGTTACTTGGAGACTGTCGTGGATATGACAGTTGAGGAGCAGAATATCGAGGACATCGCTGTGGTACAAGAGTTTCCAGATGTGTTTCCGAAGGAATTACCTGGTCTGCCCCTGGAAAGGGAGATCGAGTTCGTGATCGAGTTGGCTCCCGAGATGGAGCCAATCTCTAAGACTCCTTATCTGATGGCGTTGTCGGAGTTGAAGGAACTAAAGGTGCAAATGCAGGAGTTGTTGGATAAGGGATTCATACGTCCCAAGTGCATCACCTTAGGGAGCACCGGTTACATTCGTAAAGAAGAAAGATGATTCATTGCGTCTTTGCATCGATTATCGTTAGCTCAACCAGGCGACGATCGAGAATAAGTACCCGCTACCAATGATCGACGACTTGTTTGACCAGTTGCAGGGAGTGTCGATATTTTCTAAGATCGACCTAAGGACAAGGTATCATCAGCTGAGGATCAAAAGGGAAGATATACCGAAGATGGCGTTTCGTACGCGATACGATCATTATGAGTTTACTGTAATGCCATTTGGTTTGACGAACGCCCCAGCTGCTTTCATGGATTTGATGAACCGAGTATTCAAGGAGTACCTGGATCACTTTATGATCGTGTTCATTGATGACATCCTGGTGTACTCGAGAAGTCCTGAGGAGCATGAAAGATAGTTGAGGACAGTGCTTCAAACTCTACGAAACCATGGGCTGTACACCAAGTTTAATAAGTGCGAGTTTTGGTTAACTTGTGTAGCTTTCCTAGGTCACGTGATTTCAGGTGACGGAATTTCTGTGGACCCAACTAAGATTGAAGCAATGATCAATTGGCCAAGACCTACGCTAGTGACAAAGATCAGAAGTTTCTTGGGTTTAGCAAGTTATTACAAACGGTTCGTGGAAGGGTTTTCAGCAATAGTCATGCCGCTGACTCGACTGCTAAAGAAGGAAGAAAAGTTTGTGTGGACAGATAAGTGCGAATGTAGTTTCCAAGAGCTTAAGCAGAAGCTAACTACCACACTAGTGCTAACAATTCTGTTTGGTACTAGAAGATACGAGATCTACAGTGATACGTCGTTTAGAGGATTGGGTTGTGTGTTAATGCAATAGGGCAAAGTTGTTGCATACGTTTCCCGTCAATTGAGGCCTCATGAGTTGAATTACCCGATGCATGACTTAGAACTCGCAGCGATTATCTTCGCTTTGAAGATTTAGAGACATTATTTGTGTGGAGAAAGATTTTAGATCTTCAGAGACCATCAAAGTCTCAAGTATTTATTCTCTCAGAATAAGTTGACTATGAGACAACGTCGTTGGATGGAACTTCTTAAGGATTATAATTGCGACATCCTGTACCATCCTTGGAAAGCCAACAAAATCGAAGATACGTTGAGTCGGAAGTCTTCAATTGCATAGATGGTGATTAAAGAGTGGATCTTACTCGAAGGAGCTCAAGATTCGGTTTTCAAATTTGAGGTAGGCCATATTTCGAACCTTATGGCCACCCTCAGAATTGAACTGGAAGTGTAGATAAGAATTAAGACACGGCAGTTGACAAATCTTGAGATCAAGAAAATTTTACAAGAAGATGTAGAAAAGAGAAAGGTTGATTTCCAAATTTCTGATAGCGGAACACTGAAGTTTCGTGGACGATTGTGTGTACCTGAAGATGCAGAGCTTAGGGAAGAGATTTTGTCAGAAGCTTATCGTAACAGTTACAACATTCATCTAAGCAGTACGAAAATGTATTAGAATCTGCGTCAACACTATTGGTGGACTAGTATGAAGGCGGATATCGCCAAGCATGTCGCCAAGTGTCTAATGTATCAGTAAATGAAGGCACAACATTGTAAGCCGGGAAGACTTTTGTAACCTCTCGAGATTCCCGAGTGGAAGTGGGAACACATCACAATGGACTTTGTAATGGGCTTACTAATGAGTCAGTGAGGTAATGATTCCATTTGGGTGGTGGTTGACAGATTGACGAAGTCTGCTCACTTCATCGCCATATGAAAGGACTTTGCCTTGGACAGATATGCCGAGTTGTACGTGCGTCAGATAGTTAGTCTGCATGGAGTGCCATTGACGATTACATCCGATCGAGACTCGAAGTTCATAGTAGCCTTTTGGAAAAGTCTACAAACCGCCTTGGGAACGAAGCTACAATACAATACAGCCTATCATCCTTAGACGGATAGCCAGTCTGAGAGGACGATTCAAACCCTTGAAGACATGCTGAGAGCTTGCGTACTAAATTTCAAAGGAAGCTGGGAGGAACAGCTTCATCTAGTTAAGTTCGCCTACAACAACAGTTATCAGCAGAGCATTCAGATTGCACCGTTTGAAGCGTCGTATGGCAAAGCGTGCAGAACTCTAGTTTGTTAAGATGAAGTCAGAGAACGGAAGATCACCGACCTACAGTTAGTTCAACAGTTAGTGGACGGAGTTGCAGTTATCCGGGAAAGACTGAAGACTACCCAAAGTTGTCAGAAAAGTTATGCGGATAAGCGGCGAAGACCTTTGAAATTCCAAGTTTGTGAGCACGTCTTTCTGAAGGTGTCACTGATGAGGGGTACTTCGTGCTTCGGCAAGAAAGGGAAGTTGAGTCCGAGGTACGTTGACCCTTTTGAGGTTCTGGAGAGAATAGGGACTTTGGCGTATCGTCTTGCCTTGCTGCCGAGACTGGCGCAAGTGCATGACGTCTTTCACGTGTCGATGTTAAGAAAGTATATGTCTTTTGAAGAATTAGACGTGGACGAAAAAGTGTCGTACGTGGAGAGACCAGTTTAGATTGGGGATCGCAAAGAGCAGGTGTTGCGTACCAAAACGATCTCGTTAGTCAAAGTGATCTGGCGACACCACGGGACAAACGGAGTAACATGGGATAGTGAAGATTCGATGAGATGACAATACATCCACATTTTTTATTAAGATTTGTAATGGTTTAAATTTCGAGGACGAAATTTTTATAAGAGGGGAAGAGTTGTGACATCTTGATTTTTGACCCTGTCCCGATAATGTGCATTGGTCTTTTCATCAACGTGCCTATAGTCTTTTTTTTCTCTCAGCTAATCACTCACGAGATAACTAATCTATCAGGTGAAGCCGTTAAGGAATATAAACGTGACTGACTTGAGAATTCGACTAGAAATCGACTGCTTGACCGTGCTAATCTGCAAGAGTCAATACGGCATCGTTAAAATTGATTAGAGACTAGAGATAGGTTGATTCAATAGAGGCATGTAATTACAGTATGGGTGATTCCACCTGATTGCAAATTTTTTGTCGAACGATATTAAATCGATTTTTCTATTGATTATGTACCTTATGCCCGTAATTGAAACCTTGAGATTTTTACGACAATCGAGAGTCGCCTATGAGTCAAAGATGCACAACGTGGATCGAAAATAATTGACCACGAGTCAATTGGGCTGAAAATTCCTAAAAGCTACCCAGTAGGTTAGTTCACGCTAAAATCGCATCTGATTGAAATTAACCACGAAATTGAACCCAGTTTTAGGAATCGAAAGTTCTGGCGTGTCACAATTTATTTTAGGAACGTCGACTCATCCTTGAAAGAATTTTCAGCATGCCCGAATTTTCGGCAAAAAATCAAAATTGGGTGATTTTGAACCGGGAAATTCGGATAGGCCAAATTGGGTGCATTTTTGTCCTCCAGGTTGGATCAAATGGTGATGGGAATGCAAGAAATTGGTGTGGGCTCCTATCTTGGTATTATTGGCCATTGAATTGGTTTGAATTGGAGAGATTTGGTGTGAAATTGAAGTGGGAAGCTTGAAATTCGTAGGCCATGGGGGGCTGCAACATTTCAGCATCATCTTGGCTTGCTTAGGAAGATTTGAGGAGGGAAAATTGGCTGTGGATGAGGCTGAAGCTGGTGGGGGTAGCTACTTGAGTATTATAGATATTTATGGTGGACTTTTGTAGCTCTTTCTCCCCTCTTCTTCAGCAACAGCTCTACCTTCTTCTTCCTTGCTTCATTCCTCCATTATTGCTGAATCAAGAGCAAAGAACCAGCAAACCAGCCAAGCCCTTACCGAACCAGCAGTAGCCAAGCCAGCCATCGCCTCACGCCCATCCGAGCCGCCCGAGCGCCGGCCTGCCTCCACCCGCACGCTTGTGCTTGTTCATGACTCTAGCCGTGTCCTACGCCGGCTCGATGCCAATTCCGCCATCCACTGGCCGCTCGTCGTTGCCGCCTGGTTGCCCGTAGCCGTCCTCGAGCTGCTGCAGTAGCTGCCTGGCCCCGCCGTGCCCGTTCTTGCGCTGTCCCGCTGCTCGACCAGCTTCTTCGGTTCAACCGGAACCGAAAGCCGCTTGAGCCGTGAGGCTTGCTTGGCCGTTTTCGGGCCCTTTCGATTCTCTCTTGGCATCGTCATAGGCTTGAGTCTCACTCGCCTCCGCGTCGCCGTTGTCGTGAACTCATCGGCTCGCTAATCCGGTGAGTTTACTTTCTAAACCTTAATTAGGAGGTTAATTATGCTTAGGGAAGGTTTAGGTTAGGTTAAGTGAGATTAGTGTATTTAGTTAGCTTGTTTAGTTAATTATATTAATTAGATAAGTTAATTAGGTGATTAGTTAGTTTAATTAGATAGTTAAGTAAGATTAGACATAGCTAGGTTGATTAGATTAAGTTAATTAGTCCAAATAGGTGGTTAGATTAGTGTATATAGGTTAATTAGTCATTTATTTAATTATTTTATAATTTATTTAATTATTTAATTATTTTCGAAAATTATACTTTGGAGTAGCTGGTTGTTAGAATTTCGTGTTGATCGTTGTGGTGCAATTAGTTTGTGCAATTGAGTGCTAATTTGTGCAATTTGATGCTGAGTGTTGATTTTGAATTATTATTTCAAAATTTTGGAATTTTGGAATTTTGGTATTTGATGAGAAAAATACCGGGTGTTGGTTTTTGACGCCAAAAATGTTTTTAGTATTATATAAAATCGTGGGGTTTTTAAAAGAGAGTATATCGCGCTTTATGGTTCGATTTGACTGTGTGTCCACGCACACCTATTTTACCAAGTGTTTTTAATATGAAGAAAATAGACCAAGCACATTATTTAAATTGAGGCATTTGAGTGCAAAGCATTAAATCCTTGATCGAGGTTGGTTGTGCATGTGATCGCTATGAGAATCCGTTACCAATGAAGGTCGGGTGGATGATACTTCTATATGAAATCCCAACGTCAATGGATGCCGGATCACGGTAGAGGCCGGACCGATGCTCCTTTGGGAATGCCGTCTAGAGGTAGACGTTACCGTGCTCGATGGGGCGAGACGATGCCCGGTTATGCAGGAAGATCGTCAAACATCGAGTAGGCCGTGCCCGTGGGGCCGTAACTAAATTGGAACACTTGAATGATTGAGATGACCGCACCTAATTTTGGAACAAAATTGTGTGGCACGGAATGGGATGTGTTATAATGATTAGGCCTTATAATCGGACCCCTGTGATTGATTGATTTATTAAAGTGAGGCGTTTCAATTATCGAATACATTGGATGTATGCATATGTTATATGAACTGTGCTGACGTGCAGGGAGAAGTTGAGGTGAGGTAAGTCCTCTATGACGTGTGTATATGTTGCCTCTAGGTGTATTACCTTCCTAATTGGGGTTTAGGGCGTGAACTCATTGAGACATTGTCTCAACCCGTCGTGGCTTTCAACTTTTCAAGTCCTTAGATGGAGGAGCGTTAGGTACGATACGGGTTCCCGCAGAAATGGATTTTGAGCATACCTTCCTCCCTATTCCCGGGACCACCCTAACTCGGGAGCTAGTTGAGTCCGTGGTATGTGTCGATGAGGGACTACCTCAGTTAGTGCCTTACCGATTCATAGCATGGTTTATTGGCTTTCGACAATGGAGTCGCGAGGTTCCCCTGCTAGGTTTCGACGGGCCTCCCGTTGGGACCGAGCAGTGGGAAGCAGCTCACCCAATGACTCTCGACACTCCTAATGGTGTCGTGGTGGACCTGAAGCCCCCTGAGCCCATGGATGAGGAGTCTAGTGCCTAGATGGCTCGGTAGCTCTCTCTCTTTTTGGTTTAGAATTTTTCGTATATAAACCCTGTTTGTTTATAAAATACGTATTTGTGAAATTCGTTATCCTGTTTTTCTATCCCATGTTGATTGTTCTCTGGAGTTGTAGTTTGCTTCCGCATGTGCATGAATCTTTTGGGTCGGCGACGCGTGCTGGGAACGTCCCAATTTAGTCAACCACCGAGGAGTGTGCGCACGCTCGAGGTTCGGGACGTGACAAATCCCAAGTGAAAATTCTATTTCAAAAAGTTTCATTCTAGTAGTTTCTTTAGCACTTGCTCGCTTAAGTAGTGATCCAAAGTCGAGGCCCACAATAAAACAGGTTTCGCGGGCTTTTCTAACTCCAAAACCAGCATGGACCAAGCCCTTTCATTCAATCTCACTTGTGCAGCTCCAAGAAAATAATCGAGGAGTATGGTGGGAAAGTGGATCAATGGAAACTTCATCAAGCCTACAAGAAGAGCAAGGACCATGAACTACTTGTGCCAATAGTGGCAAGTAAGATTCCTACAAGTGTAGAGTTGATTGATGATGCTGCAAATTGGTGATTGTGATTGAGGACATGAAGTATATGGCTTGTGCAATTTGAAGTCATGTCAAACTTTTTCTAAACTAGTTACACTAAGATTTACCTATGTCGCAATAAGGAGTGAGAAGCATTTATCGGGCGGTCATTTATTTAGTCTTTTTTAGTAAGATCGGAATGGATGATGAGTGACAATGTGTATGTCGCCACGAAAATTGGACAACATAAGGATATTCATTACCTATTGTTCCGGATGATTTACGTTTAGTTGGAGGCTTGCTAGTTAATTAAAGACGGCAAATTGACATCGCCAAAACAACAAAAGACGACGATTACTCTAGACGAACCGTGTAAATTGGTCCAGCAATCAATACACGTCCGAAGACCTTGACTTGTTGACTTTTGAGGTTCGTATTCGACAAAGACCTTCACTTATTGAATTAATCATTATTTAACCGTGAAGTTTACGATGAAGGGCCTGCCACTTCGCAACCACGATATTGCGGAATCATAGTTCATCGAATATAAAGACACTATCAATGGTATAAATTGATTTATGTCTTGAAGTTTTGCGATAATGAAAGCAGCCTTTAAATTAAGCAGAATTGATGAGCACAAGGACACAGACGAGGAAACCCATCAACACAAACCCGGGTGAGATCATAGTAATGGATGAGCATCCGGGTGAGATCATATTAAATGCCGATGCCATTCAATGTGGCATCCCAAAATTCATGGCAATCTCTAGAAGCACTAAAGTCTATGAATAGGTGATGGAAGTACCATCAAGTTATATTGTAGCCATTTGATCCATAAATTGCAATGAGATTTTTGGCCAAACTTTTAATGGATAATTATTCGATAGGAAAGAAAATTCTATCATTGGCCATGTGTTTTATAAAATGGAATTTATGGATTTATGATTTCAAGTTTTATGGCCAAGTGAATAAGTGTAATTAGGTAAATTATATGATGGGTAATTAGGTGGTAATTAAATAGGAGCAGCTAGAGAAGGGTAGGCCAAAATACTAGGCCAAGACCAGCCCACAAGCCCCCACCATTCGGCCATTTGGGCCTGGCCCGCGAAGCCCAAAGGGGAGAGGAGCTGCCGTCGACCAAGGCTGGCCCAAGCCCAGCCGGATAGAGCCCATCTTGCATGGAAAAATACCAAGTGTCCTCTCCTAGTAGCGAAGTGTAGCAAGCCATGCATAATCCAATGATGGCTAATGATGAAGGGAAGGAAATTAGAGGGGAAGAAGGGGACGGATTAAGGGAGAGAAAGAGAGGGAGTCGTCCGAGAGAGAGAGGAGAGAAAGAGAGGAAGGAAAGGAAAGGAAGAAGGGAAGAGAGAAAGGAGAGGCCGTGCGTGCGAGAGGAAGGAGGAGGGCCGTCCGCCGATCGTCCGCCTAGCTCGCCGCCGTTCGTTCGCCGCTTTGCCCGCCATTTTGTCGCTGATTCGTGCTTAAATTCGAGGCAAGTAGAGTCCTAAAACCTACCCTTTGCTTGCTGTGTAATGTGTGTGTAGAGGTGGTGAATTTGGTTGTGGTGGAAGTGATGAAATTTCGGAGCTTTGTGGAGAGATTCTTTTGGTCTAGCATGCTGTTTCTGGAAAGACCAGTCCGACCCTTCATGAGTTTGTGAGCTGCATGCGACCTTTTAGTTGGAATCTCGTTTCGACCTCTTCATGAAAGATGTAGAGAACATCTTTAGGAATAACATACTAAAATTTGAGATAAAACGGACAAATATTGCTTGGTGAAACGATTTTCCTTTGGAGAAATTAGATCTGGAATTTGTTGTGCTGACCCTCAGTGATTTCGTGGACTGTAAAGTAGTTTTCTTGTGGAAATCTCACTTTGATTTCTTAATGAAAGCTGTAGAGAACTTCTCAAGGTAAAACATATTAAAATTTAGAGGAAATGAACAAGTAATGGTTGGCGAAATCGTCTTTCCTTGAAGAAAACGGATCTGGAGAATGTTATCTTGACCTAGGATGATTCTGTGATTTTTATAAAATCGTACATTTGAAATTTGATCTTTTATCCTCAATTAAAGTTATATATGACCTTCTTACGAACAACATACTAAAAATTGAGATGAAATGTACATGAGTAGGTTGGAGAATCGAATTTTCTTTGAAAGGACTTAATCTGGAAAAAACAGTACTGAGAGCAGGAGGAATTAATCGTCCATAGCTATTAATCTAGAACGAATTGGGTTTCGATTTCTTCACGAGATATTTACCTTTATGACTTGTCTATAACTTACCAAATTTTCATAATTTTTGGAGTTCATTTGGATATTTAATTTAGATTACTTCCGAAACTGTGCAAGTTGAGGTGTTGAAATGTTGAAAACTGTGATGCATGGACCGTACTTTTCTGTGTTAGATTCTTTTGGTATGGTGTTCTTCATGAGATATCTGCCTTTAGGTCTCGTCTATAATGTATCAAGTTTTTAGAATTTATTAATGCCATTTACTAATTTTTCTAGAGTTTTAACTAAAGGAGTGCATACTGTTTTTATCCGAAAATTGATGCATTTTAAAAAATAAATAAATAAATAAATAATAAATGAAATTTTCCATGTGGTATGATGTTTTGGGTGATGGATTATGTTGCATATGTGGTGTCATATGGCATGGTATATAACATTGAAAAGGCTGAATTAGACCTTTGTTATCATCACATCATATGTCATGGGGATAACGTGATGCATATATGGAAATAAAGTATGATGGTGTGTATACCGTCGGAGGTGTGAGCCGACAATGCCCCGGGAGTGTCGGGATGCCCGGAGTGTGGGTGCCGAATGCTCGGAGTGTGTGAGTCGGATGTCCTCGGGAGTTTCGAGATGCCCGAAGGTGTGTGCGGAGGTTCCTCGCGATGCCAGGTTGGGTGCGAGCGATAAATGAGGGACGCAAATATTGAAGGATTAAATGAGATCCCCTGAAATTTGAAAATTGAATCATGTGCATGGGTATATGCATGTTACCTGGTGATATATGCATGGCTGCTTGATGATAAGTGCATGGTGATATATGCATGGATGTTCATATAAGTGCAAGTGCATGGTGATATATGCTTGTTGCATGGTGATACATGCATGGCTGTAAGGTGAGGTATGCTTGAATGCATGAATGATATGTGTTTTATTCATGATACCTTAATTGTTTTGTTTGACGCATTGTGTAGTTTGGTGTATCTCTACTGCTAAGTAGTTGAACTCACCCCTTTTGGGGATTAACATTTCAGATTAAAAGATGCCTTTGCCACCGGTTGCGCGTGGTACCTTCTATGGTATACCTTCTGACGTTGAGGTTGAGTGCGTGGAGCACATTTGTGTCAGTGTTCCTGGTTTGGTGTTTCTTCAAGTCCGTGTGCTGGTTATGTATGACATAGGCCTGGCTGGGGGTCCTGTTATCCAAAAGTTTCTATCTGTCCACGTTCAGCGCGATGGGGTGAATGTAGGGATGCTGCCGTCGCCACCGCCCGATGCACCGGATTGGGTATGATGGCACGAATGACTGATGAGAGCAGACACTTTTTAGGATGGCCAACACTAGCTGATGGATAGATGTATATGTCTAATGTATAGTCGGTTCTCTTTTGGGTTTAGCTGAGCTTACTTAAAGTCTTGGCTTTTTGTTATACCGACTTGTGAAATCCATCTTAGTTATGTAAATAAAAGTGGTTTGGCCCTATGATGCATGTTTATATGAAAGGTCGTAGTTGGTGTGCATTGCATTATCTCAGTTTGTGTATCGGGTTAGAGAGATGTTGAGTATCATTGAATTTGGTGCAAGGAAAGGTGAGACTCGTTCATGCTTCCGTTAGTAAACTGTGCTAAGACCCTTTAAAAAAAAATGCATTAAACGGGTATGCAGTAGGATAGGTGATAGGCACCTGTGGCGACCCCAGTGGATCGGGGAA
The DNA here is from genome assembly GCA_014182365.1 of Eucalyptus tenuipes. NCBI lineage: Eukaryota > Viridiplantae > Streptophyta > Magnoliopsida > Myrtales > Myrtaceae > Eucalyptus > Eucalyptus tenuipes. The sequence goes on along the minus strand of CM024539.1, from coordinate 42,103,229 downwards.
AAGGGGCGCCACATTCAAAGAAGATATTATGCTACATCAAATATTAGACCGGTGCCTGCCAATCCCAGGAGAAAATTCTATTGCAAGAAGTATTGTTTCTTTTGCGCTTGCTTACTTAAGTATTGACCCAAAGTCAAGGCCCACAATGAAACAAGTTTCGCAGGCCTTTCTAGCTCAAAAACCAGCATGGACCAAGCCCTTTTATTCAATCTCACTTCCGCAGCTCCAAGGAAATAATCGAGGAGTATGATGGGAAAGTGGATCAATGGACACTTCATCAAGCCTAGAAGAAGAGCAAGGACCATGAACTACTTGTGCCAATAGTGGCAAGTAAGATTCCTACAAGTGTAGAGTTGATTGATGATGCTGCAAATTGGTGATTGTGATTGAGGACATGAAGTATATGGCTTGTGCAATTTGAAGTCATGTCAAACTTTTTCTAAACTAGTTATGCTAAGGGCGCGTTTGGTAACGATTCTATTCCCGGTAACAAATTCTGATCAGAAATGATTCTTTTTTATTCTGTTCTCGGGAACTGATTCTGTGTAAAAGAACGTGTTTGGTAACTGTACAAAATTTCTGATTCTGGAATAGAATTGCGTTTGGTACCATGCTCATTGACTCTGTTCCAAATCAATTTCTTTTAATTTTTAAATAATTTTTATAATTTTTTCCTTTTTTTCCTTCTTTCATTTTTTTCTTTTTTTTTCTTCTTTTCCTTTTTTTTTTTTTTTTTTTTTTTTCTCCTATTCTTCTTCTTCTTTAGGCCGGTCGCCAGACCGACGATTGGCCAAACGAGGGCCGGCGACCTCACCGGAGCGTCACCGGCCCTCGGCGAGGCCGGCCTCACCGAGGCCGGGCGAGGCCTACCGAGCCTTGCCGATGGCCGGGCGAGCCTCACCGGTGGCCAAGCGGGCCTCGCCGGGGCTAGGCGAGGCTCGCCCGGCCACCTAAGGCGAGGGCTGGGTGAGCCTCACCGGGCTAGGCGGGCCTCGCCCGGCCCGGCGAGGTCCGCCCGCCACCGGTGATGCTCGGCCTCGCCGGTGGCTGGGCTTGCCTTCGGCGAGCTCGCCGGACTGGTTGTCGACGACCGGCGCGGCGGACGGCGGCGGGCGGCGGTCGCGGGATAGCGATCGATGAAAAAGAAGAAAAGAGAAGAAGAAGAGTTTTGATTCTTAGTTTTGTTCCCGGAACAAGAATCAACTTTTTTTTTTTTTGATTCTCCTCCAAATCTGTTCCGGAAAACAAAAATTTTACCAAACACGATTCTTGACCCAAACTGATTCTCGGGAACAAAAAATCAAAATTAGGCATTATTTGGATGGTTACCAAACAGTGCCTAAGATTTACCTATGTCGCAATAAGGAGTGAGAAGCATTTATTGGGCGGTCATTTATTTCGTCTTTTTTAGTAAGATCGGAATGGATGATGAGTGATAATGTGTATGCGGCCACGAAAATTGGACAACGTAAGGATATTCATTACGTATTATTCCGGATGATTTACGTTTAGTTGGAGGCTTGCTAGTTAATTAAAGACGGCAAATTGACATCGCCAAAACAACAAAAGACAACGATTACTCTAGAAGAACCGTGTAAATTGGTCCAGCGATCAATACACGTCCGAAGACCTTGACTTGTTGACTTTTGAGGTTCGTATTCGACAAAGACCTTCACTTATTGAATTAATCATTATTTAACCGTGAAGTTTACGATGAAGGGCCTGCCACTTCGCAATCACTATATTGCGGAATCAGAGTTCATCCACTATAAAGACACTATCAATGGTATAAATTGATTTATCTCGTTTATATTACTTTTGCAACGTAATCATTTCCTGCAGAGGATATTACATGAAAATAAAGCTTTCAGAAATCCCCTGCCCCAACAGTTTTCTTTTTGCAAGAAGTTTTATTGGGCAGAGGCATGAAAGGGATGTCTTTGTGAATGCACAAGGAATGTTTGAGTGCAATTCGTCTTTTTTTTTTTTCGCATGACTATTCCAATTTATCATTATCGTATATAGGAAATAAAAAGAAAATAAATGGATTAGAACACAGTTGTCCCTACTTGTTTCCATCCACAAGACGTTTTACGAGGCACAACTCTAAAAAGGAATCTTTCATGGCACAAAAGCAATCTTTTCAGGCAATTCTATGTTTTTTTAATTTCGCATGACTTTACAAGTGCAATAATTTTGTATACGTTAAATAATATGAAACTAAAGCTTTTTGAACACATTTTCCTTTATAGTTTTTGTCGCGACCTACCCTTGGGGGGAGGGAACGGGTTTAGGGGTATTGCCTAAAGGACGGACCTAAGGCCCATGATTAGGCGCGGGCTCTCCCAAGCTCATACCTCGAGTGACATTGGGGTATTCTAAAGAATTTTGCACAAAAGGAGTCGACACTAACTTATTGGAGCCGGTTAGAAACCAAGTGAGGCATGGGAGTGTACGTCACTTCCTACACAACCAGAGAATCTAAGGTCGGGGACTCGATTACACTAATTGACCAATTAGTGCCCTTTCGGTACCTAATCTTGTTCATTTAAAAAAAAAAGATTTTTGTCAAACAATTTGGATTGATTTTATATCTATCCACTAACATGTGAGGTGATCATGCAGGTGCGCAATAATTAAAATAATAATCATAGCTACCAAGATCCTAATTGCAGTAAAATTGAACAATGGCAATTAAACATAATTAAATATGCAAACTAAACATGCGATATAATCATTAGACAAGCAAATAAAGGCCCAATTACACTAAAAAGGCAGTACATAGCAATTCCTAACAAAACCTTACAATTTATGGATTTTCGAATTTTTAAAATTTTTTTAATATATTTTTTAATTTTTCATTTTAAAAAAAAGGTTAACCAGGTCCGACCGGACCCTAGTTCAATTTGTTTGGCGGGGTGGGCTTGTCGGCCTGTCCAAAAAGCGAAAGGCCCGACCATGATCGGGCCTTATATTTAACTACGGGTTGGGCCCGAACGACGAGCCCAACCCTTTTGCAAAAGGGCCCATAGGCCCACGACCCAAGAAGATTTGATTTTTACAAAGGGGCCCAACTAGAGCCCAAAAATTAGAGGGTCCACTACGACAGCCCATGTGGATAAAAAAAAAACCCTACTCGATTGAGATCCATGCCCGACCCGGTTCTTGGCCGAAACCCTAGGGCTTCTTGGAGGCGGCGACCGGCGGGTGGCAGCCTACAACGCAGCGGGCTTCACGGCGGTGGCGACGCGGCGGGCTTAACGGTGGCGGAAATGTGGCGAGCTTGACGATGGCGGTGACATGGCGAGTGGCAGCTCGGGAATGCTTTGGCGTCGACGACGGAGCAGCCGAGGCAGCGCAACTTCACGGAGGGGGACGAGCAGATCGTGGCTGGTGTGGCGAGGAGGCTTGGCTCCGTGGGTTGTTGGTGTCGCGAGGAGGAGATCCGGCGACCGGTGGGACGGCGGCCGACTTGGGTGGAGTAGCGGTGGCACGAGGAGACCGATGGCCCAAGGGATCGATCCACCAGTAGGCGCAGCGGATTGGGCGGCGAGAGGACCGGAGCGGTGATGGCCAGCGGTAGTGTCGGAGGCTATTACAGTCGCGCGGCAAGGGTGGACTCGCAGCGGCGGCTCGACAAAGGGACTAGAAGTGGCGGCTCGGACGGTGTTGGGGTCGAAGGGCGGCGGCTTCTCCCTCCTCGGATCCTCCCCCGACGCCGGTTTCTCTCTCTCGCTCCTCTTCTCACTTTCTTTGTTTTGCCTGTCCTCTCTCTTTGCTATCTCCTCTCTTCTTTCCCTCTACCCTCTCTCTTGGTGCTTGCCTTTTTTTTTGCTTTCTCCCGGTTTCTCCTTGTGTTGCCTCCTCTCTCCTTTCTCTTCTGCCCGTTCTTTTTTTTTTTTTTTTTGCTCTTTTTTTTACTCGATGCCCCCCTTTTCTAGGGTTTCACGCGTGAAGATGGAGGAGGGAAAATGCGGCATGGGCCGGGCCAAGGCGGGATCTGGCCCGGTCCCTTCCACGTTTTCTTTTTTCTCTTTTTTTGTTGTTTTTGTTTTTGTTTTTGTTTTCCCTTTTTTTTTGTTTTGTTGTTTGTTTTTTTAGTGACTAATTCCTAATTTTGTACACAATTAAATCCTAAATAAAATTGTAAAATTTAGGTGTCAACAATTGCTTCTCTTTGAATGGGAGCTCGAAGATGTTCCATTCAAAGACAAAAGACACCTAAATTATTTTGGCAATAGAGAGACCCAAGGTGCCTAGGCACATATTAGGTGACGAAAAGAACTCATAACTATGGAAGCGCGTCTTGTCAATAAGAGAAAGAAAGACTCCGGGCTACAGAAGCACGTCGCGTCATAGGAAGAAGGACTCCAGGCTACAAAAGCTCTCCAAGCTACAAAGCTCTCCGTGTCATAGGAAGAAAGACTCCGGGCTACAAAGCTCTCCGGGTTACAAAAGCTCTCCGGGCTACAAAGCTCTCCGTGTCATAGGAAGAAGGACTCCGGGCTACAAAGCTCTCCGGGTTACAAAAGCTCTCTGGGCTACAAAGCTCTTTGTGTCATAGGAAGAAGGACTCCGGGCTACAAAGCTTTCCGGGCTACAAAAGCTCTCCGGGCTACAAAGCTCTCCAGGCTACAAAAGCTCTCCGAGCTACAAAGCTCTCGTGTCATAGGAAGAATGACTCCGAGCTACAAAGCTCTACGTGTCATAAGAAGAAGAAGGACTCCGGGCTACAAAGCTCTCTGTGTCATAAGAAGAAGAAGGACTCCGGGCTACAAAGCTCTCCGTGTTATAAGAAGAAGGACTCCGGGTTACAAAGCTCTCCATGTCATAGGAAGAAGGACTCCAGGCTACAAAAGCTCTCCGGGGCTACAAAGCTCTCCGTGTCATAAGAAGAAGAAGGACTCCGGGCTACAAAGCTTTCCGGGTTACAAAAGCTCTGTGGGCTATAAAGCTCTCCGTGTCATAAGAAGAAGGACTCTGGGCTACAAAGCTCCCCGTGTCATAAGAAGAAGGACTCCAGGCGACAAAGCTCTCCGGGCTACAAAGCTCTCCGTGTCATAAGAAGAAGGACTTCGGGCTACAAAACTCTCCGTGTCATAAGAATAATGACTCCAGGCTACAAAGCTCTCCGGGTTACGAAAGCTCTCCGAGCTACAAAGCTCTCAGTGTCATAAGAAGAAGGGGAGAAATGAGGTCTCACCGTGTAACAATAGGTTTCGACTGGGTTGAAAATGCATGATTTGAGGAAAGCCAATGAACCTTTGTATATGACATGGTTTAAGGTTGACCATGAACCTTTGGAGACGACATGGTTTAAGGCTAACCATGAACCTTTTGAAAATCGCAATTTAAGGATAGACTCATAAACATTTTAAAAGCGTGGTTTAAGGATAGACTTACTAACCGTGTGGTTTAAGAATTGACCCACGAACCGTGTGGTTTAAGGATGACCCACGAACCGTGTGGTTTAGACGGACAAAAGGTCTCAACGTGTAAAAACTAGTTTCGACTGGATAAAAGGTCTCACCGTGTAAAAATGGATTTTGACTAGGAGGGAGGTCTCATCGTGTATGAACGGGTTTCGACCGGATGATAGTCTCACCGTGTATGAACAGGTTTCGACTGGGAGGGAAGTCTCACTATGTACGAACGGGTTTCGATCGGGTATGATAGTGTCACCATGTACGAACGGGTTTCGACTGGGAGGAAGATCTCACCGTGTACGAATGGGTTTCGACCGGGTATGATAGTCTCACCATGTACGAACAGGTTTCGACTAGGAGAAAGGTCTCTCCGTGTACGAACGAGTTTCGACCGGATGATAGTCTCACCGTGTACGAACAGGTTTCGACTGGGAGGAATGTCTCATTGGGTACGAATGGGTTTCGACCGGATATGATAGTCTCACTTGTGTACAAACGGGTTTCAACTAGATGTGGACAAGCGTGGTTTACGGATGAACCCACAAGCCGTGTGGTTTAGGAAAAGCCACCAACCACGTGGTTTTAAGGATAGACCCACTAACCTTATGATTTAAGGATGACCCACCAACCGTGTGGTTTAGGAAAAGCCACCAACCAAGTGGTTTAAGGATAGACCCACCAACCTTGTGGTTTAAGGATGACCCACGAACCATGTGGTTTAGGAAAAGCCACCAACCCTGTGGTTTAAGGATAGACCCACCAACCTTGTGGTTTAAGGATAGACCCATGAACCATGTGGTTTAAGGATAGACCCACGAACCGTGTGGTTTAGGAAAAGCCACCAACCCCGTGGTTTAAGGATAAACCCACCAACCATGTGGTTCAAGGATAGACCCACGAACCATGTGGTTTAAGGATAGACCCACGAATCGTGTGGTTTAGGAAAAGCCACCAACTCCGTGGTTTAAGGATAAACCCACCAACCGTGTGGTTTAAGGATGACCAACGAACCATGTGGTTTAGGAAAAATCACCAACCTCGTGGTTTAAGGATAAACCCACCAACCGTGTGGTTTAGGAAAAACCACCAACCTCGTGGTTTAAGGATAAATCCACCAACCGTGTGGTTTAAGGATGACCAATAAACCGTGTGGTTTAGGAAAAACCACCAACCCCGTGGTTTAAGGATAAACCCACCAACCGTGTGGTTTAAGGATGACCAACGAACCATGTGGTTTAGGAAAAATCACCAACCTCGTGGTTTAAGGATAAACCCACCAACCATGTGGTTTAGGAAAAACCACCAACCCTGTGGTTTAAGGATAAACCCACCAACCGTGTGGTTTAGGAAAAGCCACCAACTCCATGGTTTAAGGATAAACCCACCAACCGTGTGGTTTAAGGATAGACCCACGAACCATGTGGTTTAAGGATGGACCAACCCCGTGGTTTAAGGATAGACCCACCAATCGTGTGGTTTAAGGATAGACCCACGAACCATGTGGTTTAAGGATAGACCCACGAACCATGTGGTTTAGGAAAAGCCACCAACCCCGTGGTTTAAGGATAGACCCACCAACCTTGTGGTTTAAGGATGACCCACGAACCGTGTGGTTTAAGAAAAGCCATTAACCCCGTGATTTAAGGATAAACCCACCAACCGTGGAAATGGCATGGTTTAAGGCTAACCATGAACCTTGTACATGACATGGTTTGAGGCTGACCATGAATCATTAGAGATAGCATGGTTTAAGGTTGACCATAAACTTTTGGAGATGACATGGTTTAAGGCTGACCATGAACCCTTGGTTTTTAAGGAAGCACCTGCTAACCCCTTGAAAACTGCATTGCTTCACTGAGGAATCCTGTCAAACTCAACTTTAGCAAATGTCATTAGAGAAATCATCAAGAGACGTATTAGCAATATTACAACATTAATTGAACAAGCTAATCAAGCTAAGTTCGACTGCTTTAGAAAAGCATTCGATGTCAATTAGCATCATGTGGCGCAAAGTTGTCATCTTGCTTGGGGATGTATCATTAATCATCAAATTCTCTAGGAGTCAAGTTCTTATCAGAATGGCTATGACTCATCAACAATGCTCATTAAGCATGCCAAACTAAAGCTTATTAGTCAAAAAGGGTTTCTCACACACTCTCGATAAAATGGCTGCTTGATTCCTTCCATTCGCATGGGAAGTAACTGATTGCTGAGGGTATCTCACATGACCCATGTCAAAGGCTTTTAGAAACATTCGTAATGAGCTCAATCTGATAGATCAAAAAGGTGTTTTCAAAGGACCACAATATAGGTTTGGTCATGGGCTTACACAAAGGAATTATTGCTTTGAGGCCAATAAAGGAACATTTGTCGCTATTTTCATCGGGTTTACAAGTCGAGAACTTGGAAGATAAGACAAGATAGAATTACATCCACTCCTTCAAGCAGTAGCTTCTTTGTGGCATTCTCATTTTCACTCAAACCATCCCAATTAGAAGAGACTTTGGAAGAGGGTTGTAATGTTGGCTTGGGAGAGACTCGAAAGGCTTAAAATTTTCAAGAGGGTTTTTAAGAGTCAGTGATCATCATGGCATCATGACCAAGTCACTCGACCTTTCGAAAGCATTTGGCTTTTGAAACACGGCACATCTTGAAAGTCCCTTGACTAATCATTTCTGCATGGGAGCTTTGCTCATTTTCTAATTTCCTTTGCACTTTGTGACGATTTCTTTTTTCGCGGGCACTTGGATTTTAATAATTTTCTTTTCACATAAGATGCAGCCTTTTGGCTCCTTTTCTTGACGGGCATTGGCCTTACTTTTACTTGGCACACTGCTTTTTCATACCCCCTAGTTTGTCGAACTTTTTGCTCTTTAAACCTTTGTAACTCTTATAACTTTCGAGCTGCTTTTCACATTTTCTCGTAACTGTCAATTGTATTTGGTCAATTCCTATGCCTTGCCCCAGTGAAGGGAGATGATCACCGCTCGGGGTTTAGAAATGAATAATCAGGCCCAAATTGGTTTAAGCAATGGGTATCAGTGTTTAGATAGAGAAGGAAATGCTCTTCTTCACCTTGGGACGAGTCAAGCTCTGATGAGAATTCCTTTGAAGCTATCACTAGAAGATTGATGCAAGTGAAAGTAATAGAATCTTTCTCAATCTTTCGCTCTACAACACGGTCATAACCTCCTATGCTACCCCAATGTAGGGTCGTTCTCAACAGGGGTACTTTGAAGGATCATCTTATTCGGCCCAAAGGGTTAGTAAGAGATTAGTGCAATGCTTGGGATTGATGAAGGAAACGCCTTTATCATTTCAATCTTTGCACTCAATGCAAATGAATCCTTTGTCCTAAGAGAATGTTGTTTTTCACTCAACTCTCAAAAGTGTTTGAATGATGTGTTTGGAAATAGATTGCCTTTCTTCATCCTAAGCACTTCTTGTATGGCATGGTTAACATCTCCATCTCACTCTGTCGAGATCATTTGAGTAGATCAATCTCCATGGGAAAATTTGATTCAAATAAATAACCCACAAAACGAGAAAACAATTTTGAGATAACAATGATGCTAAAAAGTTTGTAGAAATTTTTTTCTTTTCTCAATTTTTCATTTTGTTGTTTGCTTGTCTCGAGGAAAGCGCCAAAAGTGCTCTTTTGTAATGGAAATTCTTTTCTTTTCTTTTTTCTTTTTTACTTAAAAAAACTTGAGAAGAAGGGTACTTACCTGTGGCATGGTGACCCGGTAACCCTGTAAAGAATATGTTAGTGTAAAAATCCTTAAGGATTGAAATGTTGGAAACGATACATTATTACCCTTCACTCGCTTTTATCCTTTGAGGGCTAACATCTCTTGGATTTACCTTCGTGGATATTTGGTAGCTCAACAATACCCTTCCCTTGCATTTGCCTTTAGGTGATTGATGTTTTCTAGATTCCTTGGTGAAAGGCACTGTTTCTACGGTCAATGTGCAACTTTTTCCTCATTTATCACCCTGTAAGAATAAGAGATGAAACGGGTTATCTCCATACTTAATTAGGTTCAATTGAGGAATGATACATCCTTTCTTGATGAACTTGACAATGTTGTTCCAGCACACTTCATTGGTGGGGGAAGGAGAGTTTTTTCTCTAAATCAAATGTTGCTCTCCCACTCTTTATTTGACAAACCTTTGATCTGTTCGAGTCTGTCCTGTACCAAAGAAAAGAAAATGTCATTTTTTATACTGAAGAGAATCAAGTCTAGGAACGAGATACGTCCTTTTCAAAATCGAGCGATCAACATCCCAAGGTATCTCTCATGGAGGAAGGGATAATATTGCCCCTCCGTTTCATCTTTGAATCTTTCTTTGTTTAAGATGAACATGACTCAATAATGCTCAATCGCGTTTGTTGGAACGTTACAAAATTTGATACTCTTGATGTCTCATTGACAATGAAAAGAAAATCATGTTAGAAACGGTATCAAAAATGGATAATTGGAATCGATACAGTTTACTCTTCCTTTGAATTCGCCCTTTTGGATACTTGGCAACTCCCTTCATTTGTCTCATCATGCAAAGTGAACGAGATCGATGGGCTATTTTGGCACTTATGGCATTTGCAAATAACGAAACTTCCCAGAACGGAGTTCAACTCGTTCCACCTCTATGGAAAATTGGCGCCGACGATGCCTCGACACATGCTCACTCCTCAAGTTCCATGAGCCTACACTTTTATCTTTTAGAAGAGGCAGATGTCGATCTCAAATAAACTCCTCATTCTTTCTGAGAAAGGGACCACGTGAAGAGAGGGCCTTAAGCAAAGCTTTCTTGAAATTCATTTTGGAAGGTAGACGTAAAGGTTCGCTTGAAACACTTCTGAATTCGTGTTTTTTTTAGGGGATGATTTTCATGAAATTGAATTCCATCATTAAAAAATGTGAGTCGCATGATTTACAAAAGCATCAATTGGATTCGCAATCAAAACCCAAAATGAAAAACATGATTCTTAACAAGAATAAAGACAATGATAAAATACAAGAAACTCTTGCACAAATGAAAGTAAAAATCAACTCTTGTCCTAACTCTAGAATTCACTCCTTTATGTGATCACAACAAGAATGTCAAGAAGCATCGCACGTAACCTGCAAAAAAGACAACAATGTCAGTACGTGAATGAGATAAAATAATATCTCAATGAGGTCGTTTCTTATAATAAAATTGAGGCAACAGTACATGTCCCACAGTCCTTATTACGGGGTTTTAGTATTTTGCCAAAGTTTTATCATAAGATAAGACATCATTAAAATAATGAATCAACAGCCATCAATCGAATGTCCACTTTTATTCCAAAAGTTTCGTATGCAAAAGTGTCATTGATTTTTCAAAGATTGATTTGTGATTTTACTCCTAGAAAAATGAAGTGACTTCTATTTTGAGAAATTTGTACACAAAATGATTTGCATTTTAGTCCCAAAATGTGAGAATGAGAGAATTTGATAAAAAAATGCAATTTCAATTTTTGTGCCCCAATATAAAATCACAACTTGAAAGTTTGTTTTTTTTGTTTTTTTTTTTCAAAATGATTTTGAGCCCATAACTAGAAATTTAAACAAAACCATGTGTTCAACATGGCCAAATCAAAGTGTTTAGAACTTGCACATTCAATGTTCACTTATCAAAAGTGATTACCAATTTTTACAATTATACGCCTACAACACCAAGGGCAATAGATTGATGTTCGCGAACTTCAATATGGAAGTTGAATATAAAATGAACAAATAAAAAGGAAAATGATACTTACAATGGGTGCCGACCTTTGTCTCTGCTTTTTTTTTCAATTACATAGACATGCACATGAGATGTGGTTCGATTTCTACTCTATACGGCTCAAAATTGAGTCATAGGATCACCGAACTAAACCAACAAGATCGCGGTTAGGTCGTGTTACCCATGACTCTGATTTTGTCAAAGAACCGACCTGTGTCGCGCGGTTGCAGACCGGGCTGAGTACCTTCGACATGAAGAAAGAAATTTCGAGGTAGAGGTGGGCAACTCGTACTACACAGTTGTAGTCAGAGTGGTATCCACCTCAACACCATCCTAAGTGATCCTATGCAGCCCAGGTCTGGCGGCAGGTAGTGTGTGTTATGGTGTAGTGCAATGCAGGGGACGCAAGCATAACAATTTATAGGCAAGCAACACTACATAAATTCAAAACATGAACATTTGATCACAACTCCACACCTGCAAGACAAGGGGTTAACGATCACTCCTCCTTATGCCTCACATTCTGCAAAAACATTTAACACCTTTAATGTTAGGGGCATACCTGGAATCCTCGCTACCAAACAAAAATATTTTTGAACAATATTAGTTTTGGCCTAAGTCCTCTAAGGTCTAGAACCAGGTCCGTAGTGGAGTCGCCAAGCTATCGCGACCTACCCTCAGGGGAGGGAACATGTTTAGGGGTATTGCCTAAATGACGAACCTAAGGCCCATGATCGGGCGTGGGCTCTCCCAAGCCCATCCCTCGCGTGACATTGGGGTATTCTAATAATTTTGCACAAAAGGAGTTGCCACTAGCCTCTTGGGGCCAAATGGTGTCAGGGTCAGAGGGCGGTGACTCCTCCCTCCTCGGATCCTTCCCCCGACGCCGATTTCTCTCTCCTCCTCCTCTCCCCTTCTCTGTTCTGCATGTCCTCTCTCTTTGCTCTCTCCTCTCTTCTTTCCCTTTGCCCTCTCTCTTGGTGCTGGTTTTTTATTTTTGCTTTCTCCCGGTTTCTCCCTGTGCTGCCTCCTCTCTCCTTTCTCTTCTACTCGTTCTTTTCTTTTTTTTTTGCTCGATGCCCCCCCTTTTCTAATGTTTCACGTGCGAAGATGGAGGAGGGAGAAGGCGGCATGGGCCGGGCCAAGGTGAGATCCGGCCCGGCCCCTTCCATGTTTTCTTTTTCTCTTTTTTTGTTGTTTTTGTTTTTGTTTTTGTTTTCGTTTTTTTCGTTTTGTTGTTTTTTTAGTGACTAATTCCTAATTTTGTACACGATTAAATCCTAAATAAAATTATAAAATTTAGGTGTCAACGGTTTTCCAATCATAGGATGTTTTATAAGACAAAACATTGAAAGGAAATCTTTCATGAAGCGAAAAAAAAAATTGGTAAATCTTCGATTTCTTATTTGGCATCACTTTTCCAATGCAAAGGAAATTATATGAAAATAAAGCTATTAGAAATCTCTTGCCCCAACAATTTTCGTTTTGCAAGAAGTTTAATAGGGTAGAACATCGAAAGGATAGTCTTTGTGAATGCAAAAGGAATCTGTGACGTCCCAAAATTTTGCCCCATTTCGAATATATGAAATGGTTGTTTCGTCGACGCGCTTATGGTTAATTTACTCGGAATTGATCACACTCGAGTTAACTAATATATTAGGTGAGGCCGTTAAGGGATATAAACGCGACAAACTAGAGAATTCGATTGGAAATTGACCGCTCGACCAAAATAATCTACAAGGATCAATATGACACCATTATAAATGGATTAACGAATGGATATAAGTCGATTCGATGAAAGTACGTAGTCGAATTGCGAGTGGTTCCGCATGATTGCAATATTCGTGTCGAACATCAGTAAACCGATTTTCTATCAATATTATACTTGGGATACATAATTGAAACCTTACGATTTTATGACAATAGAGAGTCGTTTACGATTTGGAGATGCATAAACATGAATCGAAAATTATTGACCACGAGTCAAACGCGCTAAAATCCCTAAAAGCTACCGGATAGGTTAGGTTGTACTAAAATCGCGTTCGGTTGATTTTACCACGAAATTGAATTCGGTTTCAGGAATCGAACGTTTGAGCATGTCACGATTCATTTTTAGTACATCGTCTCATCTTTTAGAGAAATTTCGTCGAGCTTGGAAATTTTGGGCTTCTAAAAGGATTTATTTAGGGAATTTGAAGCAAAATTCCCATTGGGTGGTCCCTTGATTATATGGCTAAAGACTTTCGTGGCATTTTGATCATTATTTTGATATTTTGCTTGGCCTTTGATTGGCCAAAGACTTGACCTTCTTGTTCTCTCTCTCTCTCTCTCTCATTTCTCTTTCTTCTCTTCATGCGTGAACCCCCACCAGCAGAGCAGTCTTCATTTCCTTTCTTTCTTCCTCACTCATCCTTTTATTCTTCATGTTTTCTTCATCCCATCAACCCAAGTAGCCCCACAACCTCACGGCAACTTCAGTCCCCTTCACACCAACGACAACCCTTTCTCTAGTTTCATTCCCTACTAAACCAACTCCTTCCACCCCGCCTAGCCATCTTCAACCCAACTCCACCAGCTGCCAACGCCAACGGCCACCACACAGCAGCCCGTTCCAGCCACCAACATCACCCAACTAGCCCCCGCGCCAGCCACCGCTTCAGTTCGTTCCAGCTCAGTCCAACTGCGCCGTCCCCGCCGAGCTGCCGCTAACTCAGCCACCGTCCAAGCCGAGACCCTCAGCCACCGACCAGCTGAACCAAGCCCCTAGCTGTGAGCTTGTTAGGCCATTTCCTTGCCGATCCAAGCTTCCGTTGGAGACACGGTAGGCTTGGGTCTTCACCGCATTCGCGTCAACGTCGCCATGAACCTGTCACCGTCCTAATCCGATGAGTTAACTCCTAATCCTTGATTAGGTTGTTAATTGCGCTTAGGGGTTAGAGTAGCTTTAATTAGCCCGATTAGATTAGTGTTAAGTTAGATTAGCCTTAAGTTAGATTAGTGTTAATCAAGTTTAGTTAGATTGGCCTTAATATGGATTGTTGTCAATCTAATTGGTTAGATTAGCACAAATGAGGGTAGTTTAGCTTAATTTAGCGTATTTCCCTCAGATCTGGTTTTTTGACCCTCGCCGCTTGCCATTTTCGTGGGGAAAATATACTCCGATTTTGAGGTTGCTTCCCTTTTGAAAAATGTTCTAGACATTTTCAGCTATGACATATATTTTGCTCAATATTTTAGGGATTTAAAATAATGAGATTTCAGATTCGTTATTTGCAAAACAGAATCTCGATTTATGCTGGAACCAGTGACCTTTTGGTGTTCAATGGATTTTTATTAAATCTTAGGGTTCGAATTTCAAAAGAGTTCCTTCACAAAAGTTGTTCATCACATCTTGTGCTTTAACATAATAAAAGTTCAGATCAAACGGACAATTTTGGGACTTCAAACCAAACTGATTTTGGAAAACAGAATTTCTGGACACGGACATAGTTTTTGTAACAGTTTGGGCGATTTACTGCTCTTATTCTAAAGGGATTTGGGTCAAGATATCTTATGAAAAAATTTCATTTAAGTGTCCCTTAGAACATATTTAAATTTGAGAATTTTCTGAGTTCGTCTGATTATGTTTCTAGAATTAAACTTAGAAGTGCGCGAGTGGCCCGGTTTCTGCCGGTTAGGGCTGATTGTTGTTTTGTGGTTGTTCTTGGTGTCTTGCTTGCTGGGAAGTGCACATTATGTGACTTGGTTGATATTTGGCATGCTGGGAACGTATGCGTGATGTTATGTGGATGGTTGTGTTGTGATGGCTTGGACATGTGTTGTTGTGCAATTGATTGCTGGATGGTAGTTACCGATGATGCTTACAAAACTTGGTTTTATGGGCTTTCAGATGGAAAAATGCCCGGTGTCGGTTTTGGATGCCAATTCTTATATACTATATAAAATCGTGGAATTTCAAAATGGGAGTGTACCAGGTACAATGGTTTGATTTAAATGCGTGACCACGCATTATTATTTTACTGGAATGAATTTTAATACGAAGAAAAGTGGCCAAGTCCATTATTAGAACACGAGATATTTGAGTGCAAAGCACGGTGTTCTTGGCCAAGTATGTGTGTGTGTGGTCACTAAGTGGAAACTGTCTTGATGCGTTTACGTGGGACGAAGCTCCTCAGTGGGGGTGTTGTCTAGGAGGAGGATGCGAGACGATGCCGTTCGGGAAGGTGATTTCAGAATGAAGCTCCTCAGTGGGGTGCCGTCTAGGCGAAGGATGCTAGATGATGCCATTCGCGAAGGTGATTTCGGAACGAAGCTCCTCAATGGGGTGCCGTCTAGGTGGAGGATGCTAGACGATGCCGTTCGCAAATAGATTTTGGAACGAAGCTCCCCAGTGGGGTGCCATGATCGATGGGTCGTAATAACTGGGACATGTCTGAGTGATTGAGATAGTTACACCTGATTATCGTGCAAAATTGTGTGGTACAGAATGGGACGTGTCATAACAATTTTACCTTATAATCGGGACCCATGTGATTGATTGATATATGAAGATGATGTGTTCCAGTTATTGATTACGCTTGCTGCATTTACAAGTGTATATGTGATGATCTAATATGCATGGGGGTCTGAGGCGAGGTAAGTTAGTGTGTGATGCCTATTTAGGCTGCCTCTGGGTGAATTCTCATCCTAATCGGGGTTTAGGGTGTTGACTCGTTGAGATTTTTATCTCACCCTGTCGTAGTTAACATTTTCCAGGTCCCTAGTATGGAGAACCCGGAGCCCAAGGTGGAAGGGTCCGGAGCGTAGGTGGCCCAAGTAGTTTCTTTTTTAGTCGGACTTACGTGTATAGACTGGTATGGCTAATTTGCTATGTATATAAAGTATGGTTTGTGAAAAATGGTTGCATGTCTTTCTACTATCCTGGTGTTTGTTGGTTGTTAGGGTATATGTTTAATTTCGCTTCCGCATGTACATAAAAAGAAAGGGTCAGCGACGCGTCCTGGGATGTCGCAAAATTTTAAGTCGACCATTAAAGGATGTTCGCGTGCTTGAGGTTTGGGGCGTGACATTCCCGCCTGGAGTGGTATTAGAGCTTGTTAGTGTCTGGAGTGATAAGGTGCGATGAGTTTTGGGATAGTTAGCTAGGAAAGACATTTTCCTTACGCTGATGCTTGTGATTGATTGATTGTTTTGTGCGGGTTGCTCAAATTTCTAATTCTTTGTTAGAATTGGAAGACATTTCTATAAAAATCATGCAAAATGAGCGATCCTGAGCAGAGAGCCTCTCAGAGACGGGCCGTAGTAGTTTTGACAGGTGCCAGAGGGAGGGCACCAAGATGAGCAAGTATTAGAGGGAGAGCGTTAGCTCAGGCTAGTACCGAGGGAAGAGTATCGCCTTAGGTTGGTCTTGGAAGAGGAGCACCAAGCGATCCTAGATTGGATGGGATCATATAGGCACTTCAAACTCTCGGGAATATAAAATGGCCGAGTTCCAGCGTCTTCGTTAGAATCAGATGTCCGTGAACCAAGATGAGGCAAAGTTTGCTGAGCTGTCCAAGTATGCATTGAGGTTGATCGAGGACCTAGTGGACAAGGCAAGGAGATTCAGAGATGGTCTGAGGCCAGAGAAAGGACACAAGAGGTTTCCGTGGATAGAACAAAGAGATTTCCGTGGATAGAACAAAGAGGTTTTAGGATGGTTTAAAACTGGACATCTCTAAAGCCAGCTGGTGCCCTTGAACCCGAAGGATAAGCATGCTTATGATAGTGCACTACTAGGATGGGTGACCTCCTGGGATAGTGCCTACCTATGCGCCAGAGGATAAAACCGTGAGGCTCGGTATGGGATAGGCCAAAGCGGAAAATATCTCTGTGAATTAGTCCCTATAGAAACGTGACCCCTCCAGTAGATGTGTAGCTCGGGGACGAACTAGGCAAAGGCCGTTAGGCCTGTAACGACCCGGTCCGATGAGGGCGGGGAGTGATCGCCAAGGCCAAAGGGCCTGGACAAGGAGCGGCTCTTGGCAGGCTTCTAGGATGGCGAAGGGGACAATAATGAACCGGACTATGCACCGAACAGGAGGGGTAGTGTTTCTGAGATAATTTATCAGAGTGGTGCAATGATAGTATTGTCAAGCTTGTAGAACTTCGGTTTATTGGAATGAGATCAAAGAAAGGAGGAGTATCTTGTTGTAACAGATTGTTGTTATACAGTAATACAATTTAACCCGTTATCAGGTGGAAGTTTTGAGTTGTTGCGAATTGAGGAGGCCCCTCGATTACTATAATTTCATCGCTTAAGGCAACCCGACTCTTGGATGTGGGTTGTCAAGGTTATTTGGCGATCGTAGTTGATACGTCAGTTGAGGAGCCAATGGAGGACATCACCATACAAACGGACTTTGCATTAGACAAATATGCTGAATTGTATGTGCGACAGATAGTTTGTCTTCATGGAGTACTAATGACGATCACATCAAATCGAGACCCGAAGTTCACGGCAGCTTTCTAGAAAAGTTTATAGACCGCCTTAGGAACGAAGCTGCAGTACAGCACGACCTATCATCCGCAGATGGATGGTCAATCTGAGAGGATGATTCAAACCCTCGAGAACATGCTGCAAGCTTGCGTATCGGACTTCAAAGGAAGCTATGAGGAACAGGTTCATCTAGTTGAGTTTGCCTACAACAACTATTATCGGCAGAGTATCCAAATGGCACCATTTGAAGCATTGTATGGCAGAGCCTGCAGAACTCCAGTTTGTTGGAATGAAGTTGGAAAGCATAAGATTACAAGTCCTGAGTTGATTCAACAGTCAGTCGACGCCATCAAAGTTATTCGAGAAATGCTAAAAAAAAACCAGTTCAGATAATGGATCGAAAGGAGCAAGCGCTACGCAACAAGACGATCCCCTTAGTTAGAGTGGTCTGGCAACACCACGGAACAGAAGGAGCTATGTGGCAAAGCGAAAAATCGATGAGACGTCAATACCCCACCTTTTTGAAGAAGAATTGTAATGGTTTAAATTTCGAGGACGAAATTTTTATAAAAAGGGAAGAGTTGTGACATCCTAAAATTCGACCCCGTCTCGAATATATGATATGGGTATTTCATCGACGCGCTTATGGTCATTTTTCTCTGAGCTGGCTATTCACGAGTTAACTAATCTATTAGGTGAAGCCGTTAAGGGATATAAATGCGACAAACTCGAGAATTCGATCGAAAATCGATTGCTTGACCATAATAATCGACAAGAGTCAATACGACACCGTTATAATCGATAAGTGATTGGATATAGATCAATTCGATGGAATCGAGATAATTGAATTGTGGGTGATTTTGCTTGATTGCGAAATTCGCGTTGAACGGCACTAACCCGATTTTCTGTCGATTCTATACTCGAGACATGTAATTGAAACCTTGCGATTTTCGCAACAACCGAGAGTCACCTACGAGTCGAGAGATGCACAAAATGGATTGACAATTATCGACCACGGGTCAAACGCACTAAAATCCCTAAAAACTACCCGATAGGTTAGATTATACTAAAATCGCGTTCAGTCGATTTTAACCACGAAATTGAATTCGGTTTCAGGAATCGGATGTTCGAGTGTGTTACGATTCATTTTTAGGACATCGTCTCATCTTTCGGAGAAATTTCGTCGAGCCCAGAATTTTGCGAAAAAGTCGGTTTTCAGCAAGAAAAAATAAGGAAATTCGGAGGGGCTGAATTAATGAAATTTTTGGGCTACTAAAAGGATTTATTTGGGGAATTTGAAGCTAAATTCCCATAGGGTGGTCTCTTGACTATATGGCTGAAGACTTTTGTGGCATTTTGATCATTATTTTGATATTTTGCTTGGCCTTTGATTGGCTCAAGCCTTGACCTTCTTGTTCTCTCTCTCTCTCTCTCTCTCTCTCTCTCTCTCTCTCTCTCTCTCTCATTTCTCTTTCTTCTCTTCATGCGTGAACCCCCACAAGCAGAGTAGTCTTCATTTCCTTTCTTTCTTCTTCATGTTTTCTTCATCCCATCAACCTAAGCAACCCCTTAACCTCACGCCAACTTCAGTCCCCTTCACACCAACGACAACCCCTTCTCCAGTTTCATTCCCTACTGAACCAACTCCTTCCACCAGCCATCTTCATCCCAGCTCCACCAGCTGCCAACACCAACAGCCACCTCACAGCAGCTCGTTCCAGCCACCAACATCACCCGACCAGCCCCCGCACCAACCACTGCTTCAGTCCGTTCTAGCTCAGTCCAGCCATGCCGTCCCCACCAAGCTGCCACCAACTCAGCCACCGTCCAAACCGAGACCCTCAGCCACCGACCAACAACCAAGCCAAGTAGAACCATGCCCCTAGTTGTGAGCTTGTTAGGCCGTTTCCTTACCGATCCAAGCTTCCATTGGAGACATGGTAGGCTCAGGTCTTTACCGCCTTCGCGTCGCCGTCGCCATGGACCTGTCGCCATACTAATCCGGTGAGTTAACTCCCTAATCCTTGATTAGGTTGTTAATTGCACTTATGGGGTTAGATTAGTGTTAATTAGCTTGATTAGATTAGTGTTAAGTTAGACTAGCCTTAAGATGGATTAGTGTTAATCTAATTTTTTCTATTAGCACTAATGAGGGTGGTTTAGCTTAATTTAATGGATTTCCCTTGGATTTGGTTACTAGACCCTCGCCACTTGCCATTTTCATGAGGAAAAATTTGTTGCGATTTTGAGGTTGCTTCTTGCTTGAAAAATGTTTTAGACATCTTCAGCTATGACATATAATTTACTAAATATTTTAGGGATTTAAAAGAATAAAATTTCAGATTCGTTATTTGCATAACAGAATCTCGGTTTATGTTGGAACCAGTGACCTTTCGGTCTTCAATGGATTGTTATCAAATCTTAGGGTTCGAATTTCGAAAGAGTTCCTTCACAAAAGTTGTTCATCACATCTTGTTGTTTAACATAGTCAACTTTTAGATCAAACAGACAAGTTTTGGACCTCGAACCAAACTAATTTTTGAAAATAGAATTTTTGGACACGGACACAGTTTTTGTAACGGTTTGGGCAATTTACTACTCTCATTCTAGAAGGATTTGGGATAAGGTGTCTTATGAAAAAAAAAATTTAAGTGTCCTTTCAAATATATTCAAATGTGAGAATTTTCTGAGTTCGTTTTATTATGTTTCAGGAATTAAACTTGAAGGCGCGCGAGTGGCCCTGTTTCTGCCGGTTAGGGTCGATTGTAGTTTTGTGGTTGTTCTTGGTGTCTTGCTTGCTGGGAAGTGCACATTATGTGACTTGGTTGATATTTGGCATGCTGGGAACGTATGGGTGATGTTATGTGGATGGTTGTGTTGTGATGGCTTGTACGTGTGTTGCTGTGCAATTGATTGCTAGATGGTAGTTACCAATGATGGTTAGGAAACTTGGTTTTATGGGCTTCTAGATGGAAAAATGCCCGGTGTCAGTTTTTGGATGCCAATTCTTATGTACTATATAAAATCGTGGAATTTCGAAATGGGAGTGTACCAGGTTTAATGGTTCGATTTAAATGCATGACCACGCAAGATTATTTTACTGGAATGATTTTTAAT
The DNA here is from genome assembly GCA_014182365.1 of Eucalyptus tenuipes. NCBI lineage: Eukaryota > Viridiplantae > Streptophyta > Magnoliopsida > Myrtales > Myrtaceae > Eucalyptus > Eucalyptus tenuipes. The sequence continues at coordinate 42,082,457 of CM024539.1, read as the reverse complement.
ACAAAGAAAAGTGGCCAAGTCCATTATTTGAACACGAGGTATTTCAGTGCAAAGCACGGTGTTCTTGGCCAAGTATGTTTGCTTGTGGTCACTAAGTGGAAACCATCCTGATGTGTTTACACGGGACGAAGCTCCTCAGTGGCGTGTCGTTTAGGCGGAGGATGCTAGACGATGCCGTTCGCGAATAGTTTTCGAAACAAAGCTCCTCGGTGGGGTGACGTGACCAATGGGTCGTAATAACTGGGACATGTCTAAGTGATTTAGATAGTTGTGCCTAATTATGGGGCAAAATTGTGTGGCACGGAATGGGACGTGTCATAACGATTTTACCTTATAATCACATGGGTCAGACTTCTATGTATAGACTGGTAGGACTAATTTGCTATGTATATAAAGTATGGTTTGTGAAAAATGGTTGCATGGTTTTCTACTATCCCGGTGTTTGTTGGTTGTCGGGGTATATGTTTAATTTCGCTTCCGCATTTGCATAAAAAGAAAGGGTCAGCGACGCGTCCTGGGCTTGTTGCAAAATTTTCAGTCGACCATCGAGGGATGTTCAAGCGTTTGAGGTTTGGGGCGTGACATGCGGCATGGTGACTCGGTAACCCTGTAAAGAATGTGAAAGAATATGCTAGTGCCAAAATCTTTAGGGATTCAAATGTTGGAAACGATACATTATTACCCTTCATTCGCTTTTATCATTTGGGTGCTAACATTTCTTGGATTCACCCTCGTGGATATTTGATAAGTCGACATTATCCTTCACTTGCATTTGCCTTTAAGTGTTTGATGTTTTCCTACCAAAGGAAAAAAAGAATCACGTCAGAGACGCTATCAAAATGAGCAATTGGAATCGACACAATTTACCCTTAACATGTTTTCGTTCTTCAGGTATAAACTTTACCTGAAGTGGCTAGGATTGATTGAAAAATGGCAATGTGGCCCTGATTTTATCCATGAAAAGCACGTCTTTATTGTATACAATAATTTACAAAGTTTAATTCCTGCTTTTTCAAATGCTCTTTTCTAAAAGACGTTTAATTGACAAAGAGCTTGAAAAATTTAAACATGTATCATTAGATGTGTTTTTCAAGATCTCGCTTTGAAAGGAGAGGGATTGCTCATTGGTTCCACATTTGAGGATATTGTTCTTTAGGTGCTTTGCCCATTTATTGCCCGCAAAGAAAAGATTGGACATGTTATTTCCTCACTCGATTGGGAATCATTTAGGAACTATACACATCCCTTTATGCCAAAATGGACAGTTAGGTCTTAGCATGATTCCTTAATGGAAGGCGCTTCTTCTAGGGTCAAGGTGCAACATTTCCCCCATTTATCACCCTGTAAGAAGAGGAGATGACACGTGTTATTTCCATACTTAATTAGGTTCAATTGAGGAACGATACATCATTTATTGATAAATTTGACAATGTTGTCCCGACACACTTCATTGGTGGGGAAATGAGAGATTTATTCTAAATCAAATGTTGCTCTCTCACTCTTTATTTGAGAAACCTTTGTTCTATTCGAGTCTGTCCTGTACCAAAGAAAAGGATATGTCATTTTTTATGCTAAAGAGAATCAAGTTTAGGAAAGAAATACATCATTTTCCAAAGTCGGATAATCAACATCCCAAGGTATCTCTTATGGAGGAAGGGATAATATTGCCCATCCGTTTCATTTGAATCTTTCTTTGTTTAAGATGAACAGGACTTAATAATGCTCCATCGCGTTTGTTGGAACATTACAACACTTGATACTCTCTTTGAATTCGCCTTTTTGGATAATTGAAATTGATATAGTTTACTCTCTTTGAATTCGCCTTTTTGGATGCTTGGCAACTCCCTTCATTTGTCTCATCATGCAAAGTGAACGAGATCGATGGGCTCAAAATAAAGAAACTTCTTAGAACGGAATTCAACTTTGTTCCGCCTCTATGGAAGATTGGCGCCAACGAAGCCTCGATGCATGCTTGCTCCTCGAGTTCCATGAGCCTACACTTTTATCTTTTAGAAGGGGCAGATGCCATCTCAAATAAACTCCTCATTCTACCTGAGAAAACTACCACGTGAAGAGAAGGCCTTAAGCAAGGCTTTCTTGAAATTCATTTTCAATAAAGGTTCATTTGAAACACTTCTGAGTTTATTTTTAAAAGGATGATTTTCTTGAAATCGAATTCCACCATTAAAAAAAAAATGTGAGTTGCATGACTTACAAAAGCATCAATTGGATTCGCAATCAAAACCCAAAATGGAAAACATGATTCTTAACAAGAATAAAAATAATGATAAAATACAAGAAACTCTTGCTTAGGTAAGAGTAAAAAACAACTCTTGTCCTAACTCTAGAATTCACTTCTCTAAGTGGTCAAGCACAAGAATGTTAATGAGCATCACATATAACCTGCAAAAAGACAACAATGTCAGTATGTGAATGAAAAAAATGATCTCTCACTGAGGTCACTTCTTACAAAAAAATTGATAGGAAAAATGGGTTCCAAAAGCTTTATTTCCGCACGATTTATCATTTTGGAGATCACAAGACCCTTAAAGTCAGGTGAAATCAGAGAACAAACTTTTCACGGAGAAAATTCCCTTTAACTCCATAGAAAATTCATTTTCGATATTTTGCCTAAAATACTGTGACGGTTGGAAATTGCTAGGAAAAATGGGATCCAAAAGCTTTATTTCCTTACGATTTATCATTTTGGAGATCATAAGACCCTTAAAGTCGGGTGAAATCGAGAACGAAGATTTGACACAGAAAATTCCCTTTTGCTCCAAAGAAAATTCATTTTCAATATTTTGCCTAAAAAACTCCGACATTTGGACATCTATCGGGAAAAATGGATTCCAAAAGCTTTATTTCCGTACGATTTATCATTTTGGAGATCATAAGACCCTTAAAGTTAGATGAAATCGGAGAACAAAGATTTGACGGAGAACATTCCCTTTTGCTCCATAGAAAATTCATTTTCGATATATTGCCTAAAATACTCCGACAATTGGAAATTTGCTAGGAAAAAATGGGTTCCAAAAGCCTTATTTCGGTATGATTTATCATTTGGAGATCACAAGACCGTTAAAGTCGGGTGAAATCGGAGAACAAAGATTTGTTAGAGAAAATTCCCTTTTGCTCCATAGAAAATTCCATTTCGATATTTTGCATAAAAAAATACAACAATTGGAAATTTGCTAGGAAAAATGGGTTCCATAAGATTTATCAATTTGGACATCACAAGACCCTTAAAGTTAGGTGAAATCAAAGAACGAAGATTTGACGGAGAAAATTTCCTTTTGCTCCAAAAAAATTCCTTTTCGATATTTTGCCTAAAATACTCCGACCGTTTGAAATTTGATGGGAAAAATGGATTCCAAAAGCTTCATTTCTGTACGATTTATCATTTTGAAGATCACAAGACCCTTAAAGTCATGTGAAATTAGAGAACGAATATTTGACAGAGAAAATTCCCTTTTGCTCCACCGAAAATTCCTTTTCGATATTTTGCCTAAAATTCTTTGACAGTGGGAAATTTGCTAGGAAAAATGGGTTCGAAAAGCTTTATTTCCGTATAATTTATCATTTTGTAAATCACAATACCCTTAAATTCAGGTGAAAGAATAGAACGATGATTTGCTAGAGAAAATTCCTTTTGATCCACAGAAAATTCCTTTTTGATATTTTGCCTAAAATACTCCGATAGTTGGAAATTTGTTGGAAAAAATGGGTTCCAAAAGCTTTATTTCCGAACAATTTATCATTTTCGAGATCACCAGACCCTTAAAGTCATGTGAAATCGAGAGAACGAATATTTGACAGAGAAAATTCCCTTTTGTTCCACGGAAAATTCCTTTTTGATATTGTTCCTAAAATACTTTGACAATTGGATATTTGCTAGGAAAAATGGGTTCGAAACGCTTTATTTCTGTACAATTTATCATTTTGTAGATCACAAGACCCTTAAATTTAGGTGAAATAAGAGAACGAAGATTTGTTAGAGAAAATTCCCTTTTGCTCCACAGAAAATTCCTTTTTGATATTTTGCTTAAATACTCCGATAGTTGGAAATTTGTTGGGAAAAATGGATTCTAAAAGTTTATTTCCGTGTGATTTATCATTTTGCATATCACAAGACCCTTAAAGTTAGGTGAAAGAAGAGAACGAATATTTGTCAGAGAAAATTCCCTTTTGCTCCAAAGAAAATTCATTTTCGAAATTTTGCCTAAAAAATTCCAACAATTGGAAATTTTCTTCGAAAATTGGGTTTTAAAGCTTTATTTCCATACAATTCATCATTTTGGAGATCACACGATCCTTAAAGTTAGGTGAAATCAGAGAACGGATATTTGATAGAGAAAATTCCCTTTTGCTCCATTAAAAAAATTCTTTTTTTGATATTTTGCTTGAAAAAGTCCGATAGTTGGAAATACGCTGGGAAAAATGGGTTCCAAAAGCTTTATTTCCATATGATTTATCATTTTGTAGATCACAAGACCCTTAAAGTCAGGTGAAATAAGAGAATGAATATTTGATAGAGAAAATTCCCTTTTGCTTCATAGAAAATTCCTTTTCGATGTATTGTCGAAAATACTCCGACGGTTGGGAATTTGCTAAGAAAAATGGGTTCCAAAAGATTTATTTCAGTACAATTTATCATCTTGGAGATCACAAGACCCTTAAGGTCTTGTGAAATCAGAACGAATATTTGACAGAGAAAATTCCATTTTGCTCCAAAGAAAATTCATTTTTGATATTTTGCATAGAATACTCCAACAGTTGGAAATTTGTTAGGAAAAATAGGTTCCAAAAGCTTTATTTCCATACGATTTATCATTTTGTAGATCACAAGACCCTTAAATTCTGGTGAAATAAGAGAACGAAGATTTGTTAGAGAGAATTCCCTTTTGCTCCACAGAAAATTCCTTTTCGATATTTTGCCTAAATACTCCGACGGAGTTGGAAATTTATTGCGAAAAATGGGTTCCAAAAGCTTTATTTTTGTACGATTTATCATTTTGGAGACCACAAGACCCTTAAAGTCAGGTGAAATAAGACAACCAATATTTGATAGAGAAAATTCCCCCTTGCTCCAAAGAAAATTCATTTTCAAAATTTTGACTGAAAAACTCTTACAGTTGAAAATTTGCACGGAAAAATGGGTTCAAGCTTTATTTCTGTACGATTTATCATTTTGGAGATCACAAGATCCTTAAAGTAGGCTGAAATCAGAAAACAAAGATTTGATAGAGAAAATTTCCTTTTGCCCCATTGAAAATTCCTTTTCGATATTTTGCATGAAAAAGTCCAACGGTTGGAAATCTCTTTGGAAAAATGGGTGCCCAAAGCTTTATTTACGTACGATTTATCATTTTGGAGATCACAAGACCCCTAAAGTCGGTGAAATCGGAAACGAATATTTGATAGAGAAAATTCTCTTTTGCTCCACAGAAAATTGTTTTTCGATATTTTGCCTAAAATACTCCGACAGTTGGACATTTGTTAGGAAAATGGGTTTCAAAAGCTTTATTTACGTACAATTTATCATTTTGGAGTTCACAAGACCCTTAAAGTCATGTGAAATCGAGAACGAAGATTTGACAGAAAAATTCCCTTTTGCTCCATAGAAAATTCTTTTTCGATATTTTGCCTAAAATACTCCAAAAGTCGGAAATTTGCTAGGAAAAATGGGTTCCAAAAACTTTATTTCCGTACGATTTATCATTTTGGAGATCACAAGACCCTTAAAGTTTGGTGAAATCATAGAACAACGATTTGCCAGAGAAAATTCCATTTTGCTCAATAGAAAATTCATTTTCGATATTTTGCCTAAAAAACTCCATTGTTGGAAATCTCTTGGGAAAGATTGGATCGAAAGGCTTTATCTTCTACCGACCCTTAAAGTCGTGAAAGCGAGAACGAAGATTTGACAGAGAAAATTCCCTTTTGCTCCATAGAAAATTCTTTTTCGATATACTGCCCAAAAAATCCGACAGTTGGAACTTTTCTAGGAAAAATGGGTTCCCAAAGCTTTATTCCGTACGATTTATGATTTTTGAGATCACGAGACCCTTAAAGTCATGTGAAATCGAGAAACAAATATTTGATAGAGAAAATTCCCTTTTGCTCCATAGAAAATTCATTTTCGATATTTTGCCTAAAATACTCCAACAATTGGAAATTTGCTCGGAAAAATGGGTTCCAAAAGCTTTATTTCCGTACGATTTATCATTTTGTAGATCAAAAGACCCTTAGATTCAGGTGCAATCGAGAGAATGAAGATTTGTTAGAGAAATGTCTCTTTTGCTTCACAGAAAATTCCTTTCCCATATTTTGCCTAAAAAACTCCGAAAGTTGGAAATCGCTAGGAAAAATGGGATCCAAAAGCTTTGTCTCCATAGATTTATTATTTTGGAGATCACAAGACCCTTAAAGTCAGGTGAAATAAGAGAATGAAGATTTGTCGGAGAAAATTCCATTTTGCTCCATAGAAAATTCCTTTTCGATATTTTGTCTAAAATACTCCGACAGTTGGAAATTTGCTAGGAAAAATGGTTTCCAGAAGCTTTATTACCGTACGATTTATCATTTTGGAGATAAAAAAAAAACCCTTAATGTCAGGTGAAATAAAAGAACAAAGATTTGTCAAAGAAAATTTAGTTTTGCTCCATAGAAAATTCTTTTCGATATTTTGTCTAAAATACTCGGGTAGTTGGAAATTTGCTAGGAAAAAGGGTTCCAAAAGCTTTATTTCCGTTCGATTTATGATTTTAGAGATCACAAGACCTTTAAAGTCGGGTGAAAGCGAGAGAACGAAGATTTGACGATAAAATTCATTTTTGCTCCATAGAAAATTCCTTTTCGATATATTGCCTAAAATACTTCGACAATTGGAAATTTGCTAGGAAAAATGGATTCCAAAAGCTTTATTACTGTACGATTTATCATTTTCGAGATCAAAAAACCCTTAATGTCAAGTGAAATAAGAGAATGAAGTTTTATCAGAGATAAATTCCTTTTGCTCCAAAGAAAATTCCTTCTCGATATTTTGTCTAAAATACTCCGACCAGTTGGAAATTTGCTAGGAAAAATGGGTTCCAAAAGCTTTTATTTCTGTACGATTTATTATCTTAGAGATCACAAAACCCTTAAAGTGAGGTGTAAGAAGAGAACGAAGATTTGACAGAGAAAATTCTCTTTTGCTCCATAGAAAATTCCTTTTCGATATTTTGCCTATCAAACTTCGAGATTTGGAAATCTGCTGGGAAAAATGGGTTCCAAACCCTTTATTTCCATATGATTGATCATTTTGGAGATCACAACATCTTTAAAGTCAGGTGAAATTAGAGAACAAGGATTTGTCAGAGACAATTCTCTTTTGCTCCATAGTAAATTCATTTTCGATATTTTGCCTAAAAATCTAAGGAAGTTGGAAATCTGCTGAGAAAAATGGGTTCCAAAAGCTTTATTTTCTACCGATTCATCATTTTGGAGATCACAATACCCTTAAAGTCTGGTGAAATCAAAGAACGAATATTTGTCAAAGAAAATTCCCTTTTGCTCCATAGAAATTCCTTTTTGATATTTTGACTAAAAAAACTCCAACAATTTGAAATATGTTGGGAAAAATGGATTCCAAAAGCCTTATTTCCGTACGATTGATCATTTTGGTGATGACAACTCCCTTAAAGTCATGTGAAATCATAGAACGAAGATTTGTCATGGAAAGTTCCTTTTTCCTCCATAGAAAATTTATTTTCAATATTTTGCCTAAAAAACTCCGGCAGGTTGGAAATCTGCGAGGGAAAAATGGGATCCAAAATCTTTACTTTGTGCCGATTTATCATTTTGGAGATCACAACACCCTTTAAGTCAAGTGAAATCAAAGAACGAAGATTTGCCAGAGAAAATTCTCCTTTGCTCTATATAAAATTCCATTTCAATATTTTGACTAAAAATCCAAGAGTTGGAAATTTCTGGGAAAAAGGGGTTCCAATAGCTTTATTTCCTACCGATTTATAATTATGGAAAACAAATCACCCTTAAAGTCGGGTGAAATCAGAAAACCAAGATTTGCTAGACAAAATTCCCTTTTGCTCCATAAAAATTCATTTTCGATATTTTTGCCTGAAAAACTCCAACGATTGGTAATTTGCTTGGAAAAATGGGTTCCAAAAGCTTTATATCGATACGATTTATCCAGTTGGAGATCACAGCACCCTTAAAGTCAGGTGAAACTAGAGAACCAAGATTTGTCAGAGAAAATTCCCTTTTGCCCCATAGAAAATTCATTTTCGATATTTTGCCTAAAAAACTCCGACGGTTGGAAATTTGTAGAGTAAAATGGGTTCCGAAAGCGTTATTTTGGTACAATTTATCATTTTGGAGATCACAGCACCATTAAAGTCGGGTGAAATCAAAGAACGAAGATTTGTCGAGAAAATTCCCTTTTACTCCATAGAAAATTCATTTTTGATATTTTACCTAAATAACTCCGACAGTTGGAAACCTGCTGGGAAAAATGGGTTCCAAACCCTTTATTTCCGTATGATTTATCATTTTGGAGATCACAACACCTTTATAGTCAGCTGAAATTAGAGAACGATTATTTGTCAGAGACAATTCCCTTTTGCTCCATAGAAAATTCATTTTCAATTTTTTGCCTAAAAATGTCGGGCGGTTAGAAATCTTCGAGAAAAATGGGTTCCAAAAGCTTTATTTTCTACTGATGCATCATTTTGGAGATCACAACACCCTTAAAATCAGGTGAACTTAGAGAACCAAGATTTGTCAGAGAAAATTTCCTTTTGCTTCATAGAAAATTAATTTCGGATATTTTGCCTAAAAAACTCCGACAGTTGGAAATCTGCTGGGAAAAATGGGTTCCAAATGCTTTATTTCCGTATGATTTCTAATTTTGGAGATCACAAGACCCTTAAAGTTAGGTGAAATCAGAGAACGAAGATTTGTCGGAGACAATTCCCCTTCGTTCCATAGAAAATTCATTTTCGATATTTTGCCTAAAAATCTCGAGCGATTGGAAATCCGCCGAGAAAAATGGTTTCCAAAAGCTTTATTTTCAACCGATTCATCATTTTGGAGATCACAACACCCTTAAAGTCAAGTTAAATTAGAGAACCAAGATTTGTCAAAGATAATTCCCTTTTTGCTCCATAGAAAATTCATTTTCAATATTTTGCCTAAAAAACTCTGAAAGTTGGAAATCTGCTGGAAAAAATGGGTTCCAAAAGCTTTATTTTCTACCGATTTATCATTTTTGAGAACACATCATCCTTAAAGTCAGCTGAAATCACAGAACCAAGATTTGTCAGAGAAAATTCCCTTTTGCTCTATAGAAAATTCATTTTTGATATTTTTGCCTAAAAAACTCCAAGAGTTGGAAATTTGCTGGGAAAAATGGGTTCCAAAAGCTTTATATCGGTACGATTTATCCAATTAGATATCACAGCACCCTTAAAGTCGGGTGAAATTAGAGAACCAACATTTGTCAAAGAAAATTCCCTTTTGCTCCATAGAAAACTCATTTTCGATATTTTGCCTAAAAAACTCCGACAGTTGGAAATTTGCCGAGAAAAATGGGTTCCAAAAGCTTTATTTTGGTACGATTTATCCAATTAGAGATCATAGCACCCTTAAAGTCAAGTGAAATTAGAGAACCAAGATTTGTCAGAGAAAATTCCCTTTTGCTCCATAGAAAACTCATTTTCGATATTTTGCATAAAAAACTCTAATAGTTGGAAATTTGCCGAGAAAAATGGGTTCCAAAAGCTTTATTTCGGTACGATTTATCATTTTAGAGATCACAGCACAATTAAAGTCGGGTGAAATCGAGAACGAAGATGTGTTAGAGAAGATTCCCTTTTGCTCCATAGAAAATTTCTTTTCGATATTTTGACTAAAAAACTCCAACAGTTTGAAATATCCTGGCAAAAATGGATTCCAAAAGCCTTATTTCTGTACGAGTGATCATTTTGGTGACAAAAACTCCCTTAAAAGTCAGGTGACATCATAGAACGAAGATTTGTCATAGAAAGTTCGCTTTTGCTCCATAGAAAATTCATTTTCGATATTTTGCCTAAAAAACTCCGACAATTGGAATTCTACTTAGAAAAATGGGTTCCAAAAGCTTTATTTTCTACCGATTTATCATTTTGGAGATCACAACACCCTTCAAGTCAAGTGAAATCAAAGAACGAACATTTGTCGAGAGAAAATTCCTTTTTACAACATAGAAAATTCCATTTCAATATTTTGCCTAAAAACTCCGCGAGTTGGAAATCTGTTGGGAAAAATGGGTTCCAAAAGCTTTATTTCCTACCGATTTATCATTTTGGAAAACACATCACCCTTAAAGTCAGGTGAAATCAGAAAACCAAGATTTGTCAGAGAAAATTTCCTTTTGCTCCATAGAAAATTCCTTTTCGATATTTTTGCCTTAAAAACTCCAACAGTTGGAAATTTGCTCGGAAAAATGGGTTCCAAAAGCTTTATATCAGTACGATTTATGCAATTGGAGATCACAGCACCCTTAAAGTCGGGTGAAATTAGAGAACCAAGATTTGTCAGAGAAAATTCTCTTTTGCTCCATAGAAAATTTCTTTTCAATATTTTGCCTAAAAAACTCTAACAGTTGGAAATTTGCGCAGAAAAAAGGGTTCCGAAAGCTTTATTTCAGTACGATTTATCATTTTGGAGATCACAGCACCATTAAAGTCAGGTGAAATCAGAGAACGAAGATTTGTCAGAGAAAATTCCCTTTTGCTCCATAGAAAATTCATTTTCGATATTTTACCTAAACAACTCTGACAGTTGGAAATCTGCTGGGAAAAATGGGTTCCAAAAACTTTATTTCCGTATGATTTATTATTTTGGAGATCACAACACTCTTAAAGTCGGGTGGAATCGAGAACGAAGATTTTTCGAGACAATTCATTTTTCGTCCAAGGAAAATTCATTTTCGATATTTTGGCTAAAAATCTCGGGCAGTTGGAAATCTTCTGAGAAAAATGCGTTCCAAAAGCTTTATTTTCTACCGATGCATCATTTGGAGATCACAACACCCTTAAAGTCAGGTGAAATTAGAGAACCAAGATTTGTCGAGAGAAAATTCCCTTTTGCTCCATAGAAAATTCCTTCGGATATTTTGCCTAAAAACTCGGCAGTTGGAAATCTGTTGGGAAAAATGGGTTCCAAATGCTTTCTTTCCGTATGATTTCTCATTTTGGAGATCACAAGACCCTTAAAGTCAGGTTAAATCAGAGAACGAAGATTTGTCGAGACAATTCCCCTTTGTTCGATAGAAACTTCATTTTCGATATTTTGCCTAAAAATCTCGAGCGGTTGGAAATCCCGCTTGGGAAAAATGGCTTCCAAAAGCTTTATTTTGTACCGATTCATCATTTTGGAGATCACAACACCCTCAAAGTCAAGTGAAATTAGAGAACCAAGATTTGTCAGTCAAAATTCCCTTTTGCTCCATAGAAAATTCATTTTCGATATTTTGAATAAAAAAACTCCGAAAGTTGAAAATCTACTGGAAAAAATGGGTGTTAAAAGCTTTATTTCCTACCGATTTATCATTTTTGAGAACACATCACCTTTAAAGTCAGGTGAAATCACAAAACCAAGATTTGTCAGAAAAAATTCCCTTTTACTCCATAGAAAATTCATTTTCGATATTTTTGCCTAAAAAACTCCAAGAGTTGCAAATTTGCTGGGAAAAATGGGTTTCAAAAGCTTTATATCGGTACGATTTATCCAATTAGAGATCACAGCACCGTTAAAGTTAGGTGAAATTAGAGAACCACAATTTGTCGAGAAAAATTCCCTTTTGCTCCATAGAAAATTCATTTACGATATTTTTGGCTAAAAAACTCCAATAGTTGGAAATTTGCCGAGAAAAATCGGTTCCAAAAGCTTTATTTCAGTACGATTTATAATTTTGGAGATCACAGCACCATTAAAGTTAGGTGAAATCGAGAACGAAGATTTGTCGAGAAAATTTCCTTTTGCTCCGTAGAAAATCCCTTTTCGATATTTTGCCTAAAAAACACGACAATTGGAAATCCGCTAGGAAAAATGGGTTCCAAATGCTTTATTTCCGTACGATTGATCATTTTGGTGATGGCAACTCCCTTAAAGTCGGGTCTAATCATAGAACGAATATTTTTCATGGAAAGTTCCCTTTTGCTCCATAGAAAATTCATTTTCAATATTTTGCCTAAAAAACTCCGACAATTGGAAATCTGTTGAGAAAAATGGGTTCCAAAAGCTTCATTCTCTATCGATTTATCATTTTGGAGATCACAACACCCTTCAAGTCAAGTGAAATCAGAGAACGAAGATTTGTGAGAGAAAATTCCCTTTTGCTCCATAGAAAATTCTATTTCAACATTTTGCATATAAAACTCCCAGAGTTGGAAATCTGCTCAGAAAAATGGGTTCCAAAAGATTTATTTCCTACCGATTTATCATTTTGGAAAACACATCACCCTTAAAGTCAGGTGAAATCAGAAAACCAAGATTTGTTAGAGAAAATTTCTTTTTGCTCCAAAGAAAATTCCTTTTCAATATTTTTGCCTAAAAATCTCCAACGAGTTGGAAATTTTTTTGGGAAAATTGGGTTCCAAAAGCTTTATATCAGTTCAATTTGTCCAATTGAAGATCATAGCACCCTTAAAGTCAGGTGAAATTAGAGAACCAAGATTTGTCAGAGAAAATTCACTTTTGCTCCATAGAAAATTCATTTTTGATATTTTACCTAGAAAACTCCGACAGTTGGAAATTTGCCGAGAAAAATGGGTTCCAAAATCTTTATTTCGGTACGATTTATCATTTTGGAGATCACAACACCATTAAAGTCGGTGAAATCGAGAGAACGAAGATTTGTCAAAGAAAATTCCCTTTTGCTCCATAGAAAATCCATTTTCGATATTTTGCCTAAAAAACACCGACAGTTGGAAATCCGCTAGGATCAATGGGTTCCAAATGCTTTATTTCCGTATGATTTATCATTTTGGAGATCACAACAACCTTAAAGTGAGGTGAAATCAGAGAACGAAGATTTGTCCGAGACAATTCCCTTTTGCTCCATAGAAAATTCATTTTCGATATTTTGCCTAAAAATCTCGGGCAATTGGAAATCTACTGAGAAAAATGGGTTCCAAAACTTTTATTTTCTACTTTTGAGTCATCATTTTGGAGATCAAGACACTGTTAAAGTCTGGTGAAATCAGAGAACGAAGATTTGTCAGAGAAAATTCCCTTTTGCTCCATAGAAAATTCATTTTCAATATTTTTGCCTAAAAAACTCCAAGAGTTGGAAATCTACAGGGAAAAATGGGTTCCAAAAACTTTACTTTCTACCGATTTATCATTTTGGAGATCACAACACCCTTTAAGTCAAGTGAAATCAGAGAACGTAGATTTGTTAGAGAAAATTCCCCTTTGCTCTATAGAAAATTCCATTTCAATATTTTGACTAAAAAATCCACGAGTTGGAAATCTTCTGAGAAAAATGGGTTCCAATAGCTTTATTTCCTACCGATTTACGATTATGGGAAACACATCAGCCTTAATGTCAGGTGAAATCAGAAAACCAAGATTGGTCAGTGAAAATTCCCTTTTGCTCCATAAAAAATTCATTTTCGATATTTTTGCCTGAAAAACTCCAACAGTTGGAAATTTGCTTGGAAAAATGGATTCCAAAAGCTTTATATCAATACGATTTATCCAGTTGGAGATCACAGAACCCTTAAAGTCAGGTGAAATTAGAGAGCCAAGATTTGTCAGAGAAAATTCCCTTTTGCCCCATAGAAAATTCATTTTCGATATTTTGCCTAAAAACCTTCGACCATTGGAGATTTGTAGAGTAAAATGGGTTCCGAAAGCTTTATTTCGGTACGATTTTTGATTTTGGAGATCACAGCACCATTAAAGTCGGGTGAAATCGAGAGAATGAAGATTTGTCAGAGAAAATTCCCATTTGCTCCATAGAAAATTCATTTTTGATATTTTACCTAAATAACTCCAACAGTTGGAAATCTGCCGGGAAAAATGGGATCCAAACCCTTTATTTCCGTATGATTTATCATTTTGGAGATCACAACACCCTTATAGTCAACTGAAATCAGAGAATGATTATTTGTTAGAGACAATTCCCTTTTGCTCCATAGAAAATTCATTTTCAATATTTTGCCTAAAAATGTCGAGCAATTGGAAATCTTCTGAGAAAAATGGGTTCCAAAAGCTTTATTTTCTACTCATGCGTCATTTTGGAGATCACAACACCCTTAAAGTCAAGTGAAATTAGAGAACCAAGATTTGTCGGAAAATTTCCTTTTGCTCCATAAAAAATTCATTTTGGATATTTTGCCTAAAAAACTCCGACGTTGGAAATCTCTTTGGGAAAAATGGGTTCCAAATGCTTTATTTCCGTATGATTTCTCATTTTGGAGATCACAAGACCCTTAAAGTTAGGTGAAATCGAGAACGAAGATTTGTCGAAGACAATTCCCCTTCGTTCCATAGAAAATTCATTTTCGATATTTTGCCTAAAAATCTCGAGCAGTTGGAAATCTGCTAAGAAAAATGGTTTCCAAAAGCTTTATTTTCTACCGATTCATCATTTTGGAGATCACAACACCCTTAAAGCCAGGTTAAATTAGAGAACCAAGATTTGTTAGAGAGAATTCCCTTTTTGCTCATAGAAAATTCATTTTCAATATTTTGCCTAAAAAACTCCGAAAGTTGGAAATCTGCTGGAAGAAATGGGTTCCAAAAGCTTTATTTTCTACCGATTTATCATTTTTGCGAACACATCATCCTTAAAGTCAGCTGAAATCACAGAACCAAGATTTGTCGGAGAAAATTCCCTTTTCCTCCATAGAAAATTCATTTTCAATATTTTTGCCTAAAAAACTCCAAGAGTTGGAAATTTGCTGGGAAAAATGGGTTCCAAAAGCTTTATATCGGTAGGATTTATCCAATTAGAGATCACAGCACCCTTAAAGTCAGGTGAAATTAGAGAACCAAGATTTGTCAGAGAGAACTCCCTTTTTGCTCCATAGAAAATTCATTTTCGATAATTTTGCCTAAAAAACTCCGGTAGTTGGAAATTTGTTTGGAAAAATGGGTTCCAAAAGCTTTATATCGGTACGATTTATGCAATTGGAGATCACAGCACCCTTAAAGTCGGTGAAATTAGAGAACCAAGATTTGTTAGAGAAAATTCTCTTTTGCTCCATAGAAAATTTCTTTTCGATATTTTGCCTAAAAAACTCGACGGTTGGAAATTTGCCGAGAAAAAAGGGTTCCAAAAGCTTTATTTCAGTACGATTTATCATGTTGGGGATCACAAGACCATTAAAGTCAGGTGAAATCAGAGAACGAAGATTTGTCAGAGAAAATCCCCTTTTGCTCCATAGAAAATTCCTTTTGGATATTTTGCCTAAAAAACTCCGACAGTTGGAAATATGCTGGGAAAAATGGGTTCCAAATGCTTTATTTCCGTATGATTTCTCATTTTGGAGATCACAAAACCCTTAGAGTCGGGTTAAATCAGAGAACGAAGATTTGTCAGAGACAATTCCCCTTTGTTTGAAAGAAACTTTATTTTCGATATTTTGCCTAAAAATCTCAAGCAGTTGGAAATCCGCTGAGAAAAATGGCTTCCAAAAGCTTTCTTTTCTACCAATTCCTATTTTTGGAGATCAAAACACCCTCAAGGTCAAGTGAAATAAGAGAACCAAGATTTGTCAGTCAAAATTCCCTTTTGCTCCATAGAAAATTCATTTTCGATATTTTGCCTAAAAAACTCCGAAAGTTGGAAATCTACAGGAAAAAATGGGTTTCAAAAGCTTTATTTCCTACCGATTTATCATTTTTGAGAACACATCACCCTTAAATTTAGGTGAAATCACAGAACCAAGATTTGTCGAGAAAATTCCTTTTACGCCATAGAAAATTCATTTTCGATATTTTTGCCAAAAAACTCCAAGCGTTGGAAATTTGCTGGGAAAAATGGGTTTCAAAAGCTTTATATCGGTACGATTTATCCAATTAGAGATCACAGCACCATTAAAGTTAGGAGAAATTAGAGAACCAAGATTTGTCGGAGAAAATTCCCTTTTGCTCCATAGAAAATTCATTTTCGATGTTTTTGCCTAAAAAACTCCAATAGTTGGAAATTTGCTGGGAAAATTGATTCCAAAAGCCTTATTTATGTACGATTGATCATTTTGGTGATGACAACTCCCTTAAAGTCGGTCTAATCATAGAACGAATATTTGTCATGGAAAGTTCCCTTTTGCTCCATAGAAAATTCATTTTCGATATTTTGCCTAAAAAACTTCGACAATTGGAAATCTGTTGAGAAAAATGGGTTCCAAAAGCTTCATTCTCTATCGATTTATCATTTTGAAGATCACAACACCCTTCAAGTCAAGTGAAATCGAGAGAACGAAGATTTGTGAGAAAAATTCCCATTTGCTCCATAGAAAATTCCATTTCAACAATTTGCCTATAAAACTCCCGGGAGTTGGAAATCTCCTGGAAAAATGGGTTCCAAAAGATTTATTTCCTACCGATTTATCATTTTGGAAAACACATCACCCTTAAAGTCGGTGAAATCGAAAACCAACATTTGTCAAAGAAAATTTCTTTTTGCTCCAAAGAAAATTCATTTTCGATAATTTTGCCTAAAAAACTCCAGTAGTTGGAAATTTGTTTGGAAAAATGGGTTCCAAAAGCTTTATATCGGTACGATTTATGCAATTGGAGATCACAGCACCCTTAAAGTCGGGTGAAATTAGAGAACCAAGATTTGTTAGAGAAAATTCTCTTTTGCTCCATAGAAAATTTCTTTTCGATATTTTGCCTAAAAACTCGACGGTTGGAAATTTGCCGAGAAAAAGGGTTCCAAAAGCTTTATTTCAGTACGATTTATCATGTTGGGGATCACAAGACCATTAAAGTCAGGTGAAATCGAGAACGAAGATTTGTCGAGAAAAATTCCCTTTTGCTCCATAGAAAATTCCTTTTGGATATTTTGCCTAAAAAACTCCGACCCAGAGTTGGAAATATGCTTGGGAAAAATGGGTTCCAAATGCTTTATTTCCGTATGATTTCTCATTTTGGAGATCACAAAACCCTTAGAGTCGGGTTAAATCGAGAGAACGAAGATTTGTCGAGACAATTCCCCTTTGTTTGAAAGAAACTTTATTTTCGATATTTTGCCTAAAAATCTCAAGCGGTTGGAAATCCGGCTGAGAAAAATGGCTTCCAAAAGCTTTCTTTTCTACCAATTCCTATTTTTGAGATCAAAACACCCTCAAGGTCAAGTGAAATAAGAGAACCAAGATTTGTCGGTCAAAATTCCCTTTTGCTCCATAGAAAATTCATTTTCGATATTTTGCCCTAAAAAAACTCCGAAAGTTGGAAATCTACGGGAAAAAATGGGTTTCAAAAGCTTTATTTCCTACCGATTTATCATTTTTGAGAACACATCACCCTTAAATTTAGGTGAAATCACAGAACCAAGATTTGTCAGAGAAAATTCCTTTTTACGCCATAGAAAATTCATTTTCGATATTTTTGCCAAAAAAACTCCAAGCGTTGGAAATTTGCTGGGAAAAATGGGTTTCAAAAGCTTTATATCGGTACGATTTATCCAATTAGAGATCACAGCACCATTAAAGTTAGGAGAAATTAGAGAACCAAGATTTGTCAGAGAAAATTCCCTTTTGCTCCATAGAAAATTCATTTTCGATGTTTTTGCCTAAAAAACTCCAATAGTTGGAAATTTGCTGGGAAAAATTGATTCCAAAAGCCTTATTTCTGTACGATTGATCATTTTGGTGATGACAACTCCCTTAAAGTCAGGTCTAATCATAGAACGAATATTTGTCATGGAAAGTTCCCTTTTGCTCCATAGAAAATTCATTTTCGATATTTTGCCTAAAAAACTTCGACAATTGGAAATGTTGAGAAAAATGGGTTCCAAAGCTTCATTCTCTATCGATTTATCATTTTGAAGATCACAACACCCTTCAAGTCAAGTGAAATCAGAGAACGAAGATTTGTGAGAGAAAATTCCCATTTGCTCCATAGAAAATTCCATTTCAACAATTTGCCTATAAAACTCCCGGAGTTGGAAATCTCCTGGGAAAAATGGGTTCCAAAAGATTTATTTCCTACCGATTTATCATTTTGGAAAACACATCACCCTTAAAGTCAGGTGAAATCAGAAAACCAACATTTGTCAAAGAAAATTTCTTTTTGCTCCAAAGAAAATTCATTTTCGATAATTTTGCCTAAAAAACTCCAGTAGTTGGAAATTTGTTTGGAAAAATGGGTTCCAAAAGCTTTATATCGGTACGATTTATGCAATTGGAGATCACAGCACCCTTAAAGTTAGGTGAAATTAGAAAACCAAGATTTGTTAGAGAAAATTCCCTTTTGCTCCATAGCAAATTCATTTTCGATATTTGACCTAAAAAACTCCGACAGTTGGAAATTTGCCGAGAAAAATGGGTTCCAAAAGCTTTATTTCAGTACGATTTATAATTTTGGAGATCACAGCACCATTAAAGTCAAGTGAAATCAAAGAACGAAGATTTGTTAGAGAAAATTCCCTTTTGCTCCATAGAAAATCTATTTTCGATATTTTGCCTAAAAACCACCGACAGTTGGAAATCCGCTAGGAAAAATGGATTCCAAATGCTTTATTTCCGTATGATTTACCATTTTGGAGATCACAACAACCTTAAAGTCAGGTGAAATCAGAGAACGAAGATTTGTCAGAGACAATTCCCTTTTGCTCCATAGAAAATTCATTTTCGATGTTTTGCCTAAAAATCTCGGGTAATTGGAAATCTATTAAGAAAAATGGGTTCCAAAACCTTTATTTTCTACCGAGTCATCATTTTGGAGATCACAACACCGTTAAAGTCCGGTGAAATCAGAGAACGAAGATTTGTCTAAGAAACTTCCTTTTCGCTCCATAGAAAATTCATTTTCAATATTTTTACTAAAAAAATCCAACAATTTGAAATATGCTAGGAAAAATGGGTTCCAAAAGCTTTATTTCCATATGATTGATCATTTTGGTGATGGAAACTCCCTTAAAGTCAGGTGAAATCATAGAATGAATATTTGTCAGGGAAAATTCCCTTTTGCTCCATAGAAAATTCATTTTCAATGTTTTGCCTAAAAAACTCAAATAGTTAGAAATCCGCTAGGAAAAATGAATTCTAAAAGCTTTCTTTCCTACCGATTTATCATTTTGGAGATCACAACACCCTTAAAGTCGGGTGAAATCACGGAACGAAGATCCGTCAAAAGAAAATTCCCTTTTGCTCCATAGAAAATTCATTTTCGATGTTTTGCCTAAAAAACTCCAACAATTAGAAATCCGCTGGAAAAATGGGTTCTAAAAGCTTTATTTCCTACCGATTTATCATTTTGGAGATAACAACAACCTTAAAGTCAAGTGAAATCAGAGAACGAAGATTTGTCCAAGAAAATCCCCTTTTGCTCCACAGAAAATTCATTTTCGATATTTTGCCGAAAAAACTCTGAGAATTGGAAATCTATTGAGAAAAATGGGTTCCAAAAGCTTTATTTCCTACCGATTTATCATTTTGGAGAACACGTCACCCTTAAAGTCAGGTGAAATCGAGAGAACCAAGATTTGTCGAGAGAAAATTCCCTTTTACTCCATAGAAAATTCATTTTCGATGTTTTGCCTAAAAAACTCTGCTAGTTGGAAATTTGCCGAGAAAGATGGGTTCCAAAAGCTTTATTTCGGTACGATTTATCATTTTGGGGATCACAGCACCATTAAAGTCAAGTGAAATCGGAAACGAAGATTTGTCAAAGACAATTCCTTTTTGCTCCATAGAAAATTCCTTTTCGATATTTTGCCTAAAAATCTCGAGTAGTTGAAAATCTGCTGAGAAAAATGTGTTCCAAAAGCTTTATTTTTTACCGATTCATCATTTTGGAGATCACAACACCCTTAAAAATGGTGAAATCAAAGAGCGAAGATTTGTCGAGAGAAAATTCCCTTTTACTCCGTTGAAAATTCATTTTTGATATTTTGACTAAAAGACTCCAACAGTTTGAAATATGCTGGAAAAAACGGGTCCCAAAAAATTTATTTCCTTACAATTGATCATTTTGGTGATGACAACTCCCTTAAAGTCAGGTAAAATCGTAGAATGAGGATTTGTCAGAGAAAATTCATTTTCGATATTTTGCCTAAAAACTCCGACAATTGGAAATCTGCTTTGAAAAATGGGTTCCAAAAGCTTTATTTCTGTATTTTCATAAAATTCTAAACGCAAATGAATGTGTCGAACAAGTAATATAGTGAGAAGAAAGAGTATCATCCCACAGAGATGATGATTAATAAACTAATTAAATACTAAAATCAATGAATTCTAAAATTTATCTAACAGATCAAAATAGAATTTAGAATAAATTATAAACAAAATTTGGAGACTATATGCAGTAAATCAATCAGATAAATATGTTAGAGCATCCGATATACCATAACCATTAGATATAAATTTCAGATTGTTGTGAGTACAAGAACAATATCAAATATGTGATAGCGGAATTTCTGCAAAAGATCGCTTCAAGTGCCATAACTTTGCATAAAGGGACACTTAAGTACCATAACTTACGAAAGTGACACTTAAGTGCCGCATTCAAAAGAAATGGATCACTTAAGTGCCACTCCGGCCAAAATCTAGCCAAAATGCTTACGTGCGCAATTTTTTGCGAAGTAAGTGCAAAATGACGCCATTTCGCACGCTAACGTGACTAAATAATGCAAAAACGGCGTCGTTTTGGTGCGACATGATAAAAAATAATATAAAAATTAATTAAATTTAATTTATTTAAAAAATTTAAAAACAATTTTAAAAACGGGGGAGGCGGCTTAGGGCTCAACCCTCGGCCACCGCCGCTTCCCCACCACCGCCGGAAGGGCCGGCGACGAAGGGGGAGGGTCGGCGGGGTCGCCGGGCCTTGGCCGGGGCCGCCGACCCCGGCCGACCGACGGCGAGGGTCACGGTCCTCACCACGGATCTAGGTGAGGGTGCCCGGCGGGGACGACCCCCGGGCGGCGACCTGGCCCGGCCAAGCGAGGGCCACCGACCCTCGGCGGATCTGGTGAAGGCCGTGATTTATCATCTTGGAGATCACAACACCCTTAAAATTAGGTGATATAAGAGAAAGACGATTTCTCAGAAAAAATTTCCTTTTGCTCTATAGAAAATTCCCTTTCAATATTTTGCCTAAAAAACTCGACAATCGGAAATCTGCGGGGACAAATGGGTTCCAAATTATTATTTTTTTTGTACGATTTATCATCTGGGTGATCATAACACCCTAAAAGTCAGGTGAAATCAGAGAACGGAGATTTGTCTAAAAAAATTCCCTTTTCCTCCATAGAATATTCTGTTTTGATATTTTGCCTAAAAAACTCCGACAGTTGGAAATCTGCGGGGACAAATGGGTTCCAAAAGCTTTATTTCTGTACAATTTATCATCTTGGAGGTCACAACACCCTTAAAGTCTGGTGAAATCGGAGAACGAAGATTTCTCAAAAAAAAATTCCCTTTTGCTCAATAGAAAATTCTCTTTCGATATTTTGCATAAAAACCTCGAGAGTTGGAAATCTGCAGCGACAAATGACTTCCAAAAGCTTTATTTCCTTACGATTTATCATTGTGGAGATAACAACACCCTTAAAGTCGGGTGAAATCGAGAACGAAGATTTGACAAAAAAAAAATTCCCTTTTGCTCCACAGAAAATTCTCTTTCGATATTTTGCCTAAAAACCTCCGACAGTTGGAAATCTGCAGGGACAAATGTATTCCAAAAGCTTTATTTTCTTACGATTTATCATTTTGGAGATCACAACACCCTTAAAGTTAGGTGAAATTAGAGAACGAAGATTTGTTAGAAAAATTCTCTTTTGCTCCATAGAAAATTCCCTTTCGATATTTTGCCTTAAAAACTCCGACGGTTGGAAATCTGCGGGGACAAATGGGTTCCAAAAACTTTATTTTCATACGATTTATCATTTTGGAGATCATAACTCCCTTAAAGTCATGCGAAATCAAAGAATGAAGACTTGTCAGAAAAAATTCCATTTTGCTTCATAGAAAATCCTCTTTCGATATTTTGCATAAAAACCTCCGAACAGTTGGAAATCTGCAAAAACAAATGGCTTCCAAAAGCTTTATTTCCTTACAATTTATCATTTTGGAGATAACAACACCCTTAAATTCAGGTGGAATCGAGAACGAACATTTGACATAAAAAATTCCCTTTTGCTCCATAGAAAATTCCCTTTCGATATTTTGCCTAAAAACCTCCGACAGTTGGAAATCTGTAGGGACAAATGTGTTCCAAAAGCTTTATTTCCTTGTGATTTATCATTTTGGAGATCACAACACCCTCAAAGTTAGGTGAAATCAGAGAACGAAGATTTATCAGAAAAAATTCCCTTTTGCTCCATAAAAAATTCCCTTTCGATATTTTGCCTAAAAAATTCCGACAGTTGAAAATCTGCGGGGACAAATGGGATCTAAAAACTTTATTTCAATTCTATTTATCATTTTGGAGATCACAACACCCTTAAAGTCATGTGAAATCGAGAGAACGAAGATTTCTCGAAAAAATTCCCTTTTGCTCTATAGAAAATCCCGTTTCGACATTTTGCATAAAAACCTCCGAGAGTTGAAAATTTGCAGGGACAAATAGCTTCCAAAAGCTTGATTTCCTTACAATTTAACATTTTGGAGATAACAAAATGCTTAAAGTCGGGTGAAATCAGAGAACGAAGATTTGTCAAAAAAAATTCTCTTTTGCTCCACAGAAAATTCCCTTTCGATATTTTGCCTAAGAAACTCCAACAATTGAAACTTTGCAGGGAAAAATGGCTTCCAAAAGCTTGATTTCCTTACGATTTATCATTTTGGAGATAACAATACCCTTAAAGTCAAGTGAAATTAGAGAACGAAGATTTGTCTGAAAAAATTGCCTTTTGCTCCATAGAAAATTCTCTTTCGATATTTTGCCTAAAAAACTCCGACAGTTGGAAATCTGCAGGGACAAATGGGTTCCAAAAACTTTATTTCTGTACAATTTATCATCTTGGAGATCATAACACCCTTAAAGTCAAGTGAAATTAGAGAATGAAGATTTTGTTAGAAAAAATTTCCTTTTGCTCCATAGAAAATTCCTTTTGGATATTTCGCCTAAAAATCTCCGACTGTTGGAAATCTGCATGGACAAACGGGTTCCAAAACCTTTATTTCCTTAAAATTTATCATTTTGGAGATCACAACACCCTTAAAGTTAGGTGAAATTAGAGAACGAAGATCTCTCAAAAAAAAATTCCATTTTGCTCCATAGAAAATTCTCTTTCGATATTTTGTTTTTGCTTGGTCATATGCCGATATGCCGGGTTTAGACCTTGAGATCGTGGAACATGCGTTACCACTTGATCGTAATATTCCACCGAAGAAGCAAAAGCTCAGAAGGACGAATCCTAAATTATCGAAAATGGTTGAAGAAGAAATCATGAAGCTCTTAAATGTTGGTTTCATTGAAGTCACCCATTATGCGGATTGGATTGCTAATATAGTCCCGGTTATGAAGAAGGATGGACGAGTCCGAGTCTATGTTGATTAACATGATTTGACTAAGGCAAGCCCTAAGGATGACTTTCCTTTACCACACATTGATGTCTTAGTTGACAGTATTGCTAAATTCAAATTGTTCTCCTTCATGGACGGATTTTCCGGTTATAACCAAATCCTAATGAAAGAGTAAGATAAGACTAAAACTTCATTCATCACCCCATGGGGAACATTTTGCTACAAAGTGATGCCCTTTGGCTTGAAGAACGCATGGGCAACATATCAAAGAGCCATGGTAACACTATTCCATGACATGATGCATAAGGAGATTGAAGTTTATGTTGATGACATGATTGCAAAGTCAAGACAATGTGAAGATCATGTTGAAGTCTTAAGAAAACTGTTTGACCGATTGAGGAAATTCAAGCTAAGGCTTAATCCCGGAAAATGCATATTTGGGCAAAGTCTGGGAAGTTTCTTGGATTTAGGGTTAGTAACAAGGGTATCGAGATAGATCCCTCTAAGGTGAAGGCCATATGCGACTTGAAACCTCCTTCTACTATTAAGGAAGTCCGAAGCTTACTGGGAAGATTGAATTATGTTGCAAGATTTATCTCTCAATTGTCAGAAACCGCTAAGCCGTTCTTTAAGCTATTAAAGAAGAGCGCCAAGGTCAACTGGGATGAAGAATGTCAGAAATCATTTGAAGAACTTAAGC
The DNA here is from genome assembly GCA_014182365.1 of Eucalyptus tenuipes. NCBI lineage: Eukaryota > Viridiplantae > Streptophyta > Magnoliopsida > Myrtales > Myrtaceae > Eucalyptus > Eucalyptus tenuipes. The sequence continues at coordinate 42,058,064 of CM024539.1, read as the reverse complement.
GATATCTTTCGCGATATCCTATACTCGTCCCGCCTATCCAAGGCATGCCTCTGATCTTGTATCTCACTATTCACGAAGACTCTTTAGGAGCCATGTTTGCATAAAAGGACCAAGGGATGGAATAGAACGTGCCATATATCCTAAAGTGGAAAAGACTTGTGTAGCCTTGATTTGGGTTTTTCATCGACTGAGGCGATACACTCTTCATCACCGCATCCTTCTGGTGACTGAGAATGACCCAATCAAATATCTTTTGGAGAAACCCGCATTGGTTGGAAGGCTCACTAAATGGCAAATATTACTCTCTGAGTTTGATATCCAAAGCGTGGCACTGAAGTCCGTCAAAGGGCGAGCTATAGCCGATATGTTAGCTAAAAATCTTGAGAAGTCTGATGATTGGGATGAAATCGATGAACGGATTTATTTGGTCTCACCTGACAAGTGGACCACATATTTTGATGGTGCAATTAACCTTTCTAGTTCTGGCACTGGGGCAATTTTAATATCTCCATAAGGTCAACATTATCCAGTAGCTGCAAAGTTGGTATTCCCTTGTACCAACAATATTTCTAAATATGAAGCTTGCATCCTTAGTTTGCAATTAGCCATCGATATGAAAGTCAGAAAGCTTCAAGTTTATGGTGATTCTGCACTCATCATTCTCTAGACGGAAGGTGAATGGCAAACGCGGGATGTAAAGTTGATTCCTTACCACGAATATCTCAAACACTTGGTCAAGGAATTTGACGAAATATCTTTTGATTATCTGCCGAGATCACAAAATCAGTTTACTGATGCCTTGGCAACTTTATCTTCAATGTTGCAAGTAACTGATGGTTTGAGTGTTGATCATTTGCAAATCGACGTTTTGAAAAAGCCTGCTTATTGCCTGATGATTGAAGAAAAACCTGATGGTCAACCCTGGTATTATGACATCATGAATTACCTTCGAGAAGGAAAATTTCCCCAAGGGAGTCAAGCCAATGATAGAAAATACTTAATGAAGTTGGCATCCAAATTCTTCCTCAATGGAGGAACCCTTTATAAAAGGTATTTCGATTCGATTTTACTGAAGTGCGTGGATGCACAGGAAGCTAAACTCCTGATGAAAGAAATACATGAACGAGAGTGTGGCCCTCATATGAACGGTCATCTCTTGGCTAGAAAAATCATGAGGCTCAGTTACTATTGGTTGACCATGGAAGCCGATTGTATTCAACATGTGAGGTGCTGACACCAATGTCAAGTCTATGGAGACAAAATCAATGCTCCTCCTAATGAGCTACATCAAATGTCCGAGTCCTGGCCTTTTTCAATGTGGGGCATCAGCATCATCGAACCAATTAATCCTAAAGCGTTGAATGGACACCGTTTTATCTTAGTAGCCATTGATTACTTCACCAAATGGATTAAAGCCAGTTCTTATGCCCATGTTACTGCAAAGAGCGTGGCAAAGTTCATCCGTCGTGATATCATCGCTTGATATGGAGTTCCTAAAGCGATCATCACAGATAACAGATCAAACTTGAACAATAAGGTGGTAGATGAATTACTTGGAGAATTCCACATTCACCATTTAAATTCTTCTCCTTATCGCCCACAAATGAACGAAGCTGTGGAAGTGGCAAATAAGAACATCAAGAAGATTTTAGGCAAAACGGCGAAAAATTATCGTGATTGGCATGATCGGTTACCATATGCTTTGCTTGCTTATCGAACTTCAATTCGCACTTAAACTGGGGCAACACCATTCTCATTGGTTTATGGGATGGAGACTGTGTTACCCATGGAAGTGGAAATCCCTTCACCAAGGGTACTTTCTCAAATAAAGCTCTTTGAAGCTGAATGGATTCAACAAAGATTTGAACAACTCAATATGATTGGTGAAAAGAGGGTAAATGTGACATCCTGATTTTCAAGTTCTGTTTTCGATTGAATAAGTTGGGCTTTACATTAACGCATCTATATTTCTTTTCCCTGAGCCGATCACTCACGGGATAACTAGTCTATCAAGTGAAGCCATTAAGGAATCTAAACGCAATAGACTTCAGAATTCGACCAGGAATCGACTGTTCGACCCTGCTAATCTGCAAGGGTCATTATGGCATAGTCAAAATCGATTAGAGACTAAAGATAGGTCGATACGACAGAGGTATATGATTAGTGTGTGGGTGATTCCACCTGATTATAAAATTTCTGTCGAACGGCACTAGATCGATTTTTCTGTCATTTATGTACCATGTGCCCGTATTTGAAATCTCGAGATTTTAACGACAACCGAGAGTCACCAATGTGTCGAAGATGCACAATGTGGCTTGAAAATAATCGACCATAAGTCAATTGCACTAAAAATTCCAAAACGCTACCCGGTAGGTTAAATCACGCTAAAATCGCGCCAGATTGAAATTAACCGCGAATTTGAACCCGATTTCAAAAATTGAAAGTTCTGTCATGTCACAATTCTTTTTAGGAATTCGACTCACCTTCAGAAGATTTTTCTACAAACCGGAATTTTTGGTGAAAATTCAAAGTAGGGCCGTTTTTATCGGGAAAATTAGAGGGCTGTTTTCGATCGCATTTTGGGATTAAAGTTGGACAAATTGATGAGGAAAAATGTGAATTTGAATGTGGGCACTTTGGTTGGATTTATGGACTCCAATTTAGGTCCAATTGGAGAGGAATTGAAGCAAATTTGATGGAGATTGTGCAAAATTCGTAGGCCAAGGGTGCAGCACACTTTTGGATCTCTTCACTGACTTCTAAGGGAAGTTTGAGTGTGCAAGTGGCTAGGGATTGAGGGCTTAAGTGGTGGGGGCCCTTGTAATGAGCATTTGAGATGTTTTCCTTGACTTTTGGGGCTCTTGGTCCCCCAAAAGCCGCAGTCTTCTTCTTCTTCTTCCTCAGCCTTCCTTTCCATTCTTGCTGTCTTGAGAGCTTAAGAAACCACGGAAGCCTAGAGAAACCAGCCCCTTCCCTGTCGACAGCCCCTGCTCGCCGTCCGACCACCGCTCACCCACCGGTGCTGCTCGCTTGCACACTCGAGCCCGCAGGTCCCCTACTCGCATCCTGTGCTATCTCGCCATCCCCGTGAGCCCTAGGCTGCTGTCGAGTTCACTACGGCTGCTTGGAAGCCACCCGTCACTGTCCCCGAGTAGCTAGCCGCCTCCTTTTACCCTCCTAGTACCGTCTCGCCGTTTCCACCACGGTTGTCACTCGGTTTAGCTTCTTCGGCTAGCAAGCAGAATCGGAAGCCCAGCCTAGCCGTGTGGCTTCTTGAGGCTTTTACAGGCCCTTCCGGACCCCACTTGGTGTCGCCGTGGGCTTAGTTGTTGCCCGTCTCCACGTCGCCGTCGTCGTGCACTCACCGGATCGCTAAACCGGTGAGTTTACTTGCTAAACTCTGCTTATGGAGTTAATTATTCTTAAGAGTGATTAGTTTAGGCTAATTAGGGATTAGGTGGTTAGTTAAAGTAGATTAGTGATTTAAGTATTCATTTATGCATGTTAGGTAGTTAGACTAGATTAATTAAGGACTAGATAGAATGTGCTATTTATCTAGATAGGTTCGGAAATTTTCTAGGCCCGTTTAGGTGGTTAGATTAGCATTTCCGGCCTAAGTTAGTATTTATTGAATTTAAATTGAATTATTTCATTGATTTTGGAAATTATTTAATTATTTAATATTTTCCAAAAATTATATCGGGATAGCCGGTGACCAGAATTTCATGCCGATTGCAATGGTGTGCTTAGTTTATGCAATTGAGTGTTAATTTGTGCAAATTGAGTGATGATTGGAAATTTGGGTATTTATTCCAAAATTGTGAAATTTCAGTATTTAATTAGAAAATCCCGGGTGTCGAGTTTTGACATCGAAAATGGTTTTAAAGACTGTATCAAACAGTGGGATTTCAAAAAGAAGGGTACTAATTTTTCTGGTTCAAATCGACCGTGTACCCACACAAGATTATTTTCAGCATGTGTTTTTAATACGAAGATGGGCCAAGTGCATTATTTTAATTGGGACATTTGAGTACAAAGCACAATGTCTTGGCCGAGATTGGATGGGTGCATGGATGGTATGAGAACCCGTCCCGGGCTGTCAAGCTAGACGATGCCCCTATATGAGATGCCCTATCAATGGATGCTGGATCGCGATAGAGGCTGGACCGAAGCTTCTTTGGGAATGCCATCCCCGATGTGTGTCGGGTGGACGTTGCCGCGCTCAAGGGATGAGATGATGCCTGGTTATGCCAGAAGGCCGCCGAACGTCGAGTAAGCCGTGCCCATTGGGCCGAGATTAAAATTAGGAACGCGTGATTGAGTGTCCTAACCACGCCAGATTATGAGACAAAATTGTGTGGTACAGAATGGGACATGTCATAATGATTTGGCCCTATAATCGGGACTCTTGTGTTTATTGAGATGAAAGTGGTGGCATTCCAATTAACTGAGTTTGATGACTGCATATGGTTATGTATTTGAATTGTACTGACTTGCAGGGAGAATCTGAGACAAGGTGAGTCTCTGTGATGGTGTGATTGTGTGGCTAGGTGTATTTCCTTCCTAATCGGGGTTTAGGGGGTGAACTTGCTGAGACATTGTCTCACCACGTCGTGGATTACCATTTTCAAGTCCCTAGTGTGAAGAACCCGGAACTTGAGGCAGAAGGGTCGGGAGCATGGGTGGCTTAGTAGTTCTTTTTGATAAACCTCTTGTGTATAAACTGTAGGTCGACCTGGTTGTAGATGAAGTATATTTTGTATACTTGGATGTCCTGCTTTTCTATCCCATATTTATGTAGTCTAGGGATTTGTTTATTCGCTTCTACATGTGCAATAAAATGAATGGGTCGGCGACGCGTCTTGGGACGTCACAAAATTTTATCGACTACCAAGGAATGTGCGCGTGCTCGAGGTTCGAGACGTGACAGTAAAAGCCTTATGCCATTGACAAAGCTATCATAAAAGAGTAGCTAGGTCGTTCAACCACAAGGTTAGGCCAAGACATTTCAAGATTAACGATCTTGTCTTGAGAAAGGTCTTACCTATCATTCCAGATCCTCGTGAGAATTTCACTCCAAACTACAAAGGTCCATATATTGTAAGGAGTGCTACCTGGTGGGGCATTAATCCTTGTAAAAATGGATGGTCAAGAATTGCCAAGACCTGTAAATGATGATGTCGTCAAGAAGTATTATCCATGAATAAATTGAAAGGCCTTTGAGCCACTTTTGGATTGAATCTAACCCATTTTAGGATATTTGCATTATGCATCGCATGCATACATATTGCATCTGCATGTTTGTTCATTTTGCAGGATCTCTAATGAAGATTCTACCTGTCTACAAGAGGTTCATCTCAGAAATGCAAAACTTTCAAAAAATGGCCCATCTTCTTTAGAACTTAGAAGTACATCTAGAACTCTAGAAATGAACCCCTGTGCTGAGCAAAGCCTGCTCTGTCCACAAATTTTATTCAACCTTATTTCCAAAAGTCTCCCTAGTAAGGTTAAGGAAACATGTCTTTTCAAACAAAATTTCATTACATTTTCATTTTCCAAGGAGTTGAATTTAACCAAAGTGTGCTTTGGAAAACCTAAAAAGGATTGTTAAACATGCCAAGTGGCAATGCCTAAAATGATGAGAGGCAACCTCTTTACCGAACACGTCCTTATACACTCCTTAAGAGAATTGAGTGAAAAGTGTGAGTGCTAGTATGAACACCTAGAGGGGGTGAATAGGTGTTTAAACGAAATCTTGGCAAATATGCGAAATAAAATAAAGTTCAGGGAAGAGAATAAGAACACATAATTTATAGTGGTTCGGCTTAGATCAAGCCTACGTCCACTCTCCCACGCTAACAGTTTTGTGGCTGGATTCCACTATGCAATCAACAAGAGATTACAATTTTGAGTGCAAACACTTAGTGGTAGATCACACAATCTTACTAAGTCACTCTTTTGATATCTCTCTCACGATCACAAATGTTTAAGCTCACAAGAGACAAGTGTATTATCGAAGGTCGCTCAGACTTTGGAATTATAAATTCTACACTCCGTCTCTTACTTGCTCATCGGTCCTTGATCTCCCTAAATACTCCTCCACTTCCAAACTAGCCGTTGGACAGTATCTTGAGGATCGTCTTCCAATTTACCCATTGAACAGATCTGTATCTAAAAGATTTGGTAGTCGTTGAGTGACAAAATTAGAATCCTAAATTGATTCCGATTGCCCATACAAACAAAATCTTGGTTTCCATAAGTAAAGCTTCTTCATATAGAAAGTTCTTGTCTTCAATATTTAATTGTCAATCAATTAGATTGAGTCAATCAAATCAATCTTGATGTAGAATCCAAATTAGATCAGTAGCCGTTATACATTTAGGGCTTGTGTTACGATCTGTCTCGTTCTAGATGTAAAGTCTGAGAGCAATAGACTTAACAATCTGAGTCTGAGTGCAATAGACTTTACAATCTGAGTCTGAGTGCAATAGACTTTACAATCTAAGTCTAAACATATTATGCTTCTGAACAGATTTAGCTTTATGGTCTAGAAACAGTCTGAATAAGTTCAGCTTCAAGATAGAGTCCGTCTTCTGGTTCTTCCCAGCATTGACTTTGACAATATCATTTACATGTTCTATCATCTACATAGTCTATTACTCAACCATTAAAGACGTTAGTAACCTTTGATTTATTTTGTCATTTTCAAAACATCATAAGGGATTTCCTAACAAAAAGAACCATGTCTTAGGGCATAGGATTCATTCACAGTAAATACATGGTTTGAGATGATAAAGGCGTTTCATTTCTCAATCCCAAACACTATTGATATCCCTTGCAAGCCACTTTAAGCCAAATAGGGAGCATTTCCAAAATAACCCTGTCAAGAACAACCCCACATTGAGGCAAAATAGGGGATCTTGGTTGAAAATTATGGGGCAAAAGATTAAGAAAGATTTTATTGCTTTCACTTGCATCAATCTTCTTGTGCTAGCTTCAAGTGATTTCTTGTCGAAACTCAAAGCATCCTGAAGTGACGAAGAGCATTCTGTTCACTACCACAAACACAATTACCCTTTGCTTAGCCAATTTGAGCCTTATGCAATTCTTTCATAACCCCAAGTGATGATTATCTCCCCACACTAGGGCAAGGAACATGATTTACCAACAAAATTGAGAATATTGGTAATGTTTGTAAATGCCACTTGAGAGTCCTAGATACTCAAAAGAGAATGAAAATTTGGAGGCATGAAAAAGTAGTGTACCTGGTAAAAGCAAGGCCAATGCCCATAAAAAAAAAAGCAAAGAAGAGCGAAATCAATGGTCATGCAAAAGACCATCCATTGAAAAAAAAAAAAGAAATGCATTGCAGAAGAAAATGTATGGAGAGCAATGTCATTAGAACATAGAGCGAAGCTCTCATGTCTCAAGACAAATTACCAAAAGGACTCTCGAGATAGGTTAAATTTCAAGAGTCAAATTTTCGAAAAGTCATGTGATGGTAATGATGCCAAGATAATCACTCACTTTTCACCCTTCGATATTTGAAAATTTTTCAAGCATTTTTAAGCCTCACTCAAACCAACATTACAACCCTTATCCAAAGTCTCTTCCGATTGTGATTGTTTGAGTTGAAATGAGAGTATCACATAGGAGCTACCACTAGAAGGAGTGGAAGCAATCCTATCTAATGTTATCTTCAAGGTTCTTGACTTGTAAACCTGATGAAGATATTGATTGAATATTCATTTCTTGGCCTCAAAGTACAAACCCTTTATGTAAGCCCATGACCAAGCCATCATTATGGTCTCTTTAAAAGACCTTTTCATCAATGGATTGTATTCACTGTGAACGTTTCCGAAAGCCTTAGAAATAGGTTGAGTGAGACTTCTCCAGCGAGATTTAAACAATTTTCCCATATCAATGGTTGCAAATAAAAGCCCTTTTTGAGAGTCAGTGTGAAAGACCTCTTTTGATTAGGATATTTCCACTTGGCATATTGACTTAACTCTTAGATGGTTAATCAAATCTCATTTTGTTAAAATCCTTTTTGAAGGGATTTGACAATCGACATTGTTTTGCAAGATTGGCTCTTAAGCAATCTCGAAAACCTTTTTCAAAATATTTGTTCTTTAGTGAACTGGTTTTTGGTCATCTTAAACCATAATCCTTGCTTTTGGTTTTTTATAACCCTAAACCACACCCCTCGTTTTAGGTTCCTAGTCAATCTTAAACCTTGTCCCATAGGTTCCTGCTCAACCTTAAACCTTGTCTTTATGTTCTAGGTTATCCTTAAACCTTGTCTCTTAAGTTTTAGGTTATCCTTAAACCTTGTCTTTAGATTCTGGGTTATCCTTAAACCTTTGTCTTTAGATTCTAGGTTATCCTTAAACCTTGCCTTTAGATTCTAGGTGTTAGGGAAATCCCTTATGATGTTTTGAAGATGACAAAATAAATCAAAGGCTACTAATGTGTTTAATGGTTGAGTAACAGACTATGCAGATGATAGAATGTGTAAATGATTTTATCAAAGTCTATACTTGGAAGAACCAGAAGACAGACTCTATGCTGAAGCTAAACCGTGTCCAGACCTTAAGGCTAAATCTGTTCAAAAGCATAATATGTTCAGACTTACGTTCAGATTGTAAAGTCTATTCTGAAGATTGCCAGACTTCTGTGTCAAAGTCTATCTTACATCAGAAGTCTACCCTCCCTGACAATTTCCAAACTGAATGTGAACAAGGAAGACACTCAGACTCTACTTCAGACGGAAAACATTCTGACTTTACATAAAGAACTAGACACAAGTCCAGAACGTGACAAGGTTAAGAACGAGACACAGGTTCAGAACATAGCAGATTCAAAACGAAGCATGTTCGGAACGAGACAACTTGACAGAATGTAACACAAGCCCCAAACATATAACGGCTAGTGATCTGGTTTGGATTTTATATCAAGATAGATTTGATTGACTCAATCTAATACATTGACAATTGGATGTTGAAGACAAGAACTTTATATACGAAGAAGCTCTACTTATGGAAACCACATGTTACAAGGTTTGCATACGTGCTTAGGTCATGTCTTTTCAGTTTCATCTTGCACATTAAATTATCTCACAAAAAGTGTTCATCATACTTAGAATTCTCAAGCATATCATTAGGAATCATGAATCATCTCATAATGTCATTTAAATTGTATGACATTTTGCATGTCGACTTAGGATTAGATGACTATTCAAACTTTCCATCACATCCAATCCTAAGTCCGATGTGATTTCTTCATGCCATTTGGGCATTTTTTTGAGTGATTTTAAGGTTTCTAAATGAATGCTTATGTTTTGTTTTCTTAATTACTGATATGCGCGCTTTTAGAAATCTCAATTTTAGGATACCAAATTGACCTAGTTTGGACTTAAGCTCTTCTAGGAAGATGTAGGACACATTTAGAAGTTTATAATGCCACTAATTTCATGCCAATCGGTCATTGTTTGGACTATTTTCCATTTTTTTCAAAGCCATATCACAATCTTGACAATGGATCAAATTCGGACCCCTGTTTGGACAGAACTTTGATATTTTTGTTCTTTTTTCTATTTGGAATCTAAACTTGGCCTCTTAATGAAACTTGCTTGTCATCATGTTGGCTATGTTGTGTATAAATTTGATGATTTTTAGACATGTTCTGATAGGACAAATTCTCGTGACATTAGCTGAATGTCCCGTTGTTTTGACAAATATCTAATGTGTTGTTGCTTGTTGTCTGATTTTTGTAAATTCATGTGTAGCTCGTTCAATAAAACTTTCTTCACAAAAGTTGTTCATTATCATGTCCTACATATTAGGAAATTTTTCCATAGCTAGATTGTCAATGGGTATTACTCAATTTTTCTGTCCTTATACGTTTGTTCTGAAATTTCCTGATATAAACATAATTGTGGTTGTTTAGCTACACCTTTTAGGTTAGTTTGTGAATGAAATTAGGACATACCATCTTCATGAAAAAAATTTAAAATGTTTTGATATTTGTTGTTAAAAAACCGGCCTTTTCAAATTGCATCTTTCAAAAAAAAATGTTTCGGTACATGTGATGTTTCTCAAAAACGATTCCTAAAAAGGTTATCTCCAAAACTCGACTTGGCTTAAGGAAAAATCATGGTTTGGACCATATTCAAAATGCCTGCGATGCTTGTGACTTCTAATGCGAGGCCCGGGCTAGCCTTGGCAATTGAATGTGTTCCATAGCCTAGATATTTCTTAATCCTAAATATTTTCAAACATTTTTAAAAATCCTGTTTTGACAACATGAAAGTCACGGTTTGAATTGTATTCAAAATGCCTACGACGCTTGTGACTTCTAATGCGACCCCCAGGCTAGCCTTGGCAATTGAATGCCTTTTATAGATGAGACATCACCTTATCTCAAAATTTTTCATGAATGATTTTGAGATATTTTTTTGAGATATAACGTGTACCCTTCATACATATAATCCCATCATGTATTAGAAATTGCTTGTGTTCGTGATTGACGCATGCCCTTGGTAATAAGTGACCCACCGATGGTTCACTTTTTTGCTTGATTGGTTGAGAAACAAGGTTCAAAAGACCCGCATGCATGTTTAATTTATTTTTTTGTAATGCATGTGATTTTTAGATGAATGGTAGGGTCGATGCATGATATCAAGGAAAAACCCTGGGATCATATAGATCACTTGATTAGGAGACTTATATGCGTTATTGGCCATGTGAGAATACAATTTGTCAACAATTGCTATAAGTCACAAAAATGGATTAGGTAGGTGTCTTAGTGGGACCTTCGCATGAAAAACAAAGGCCGACCCTGAGGCCCTAAAATTTGACTTTCGTATTGCACTTCTTTTAAATGATGGATTTCGACATGATGTCTTGTTTTTGATTGTTTTGATGTGTATACTTATTTCTTTCCATTATATGCACCTAGTTATAAGTTTCTTAGATTAGGTTTATATTAGAATCCCGAAGATGGAGAAAGCGCAAAGACGGTGGAGGTCGATGTCCATTCTAACCATTATTATGTACTATTCATTTTCTTGACATATGTCTCAGGTTTCATTTGTTGTATAAAACCCGACGAGTTGCGGGTTTTCTCTCTTTCTCTCATCTTTTTCAATTGTGTTTCTCTTTTATATTTTTTAGGATTGCATGATAGATTTATTGTTTTCCTTGATTGTTTACTTACTGTCTTGCAATTTCAATTCCATTAATTGCTTTCTAAACTTGTTTTCTAGAAGTAGAATAGAATGAAAATGACCAACCACGCATGATTGCTTAGTTTAGCACTAATGATCTTGAAAATGTAAAAAGAAACGCATGGACATGTTAGGAAAATACAACATACTGTTTAGGTACCGAAAGGACGCTAATAGAAATATTAGCGTAACCCAAGTCCCCGAACCTGGATATTTGGTTACGTAGGAATCAAGGGAACACTCCCGACCCTCGATTGGGTTCTCTAGCCGACCCCCAAAATGAGGCTAGTGGGGACTCCCATCTTATTAGGTTGTCATAAACAACTAGACCGTATAAATAACCCATCGCGCGGGGTATGAGTTTCAATGAAACTCACGATGGTTTAGCATACTCGACATGGGAGTAACCCAAAGGATGAAGTAATGCCATCCTTATGGGTGAGCCTGTCGAGAGGGCTACCATGATAAAGGTTCCCTTAAATCCAATATCCACACCCGACCCCTTCTTCTAAGGTGTGCCGCTCGTGTGGATATGGATCATGACACTCCACTATCACGCGGGGTACGAGCTTGGGAGAGCTCGCGATCTCGTGGAGGGACGTCATGAGAGGCTTGATCCAAAAGGCGACATGATGACGTCTTTTAGAACGTGAGCCGTGAGAGAACTCTTGTGATCAAGTACCCTAAACCCGACCTTTCCCCCTTTCCTCTCCTCGCAATTATGAGGGATTCAAGGGTGGCGAGATCGGGTCGCGACAGTGGCAGCGGTGGCGGCGGTGGTAGCGCCGCAACTTGGTTCCGAGCCCGCCGACCGATCATATTCCCTAGAGTCTCTAGCGCCTGAACGATCCCATCCAACTTGGGATCGCCTAGTGCTCCTCCCCCAGTACCAGCCTGAGGCGGTACTCTTTCCCTCACGCTAGCCTGAGCTGGCGCTCTACCTTGGTCACTAATCCGAGTCGACGTCCTTCCCCGAGTACCAATCGAAACTGCCCTCTTTCGAGGATTCCTCTTATCGGGATCGCTCATTTTGCATAATCTTTACATAACCTACTTTCCAATTCTAACACGGAATTAGTACTCTGAGCGACCCGCACAAAACAATCAATCAAACACAAACATCAGCATAAGGAAAATGTCTTTCCTAACTATCCGATTACCCATCATACCTTATCACTCTAGACACTAATCGGGCTTTGATACCACTCCGGGCGGGGATGTCACGCCCCGAACCCTGGGTACGCGCACATCCCTCGGCGGTCGTTTAAAAATGCGACGTCCCAGGATGCGTCGCCGACCCATTCTTTTTATCTTTCAATTAAACGCATGCGGAAGCGAATTAAATAAACTCCCTATCAATAAACAAACATAGGGATAGTAAAAACATGACAGCGATTTTTCACAAACTATGATTTATATATATACCAAGTTAACCTACAGTTCATATATACAAGTCTACCTCAAAAAGGAACTCCTACGCGACCTACACCTCAGACCCCTTCGACTCGGGCTCTGGATCCACCACGACACCGTCCAGGATGTCGATATCCATGGGGTGACCTACTTGCCCATCCTCGGTTCTGATGGGTGGTCCATCAAAACCCTACAAGGGACCCTCCCGACCACCACTCGATTTCGTAATAAACCAAGCTTGGAAATGGTGTGGCACGGTGTTCCCCAAATCCTCATCGACCCAAACTGTAGTCACTACTAACTCACGGCATCGGTTAGTCCCGAGGTTTGGGTAGAGGCTAGTCTCTACCTCCATCTCCCATGGAACCCCGAAACAGACTGGTCGGATCTCCATACTAAGGAACTGAAAAAGTTTGACCACGACGGAATGAAATAAAATCTCAGCGAGTTAAACCCTAAGCCCCGATTAGGATGTGAATTCGCCTCGAAGGCGGCCTAAGCATGCACCATACAAAACTCACCTCGCCTCAACACGTCCCTACATATTAGTGCATCACATATGCCATTATAAATACAACAAGCATAATTAATAACCAGAACACATAATTATCACCCTCCAAACATTCACATGGGTCCCGATTATAAAGCAAAACCATTTTGGCACGTCCCATACCAGGCCTAACAGATTTACCCCATAATCAAGCGCAATACAACACAATCATACACACGTGTCCGATTATTACGACCCCTCAGCTATGGCCAACACAAAAGTTGGCAGTCATCCGGCATAACTGGGTATTGTCCCGCCCCATCTGACATGGCAATGTCTAGCACTCCCCACCTAGACGACATTCCATAAAGGAGTTTCATTCTGAAATCTATCCGCGAACGGCATCTCGTTGACTTGGGGGCATCCGAACTTAATCGAGCATCGCCCCCAACTCTCGTCGAGTGACGGGTTCCATTAAGTGACCATACAAGCACATATTTAGCCAAGAACACCATACTTTGATTTCAAATGCTTTGTTTTTAAATAATGAACTTGGCCAATTTTTCTTCCTATTAAAAATCCCGGTAAAATAATCGTACATTTTCACGTATTCAAAATCGAACCGTCAAATTTAGTACACTCCCATTTTAAAACTCCACAATTTTATATAGTACATAAAAGTTGGCGTCAAAACCCAACACCTCGCATTTTTCTATTTAATTGCCCATAAAACCGAGTTTTGTATTAAAAATCAACAACTACCATCGAGCAATCAATTGCATATCATAGTACATATAATTTATCAAAATAATGCATAATTCCATCCAAGAAAACAAGCATAAAATTCTACGTAACGCCTAATCCGTCACTAATTACACTAATTGCGATTAATTAAGTAAATTGCGATTAATTAAGCTAAACCAACTAATTAATCTAACCATGATTAATTAACATAACCATAATTAAATAATCTAACCATGATTAATTAAGCTTAACCTAACCATAATTAATTAACATAACCATGATTGATTAATCTAACAATGATTAGCTAACATAACCAAACTTAATTAACACTAATCTAGAACTAACTAAAACTAATCCTCATCAAGACTAATCTAACCACCCCTAAGCGTAATTAATGGCCTAATCAACAATTAGGGAGTTAACTAACGGTTTTCGACGGCGGCGGGCTTGCGGCGACGGCGATGCAACGGTGATGAAAACACGAGACAACCACGACTTGCACGGAGGCTCGATGGTGGTGGTTACGGTCCCCTCAAGCTCTCGACCCAAGGAGGAGAGCTCGACTTGGTCTGGCTGGTGGTGGTCGTGGGTGCTGATGTGGCCGAGATGGGGTGGTGTTGGGGAGCTACGGGTCGTGGTGGACGCGGCTGGACAACCGGACGCTGGTGGTGGCTACTAGCGGACAGCGTGAAGTGTAGGCGGTGGCTGCTGGATGGGCTGCTGGACGCTTGGTGGTGGAGCGGCTATGCGACGGTGGTGATGACGTGGTGTGGTGGAGTGGCTGGGCTGAGGTTACTAAGCATGAGGAGTGGTGGCTATGGGGTGGTTAGGCATGAAATGGAGATGCTTTGAGGTGAGGGAAATGGCTAGTGGGCGTGCGGCAACAAGGGAGTTGGAGAAGAAGAAGAAGCTGGAAGGAAAAAGGACAAAGGAAATGGCAAAAGGGGGGTGAACATGCACATGGGAGAGAGAGAGAATAAGAAGTCAAGGGAACAACCAATGAACAACTTAGAAAAATATCTAATATCATCATCACCTAGCCACAAAATCTTCATGCCACAAAAGTCATATGCTCATCCAATTACCATTTTTCCTCTAATTTCTCACAATTAAGCCCTTTTTGGGGTAGAAAAATCCTATTTTCTCTATCCATCCGAATTTCCTTTTCCATTTTCTTTTTGTCCAAAAATCCTTTTTCCTCAAAATTCTGAACTCGTCGAAAATTCTCCGAAAGATGAGACGACATCCAATAAATGAATCGTGACATGCTCGAACGTCCGATTCCCAAAACCGAATTAATTTCGTGGTTAAAATCGATCGAATGCGACTTTAATATGACATAATCTATAGGGTAGCTTTTAGGGGTTTTAGTGTGTTTGACCCGTGGTCGATAATTTTCGATCCACGTTTGTGCATCTCCGAATCGTAGACGACTTTCGGTTGTTATAAAATCGCGATGGTTCAATTACGTGTCCCGAATATAATATCAATAGAAAATCGGGTCATTGCCATTCGACGTGAATGTCGCAAGCGTGCGGAACCACCTACAATTCGACTACATACCTCCGTCGAATCGACTCATATCTGTTCTGTAATCGAATTATAACAGTGTCGTATTGACCCTTCCCGATTATTATGGTCGAGCGGTCAGTTGCTGATCAAATTCTCTAGTTTGTCGCATTTATATCCCTTAACGGCCTCACCTAATAGATTAGTTAACTCGTAAGTGATCAGTTCCGAGTAAATTGGCCATAAGCGCGTTGACGAAACGATTATTTCACATATCCGAAACGGGGCCAAATTTCGGGATGTCACAAAAATTGTAGGAATAGCTCTACTTAATAGCTTTATTCTCATGTGATTCCCAATATGCGAGTTGAATACATTGGAATTGTCATGCAAAATCAAAAAACAAATAATTGCCCCGAAACATGGCTTTACGTGTCACACCCCGATCTTCGAGCGCGTGTCCATCCCTCAGTGGTCAATAAATTTGCGACGTCCCCGACGCGTCGTCGACCCATTCTTTTTCATATGCATGCGGAAGCAAACAAATACCCCTAACAACCAAAAGCTTGGGATAGAAAAGTAGGGAAAAATTCACAAAAGCCACACTTTTATAAACAACTGGGTTTCGATACAAAACGAGTCTAGTCAAAAGTCTACACAAGATCAGCTCTCAAAAAGAAGCTGTCCTACGACATACTAGTCGGACACATACACCGATCCTTCATACTCCACCTCCACAGACTCCGGGGCTTCGGGTCCTCCATAACCACCATTTAAGGACTTGAAAAGTTAAGCCCACGACGAGGTGAGACATTGTCTCAGCAAGGTCACCCTCTAAACCCCTATTAGGAAGGAAATACACTCAGGGGTGGCCTAGCTACACAGTACAGAGGACTTATCTCGCTTCAGTTCCTTCCTACACGTCAGTACAATTTAAACACTCAATCAATCAATCAATCAATGATCGCACAAGCTGAAACTACCGACACACATCGGTCCATCAATTCCATCAAACCAAATTGATACTATACGATCGACATCATCTATCAATTCATTCCATCTATTAAACTATACCATCTATTCATCCATTAATTCAATCAATGCTCACACAAGCTGATATAGATGGTAGCTCACACAAGCTGATGTGTGTGTATATGTGTGTGTGTGTGTGTGTGTGTGTGTGTGTGTGTGTGTGTGTGGTAGCTCACACAAGCTGATAGATAGATGATAGCTCGCACAAGCTGATAAATGGATCGTTGCTCTCACAAGCTAATAAATGATCATTGCTCTCACAAGCTGACATACAATGCTCACACAAGCCGACAACAATGCTCACACAAGCTGCTATGGTACTTAAAAATCACTTTGGGTGTCAAAACCCGACACCCAAGATTTTTTATTAAAATACCCATATTTCACAATCATCACTCAATTTCATCAAATAGCATTCAATTACATAAACCAAACACACAACTGCGATCGACGAAATTCTAACGACCGGCCATCCCTAAGCATAATTTTCGGAATTATTAATTAATTAATTAAATTCTGAAGATTAAATTAATTTAAATATAAAATAATATAATTAAATAATATTTCATTTAAATAAATAATTATATAAGTAAAATAATTAATTAAAAGTCTAATTAGGCTTACACTAATCTAATTGCATAATTAGACTAATTAAACTATCCACTAAACTAATCATTCATTAATCTAATTAATATTTAATAAGCAAATCTAAACACCTAAACATGCTTAGCCTAATCTAAACACCCCTTAAGCATCATTAACTCTCTAAGCAAAGTTTAGTGAGTAAACTCACTGGTTTTGCGTTCCGGTGAGTCCATGGCAACGGCGACCCCAAGGCAGGCAACAATCCTCCTAGCAGTGACACCAACGGAGGTCGGGAAGTGATCTAAAACAAGCCACGAAGCCTCACGGCTTGCTACGGCTTTGCTTCGCTTGCTAGACCGAGAAAGAGAACTAGCAGCTGAAACGGCGAGGAAGGGCTGATCGGAGCTCTGGCGAGAAGCTGGCCGGCAATTTGCAGTACCTAGGGGTCAAAGGGAACTTGTTAGTGGTTAGGATGGGCGGAGGAAGGGTCAGAATGGGAGGAAAATGGCGAAAATCGCGAAAAAGTGCAGACCAGGCGGTCCGGCGAGCGGCGACTTCCGGCTGGCAAATGGGTTGACCGGCGGCTCCATTCGGCGAGCGGCTGGGCTCGTCCATACGGTTTGGCTGTCCTAAGCACAGTGGTGGGTGGCACGAAGGCTGATTCACACAAGAAGCCAACTTTTAACTCCTGTTTTTGGAGGAAGGTCAACTAGAGCAGAAACAGGAACAAGGAGAAAACGGGGGAGGAAAGAGGTCGACAGTGAAGGAGGAGGGAGCTGCTCAGTTTCTCTGGTTCTCTAAGCTTCCAAGGCACACCAACAATGGGGAAAGGAGTGGGAAAAGGAAGAAGAAGGCTGCTGAAGAGAGGGGGACCCCAAATGGCCTCTTAGGCTTTCAACACTTGGCCATTTCACTCAAGTGGCTGCCCCATCGCTCCTCAGCCATCCAGAGCAGCCTTATCCACTTCAAAGCTTCCTCAACAAGCTTTCCAAAGGGTCCAAAATGTTGTCTCCCCATGGCCTACGAATTTTGGACATTTGCTCATCAAATTTAGTCAATTCCCCTCCAATTCTTCTCCAATTGGACTCAATTTGATGTCCATAAATCCAACCAAGGTGCCATCATCCCAACCAACATTTTTCATCATCAATAGAACCAACTTGACGGCCAAAAGTACGCGACCAAAAGCGGCCCTCTAATTTTCCCGATATAAAAAAAAAATAACCTTACTTTGGATTTTTTGCCAAAAATCTTAGTTTTCAGAAAAATCTTTGAAGGATGAGTCAACGATCCTAAAATGACTTGTGACATGACAACACTTTCAATTTCTGAAATCGGGTTCAAATTCGCCGTTAATTTCAATCTGGCACGATTTTAGCGCATCTTAACCTACCGGGTAGCTTTTATGAATTTTTGGTGCAATTGACCCGTGGTCGATCATTTTCGAGCCACACGTACATCTTCGACACATTGACGACTCTCGGTTGTCATGAAAATCTCGAGATTTCAAATATGGACACAGGGTACCAAAACGACAAAGAAATCGGTCTAGTGCCGATCGACAAGACTTGTGCAATTAGATGGAATCACCCACCCTTAATCACATACCTTTGTCGAGTCGATCTCCAGTCTCTAATCGGTCTGTGCCGTAATGACTCTTGCAGATTAGCACGGTCGAGCAGTCAAATTCTCAAATCTATTGCGTTTATATTCCTTAACGGCTTCACCTGATATACTAGTTATCTCGTGAGTGGCCAACTCAGAGAAAAGAACTATAGACACGTCAATGAAAAGCCTAACTTATTCAATCGAAATCAGAACATGAAATTCAAGATGTCACATTGCGTTCATAAGGATTATCGTTTCTTTGTTTTGCCCCATAAAGCTTCTTGTAGAAAGAAAACTTTTGGGCAAGAGATTTCTAATAGCTTTATTTTATGTAATTTCCTCTGCACGAGATGATTACTTCGGAAAAATCATGTGAAAATAGAAAATGAAGATTTGTCTTAAAAAATTCCCTTTGCTCCAAGAGACATTCCATTTTTGATATTTTACCCTATAAAACCTTACGCAGTGGGAGCATTATCGGGACAAGCAAACAACGTGCGGTGCAACAACGGCGATGGGCAGATGGGGTAGACGGTGAACAGAGGAGCAAGGGGGGAGAAGGAGAGAAAAAGGGAGAGGAAGGAGAGGAGGAAGGGTCGACCAAATGGGGAGTGAGATGGAGAGAAAGAAAGAAACTTCAGGAAGAAGGAGAAGGAGAAGGTAAGAATAGATGGACGCCCATCTTGCATTAAATGCAACCTTGCATTATTGTCCCTCCTTCATAATGACTTCAAACTTGAGCGGCAAGAAGGAATCCCAACCCTTCATCTTACCAAGCTCATCATTGGCCAAGATATCTTCTTCAAGTCTTAATTACTGGTTAGATGCAAGAAGGCTAAGATGGTCCAATCCACCTTATTACTCTTCCTTTGGGCACCTATCACCCTTGGCATGGCCTCCAAAATTTTGTCTTGCTTAATTAAATCTTAAGAAGCTAAATTAATCTCATCTATAGGTACACTAAAGTCTATTTTCTCAAGTTAGCGCATTTCTCCAATCAATGCACTAACTGGCTCACTAATAATATTTCAATTGGATAGGAATGTCTTGATAACATCTACAATCAGTACCCATAATCAGACCGAGGTTTGTGGTTAAGTTTCAATTGAAAATGGCTCTAATGCAACTTACGCGAATTTGGGCGACATTGATGGAACTTGCGCGGCTAGACTAAAACTGAGTTCCACACCTATCTAGGGTTTTATGCATGACTTTTATTTGAGTTTAATCAAACCATGAATGGCCCTCGATTGTCATGTAATTGAGTAGGATCGATCAGCCTACCTTGATTCACGGTCTTATAGGATCGGATTAAGGTTGTTCATGAATAGTACATTAACCATGTGGCGTCACCCAGAACTGGTATATATTCAAGCTGAATCAATATGTACCGTCCTTAATCAACTCATAATGGCACGTAATTGTCCACAGCGATCCTTATGGTCGAATAGTCCTTTCATGGTCAAACGCTCCAATCTATTGCAACCTTGATCCTAAGTCACATTGCCCCTAATTAGCTAGTTAGCTTGTGAACAATCCCTAGGATTGAGTTATAGCCTATCCTCATTACTAACATACCAATCCTTAGTCCATTCCTCACGATTTAAATAGGGGTTCAAATCGAGAATGTCACAAATTTAGACTTATGTTTTTCATGAAAGTTATAGCAAATTGTGTATAGTTTGTCATATATTTTCCCCAAATTTTATAGAAGTAGCACAACAAATGAAAATATGATTACTTTCTATGGTTGTAATCTATGAAAGGTGAAAACATGGGATATCAATTCATTCTTTGACTTTTCTATCATTTTCGAGATAGAACCAAGTCTTGCTCTCTTCATGAAAGTTGTGGGGTTGGTCTTCGTGTATACCATGCCAAAATTTGGTGGTGATTGGTTAGATTTTGAGCACCGAAATGCCTTTTATTTATGTGTAGCAGATTTTGAAAAAATGTATAGGTTTTAGGAGTTAATTCAATGACTTGCTGCTCTCTATACGATAAGAAATAGAACTAAAATCTTTCACGGAAAATGTTTATCAATGTCTTTTCTAAAACATAATAAAGTTCTACATTTAGTTTGAGTAGGCAAATATTCTAGATGGCACATCTCCTCGCTCTGACAACTTTTTTGATGAAATTTGTTTTATTCTGCATAACATTTCGAGAGGAATGCCTCACAAAGCAAAAACTATCCCAAAAATTGTAGGAACCATACAATAATAGCGTTTTTCTAGTTATTGGTCCTTCTACATGTAGTTTGAGTAGGCAAATCTTCAGGGCGTATCTCCTTGTTCCGACAACTTTTTCTAATGAAATTTGTTTCTATTCTGCCTAATATTTCGAGAGGAAGTCCTTGCAAAACAAAAACTGCTTTGAAAAATATAGGAACGATATAACTAGAGTATTTTTCCAATTATTTGTCCTTTTGCATTAAGTTTGAATAGGCAAATCTTCTAGAGGGCGCATCTCCTTGTTCCGACAACTTTTTTTATGAAATTTGTTTCTACTCTGCATAATCTTTTGAGAGGAGGGCCTCGCAAAGCAAAAACCATCCCGAAAATTGCAGGAACGATACATTAAGAGCGTTTTCCCATCCATTTGCATTGAGTTTAAGTAGGCAAATTTTTCGGAGGGCTACATCTCTCCTTTTTGACAACTCTTTGTTTGACAAATTCAAGAGAAAGACCTCGCAAAGAAAAAACGATCTCGAAAATTGTAGAAACAATACAATAACAGCATTTTTCCAGTTATTAGTCCTTTCGTATTGAGTTTTGAGTAGACAAATCATCTGGAAGGCGCATCTCCTCGTTCCAACAGACTTTTCAACGAAATACGCTTCTATTCTGCATAATATTTTAAGAGGAAGCCCTCGCCAAGCAAAAATCATCCCCAAAATTGTAGAAACGATACAATTCAACCCTAAACCCTCAACCCTCAAACCCTCAACCCACAAACCCGAACCCCATCCCCAACCCAAAACCCCCAACTCCCTAACCCCTAAATCTCCAAACCCCAAACCCTAAACCCTAAAACGTCAAACCTTAAACCCTAGACCTAAACCCTAAACCTCAAGCTCTAAACTAGAAACCCCACGCCCCAAACCCCAAATCCCAAACAACTAACCCTAAACCCCATGCCCCAAGCCCCAAGCCCTAAAACCCTAACCCCTAAAACCATTAAAATCCCTAAATCCCAATTCCTAAACCCTAAACCCAAACATCCTAACACTCTAAACCCTAAGCCCTAAACCCAAAACCCAAAATCCTAAACCCTAAAACCCCGAACCCTGAACCCTAAATGTTTGTCGTCGTACATTAAAAACTGAACATGTACCCTAGATGCATATTGATATCCACCCATGAATAATCTCTCCAGATGCCCATCATCTTGCATCAACAACTGAACATATACCGCAGATGCATATCGATGTCGACCCATGAATGTTAATCTTTATGGTCGTCGATAAGGCATCACAAGCGTAATAATGTTCGTGTGTCACTCACACAACTGTCTATGCATCATGTACTAAGCATGTGTGCTTGTCTCAATTATTTTTTACGTAAACAAGTGAAGAACTAGAGATCACCCGTGCATGATAAGACATCCATCGCATGGTACATACCTCACAATGAATTAGCTGTCTTCATGAACCATACCAATACCAATGATCACATCGTCTAATAGGATGAGGCAAAGAATGTCGTTAAATCATCAAGAAACAAGAAATCACTTAACCAAAAAAGAAGATGAACTTTATCAGAGATGTTCACGTTGCTGATGAACCCATTGCTCATAATCCTGCAACAGCTGCCCCAGAAGAAGTGGTACGAGTCTATCCACTAGAGCTTGCATTACTCTGTTCAATATGAAATTGTTACTTTCAGTGCAAAAGATATGGAGCCAGTGGATTAATGGAAGTTGTACAAAACAAAAATCATTTCCATTGCTATGTTTTAGACCAATGCCACACTAGACGTATTTGTAATATGCTTTGGATCTTGTTAGGATGGCAACTTCCAATACAATACGAAATTAACAAATTTGAGATGAGGCTAATCAGATTTGATTGATGTTGTGTCAACCCATAAGGTACAATGAATGATATTGCCATGTTAGTGATCGTGTCCAACCCACCAAACACGAAATTGACCCACAAAACCCATTGAAATTAACGACTTGGTGTTGACACAATCTGTATGTGAATTGTTTAGACATAATTAGCTAAAAGACTATTATTGTTGGTGAAACATCTTCAACTGATTTTGATGATGTCCAAACTATCTTTAATATAATATTCACTATGGTGTATGCAAACGTATGTGATAGAAAGGACTATGTAATGTCCATGATGTGATCTAGTGGACAAAAGTATGCAACAAGCCTAGAAATAGTATTCGCGTAAACAGTACGAATGGACCTAAAGATCATATGATAGTGATGTTTATATCGCAATTGCAAATATCATGCTACTAGTGTTGTAACAACCACGAACATCTAGTGAAGGTCATTGGGTCAGCAAACTAGCCGTTGTGGTTGAGAATTCGCATGGCAGCGAAATCTAGTTGAAACCGGTAATCGAGAAGCTAGGTCGTCTAAAAGGTCTGTTAGAGATTGTAGTGATGGAACTATATGGGCAACGCTATTCTCAGGAAGCAGCTCAATGGCAACTCCAATGGTTCATTGCTCCTCTAATCCTCTCCCAATGGATAGATTGAATATAGATACAAAAGAGAAGACCTAAGAAGCCAAAAATGAGAGAGAGAACAACATTATCTAAAGATTTGGATTCAACTTTGCTCCTACTTATATGTTCTCGTCCAATTATTTCACTAAGTCTTGTATTCATGTCTTTTGAGTAATTATGCTCTAGAATAAATATACAAGAGTGAGAGCAGCAGTTGGGTCTTGATAGCATGATCTATCTTGTAATAGGACTAGTGCTTACCTATTGTAACTACCTAAGCATATTACCAGTCTAATCTAGCCCAACTTATGGTTGTTCATATGAAGAGTGAACATAGGCTTAATAATTAAGCCAAACCACTATATATCATTGTGTGCCACTATTTTACTCTCTCTTACTCTCACAAGCACACAAAACGATCACGAGTTTTGAAACATCATCTTGACCCGATCTTTACTTAGTATTAGCTATTTTCTACAAACGATTGTCAAGTTTTTTAAAACCTATTCACCTCCTCTAAATTGTTTTGTTAGCCCCTAATAAGTGGTAGTAGAGCTCTGTTACTCGTTATTTGAAGTGTATCTCTTCTAGGAAAAAAATACTCTCATGGCTAACTTTGGCAGCTTCTTACTTTAATAGAAGCAACTATGGTTATTGGAAGCAAAAAATGCAATCATACATTAAAACCACGGATCTTGAAATATAGAGCGTAGTTGAAATGGTGTGGATGTACCAGCTGCAGCACCAGCTCGTGCTCAATAGGAAGCTCAAGCCGCAATAGCTACTGTTGACAACACTAAGGAATCACGAAGAAGAGCTACTCTACTTGCCAAAGCCAAACACTTACTACATTGTGCTTTGTCATCATTTGAATTAATAGAGTTTCTTCTCGTGTTACAGCCAAGGAAATCTAGGATCGTCTATTACTGACATTTGAAGGAATAGACAGGTGAAAGAAATCAAGATGAATTGGAAATTACGAGTTATTCAAAATGAAACCAGGTGAAACAGTGACATAAATGTTTACTCAATTCACAGAGATAGTGAATGGCCTTGCACATCAAGGAAAGACATTCACCAATGCTGAAAAAGTAGAACAAGCTTTTAAGAGTTTTGCCCAAAGAATGGAGCACTGTGAAAATATCTATACGTGAAACAATGATGATTCAACCAATCACAATGATGAAATGATAGAAACATTCATGTCCCATGAGGTTGAGCACCTGAATGAGGAAAGCAACTAAAAAGTTAAAAAAAAACAAATTGCACTTAAAGCAAATCATGATGATGTAGGTAAACAAATATCTTCAGAAAGAGAAGATAGCGGTGAGGACACGGCGCTGCTAATAAAAAGATTCAAAAACTTCATGAGAAAAGAAGGAAACTATAAACGGAAAAGGCCCATGAAGCTCTCGGATGACAAACAGCCTTACGAGAATAAGGAAGAATCAAAAGGTAAGGACACTGTTTACTATGAATGCAAGAAACCATGTCACATGAAGCCAAAATGTCCAACTCTCAAGAAAAAGAGAGGAAATAAAAGAAGAAGAAGAAGAAGCTAAAACATCAAGGGATATCGAATGTGAGTCAAGTGACAAAGAGGAAGCAAATATTTGTCTGATAGCTGACTCAGACCATGATGAGGAAGATGAGGTAAACAATTCTGAACTAACTTATGAAGAACTGCAATATTATTTTAGGGAAATGTTTGAAGAACACGAAAAGCTTTTGAAAGAATTTATGTTTTGAAAAAAGAAATATATGATCTTACCACTAAAAACTTCGCTGGTAAAGTTCTCATTGACGAATTGAAGAATGAATTATGACCTTCAGGTGAGTGAAATAAATCTTCTTCAAGTTGAAAACGAGAATTTTAAAGAAGAAATCATCACCAAGTTTTCACAAGGTTCAAAAACATTGAAGCACATACTCTCAATCCAAATCCCTCACTACAACAAATGTGGTCTAGGACATGAGGGAGATGATAATGAGAAGAATCCTTCTCCAAAAACTAAGGATAGACTGAAACACAAACCTCATGTACACTTTTACAAGTATCACTCTAATAGACACTTCACCAAATCTTCTAGAAAGCAATTTTTGAATTGCTCAATCCACAATGAAAATGATCACTTCAAAATGGATCATCCAAAAGAGCAGATGAAGCCCAGGAGTCAAACTCTAATAGGAAAGGAACCAAATTTATATGGATACCAAAGAAAAGATGAGAATATCATTGAGTGCAGGTGATCTTGAAGAAAAACGAGTGGTATCTAGACAGCGAGTGTTGGAGATAGTACGAAATTTATAAACCTCACCATTGTAGATGGAGAAACAATCACTTTTGGAGAAAAAGATAATGGAAGAATTGTCGGCAAAGGAAACATCAAGTTAGGAAATTTGATTGTTGAAGATGTTTCATTTGTCGAGGGGCTAAAGCACAACCTCATAAACATTAGCCAGCTTTGTGACGAGGGATACAAAATAAGCTTTGAAGAAGGTGAGTGCCTTGGCACTAGTAAAGACAAATCTCAATCCTTTACTAGAAACAGGTATAGCAATATTTACTTACTAAACATCAACTTTGAGGAAGCATATTGCCTAACGTCTATCAAGGATGAGTATGAATTGTGGCACAAGAGATTAGGTCATATAAATGCAAAGTGTTAAGTTACTTTAATTAAGTTTCCTTTATTATCGAGTTTTATTTCCTTTTTACTTACATAAGGGTATTATTGTCACATACAATTTATATTCAATATAAATACAATGGGTGTAGGGTTTTACATTACTACAGAAATCTATAGCCCCCTCTTTATTTCTTTCTTCTATATTCTCCTTCTCCTCCTCTATTCCTTCTCCCTTCTTCTTTCTCTCTTACTATTCGCTGCGAGTTCTCTAATCAGCTTTGTGACATGGTATCGGAGCGAGATCTAACTACCGATTACTTGATCCTATTGCTGGTTTGAGAGTCCCCTAGTAACCCTACTTCTTCTCGGTGTGCAGCCACCTAAAGTTGCAATTTTTATCGGTTTTCTCTTTGAGTCTCGATATGTATGAGATCGAAGATATCATATTCATCGGGTTCGATTCGAACATGGATTACAACACTTACGATCGGGATTCAAGAATCGAGTATTTAATTGATTATGGTTGACTGATTTTGCTTTGGGTTCCCTTTGGTTAACTGATGGAACCAATTACATATGATTATACATTAGTGTTGTTGTTTTGTTTCTTGCACTAAAGTTTCAGCCTTTTTGATTAAGTGGTAGATATAGTTATATTGAGACTATCATCATGAGTGATACTACTGCTACTTATGCTACTGCTCCTGCTCGCTCCTATAAGCACTTTACTCCCGCCGCTACTCCCGCTTGCTCCTCCTCCCCGCTACCGCTACTACTCCTGCCGGCCGCTACTTGCTACTCCTACTACTACTCCTGCTGCTACTGCTACTTCTACGACTACTACTACTACGACTGCTGATTGGGCTCTACTATCTATAGGAGCCTTAGTAATTGCTGATATGTTTACCAAAGCATTATTTCGTCCTGCTTTTGTTGCTGGTTGTTCCAAGCTAGGCATGGGTGACCTATATGCTCCAGCTTGAGGGGAAGTGTTAAGTTACTTTAATTAAGTTTCCTTTATTATCAGAGTTTTATTTCCTTTTTTACTTACATAAGGGTATTATTGTCACATACAATTTATATTCAATATAAATACAATGGGTGTAGGGTTTCTGTTACTATAGAAATCTATAGCCCGCTCTTTGTTTCTTTCTTCTATATTCTCCTTCTCCTCTTCTCTATTCGTTCTCCCTTCTTCTTTCTCTCTTACTATTTGCTGCGAGTTCTCTAATCAGCTTTGTGACACAAAGCAAATTCACAAGTTATCTTCCTAAGATCTTATTCGTGGACTACCAAAGATCAATTATAACAAATGCGACTCTTGCAATGCATGTACATTATGAAAATAGGTAAAAGGCTAATAGACCCATGCAGCTGTTACGCATGAACTTGTTTGGACCTATAAGAACTATAAGCCTAGGTGAAAAGAAATCATGATTTACATGGGTAATGTTCTTGTCTCACAAAGATGAAGCATCTCATTTATTTGAGAAATTCACTCGTCAAATTCAAAATAAGAAAGGATACAAACATCACAACCATTAGGACTAACCATGGTGGAGAATTCGATAATCAAAGTTTTGCTAAATAGTATGATGAAAATGGAGTGGAACATAATTTTTCCATTGCTTACACTTCTTAGCAAAAATGGAGTAGCTGAAAGAAGAAATCGGTCATTACAAGATATGACCCAAACCACGATCATCACAAGTAATGTTCCCACTTACTTCTAGGCTGAAGCAGTCATTACTGCATGTTATATGTTATACTCTAAACAGAGTTCTACTAAGAGCTCTAGTATAAAAGACGTCCTATGAGATTTTCAAAGGAAGGAAGCCTACTATTCACTACTTTCATCTAATTGGATGCAAATTTTTCATTCTCAAGAGCACAAATGATAACATTGGGAAATTTGATGCGAGAACAAGTGAATGTATTTTTCTTGGATATTCTACTACTAGCAAAGCCTATCGTGTATTCAATAAAGATTCACAGGTAGTGGAAGAATCTATCAATGTAAGATTCAAAGATGATCAAAAGGGGTGCAAGTTGATGATTGTGAAGATGTCATGCAAATATCTATTCCAATCACAAACAAACAGCCGTAGCCTCAAACCCCAACAGATCCTTCAAATCAAAAACAAATTCCTAAGGACTAGAGATTCAAGACAAAACATCCAAAAGAATAAATCATGGAGAAAGTAGATGAAAGAATCAAGATCAAGTCATCTCTCAAGAATATGTTGAACTCCCTGGCTCTTATATCCCAGCTAAAACCTAAAGGAATTGAAGAAGCTATCACTGATGAAAATTGAATTGAAGCTATGCAAGATGAGCTGCATCAATTCAAGGTTAATGATGTATGGGAATCGATCACAATACCCAAAAATCATTCACTTATAGGAACAAAATGGGTATTTTAAAACAAACTCGATGAGAAAGGTAATGTGATCCACACTAAGACAAGGTTAGTTGCAAAAGGTTACTTATACAAGGAAAGTATTGATTTCGATGAAACTTATATTTATGTTGCTAGACTAGAAGCTATACAATTACTATTAGCATATGCTTGTTATCATAGCTTCTTACTGTATCAAATGAACATCAAAAGTGCATTTCTAAATGATTATATTAAAAAGAAGTACATGTTTAGCAACCTCCAGGATTTGAGGATCCAGGCAAACCAAAGGATGTCTATTCAACTCAAAAAGACACTACATGGACTCAAGCAAGCACCACAAGCTTGGCATTAAAGATTGAGTACATTCTTAATCGATAATGATTTTTAGAAAGGTAAGGTAGACACTATACTCTTTATCAAGAAGAAAGGTAAAGATCTGCTCATTATCCAAATATACGTTGATATTATTATTGGAGCCAACATTATGAAAATTGACTACGAGATGAGCTTAATCAATGAACTCAACTTCCTTCTTGGACTTCAAATCAAGCAGACTCCAAAAGGCACTTCCATACATCAAAAAAAGTATGCCAAGAAGATAGCGAAGAAATTTAATCTAAAAGATTGCAAAAAGATAGAGACCCCTATGTCATCTTCTATTAAGTTGGATAAAGATGAAAAAGGTAGATTTGTAGACTCCAGGCTATACAGAAGCATGATAAAATCTACTATATCTTAACAGCATCTAAACCAGAAATTCTATTCGGCACATGTTTGTGTGCTCGTTTTCAATCTAATCCAAAAGAATCGCATTTATTTGCTATTAAACGAATCATTCGATACAATGGATCTTTTCCAAAATAAGGAATCTATTGTCATAAGTATACAGACTTTATGTTACTTGGATATTTGGACGCTGACTCTGTAGATTGTAAAATCGATTGAAAGAGTATATCATGTACTTGCCAATTATTGGGAAGTATGCCAATAAAATGATTGTCAAGTGAAACAAAGCTTAGTTGTTCTATCTACTACAGAAGCCGAATATATTGATCTCTAAAGTTGTTGTACACAACTCATTTGAATGAAATAGCAACTAAATGATTTCGGAGAGAAAAGAGAAATCATTCTAATTCTTTGTGACAACACAAGTGCCATCAACCTTATGAAGAATCCAATATTACACTCAAGAGCAAACTACATTGAGGTAAACATCATTTTCTTAGAGACCATGTCAACAATGGAGATATTTGCATACAATTCATAGAATCAAAACATCAATTAGCGAACATCTTCACCAAGCCACTAGACAAGTAAGCTTTTGAATGCATTAGAGGAGAACCAGGAATTTGCAATGCATTGGATTACAAAATCTACCAGGTAAAATTTACTTCAATCGTCCATCATACAAAGATCAGGATAGTCGTCAAACACAAGTACGTATTTACAATATTTCAAAATTAATACCATTACAGCTTGTCGGTACAATCTCTCCCCTCTCTCAGTTACTGTTCTGACCCTAAATCCTTTTAACGATTTATATAGCGATTCTCAATGAATTTTCAGCACTCATTTTTCTGATTTACATTATTTATTATCTGTAAAAACAAACCTTCAATAAAATTTCAAATAAAAAAATTACCATTGCTGTACAACGTCTAGTTTTCTCAACGTAGCTAATGCTCCTATATATAAGGAGATAGTGCTTACGTTCTTCCTCACTGAAGCCATTCCACATATTTCTTAAAATTCTCAATATGTTTCCTGTCCTCAAACTCCCTTCTTGCTTCAATTACTACAAAACCATGGCCCCAAAAGCTCACACTTCACAAAAACCCACAAGAAAATCATCTCGCACAGTAGCCATCATGGCTAAAATCTCAAAAGAAGAACCTTCGCATGTCAATCTCACAGCTCAGCCTGAAGAATCCACCGAAGCAACACAAAGCTAAAGTGTTGTCCAGTCCCAAAGAGCTGAAGGTTTGGTGATAAAATGCAACATTGCCATCATCTATGGAAGGAGAGACTTCCCTAAGAAAAACTCTTGAATCAAAGATGCCTCTATGGAAAGAAATAATGACAATACCTCTTGTCTCACCTCTCAAGCTAGATGCTCCCTCTGCTTTAATTCCTATTCCATCTGATGATCTACTCAAAGGACTCGTCGAATTGATAAAAGTTCACGGGACAACAGTAGCTCAACTCATGAAATCAAATATGGGTGAATCTTAAGCATAGGAACTTCAAATGTTGAGAAAATGATGACGATTAGGTATTCCAAAAACTTTCAACCTACTAAAAGTGTTGAACGTGATTCTTCTTTTTTAAACTCTGAATTGTTTTTATCTCAAGACCACAAAGATGCCAACAATGCTTTTTACAAAAGAGGAACTATTTCACACAGATTTATTGACTTTGATTTTCTCTATGCTTGTGGTATCTTTCTCTTTGATCTTTTTGAATCTCTAAAACTGAAATTCTTTTACTGTATGAAAGTGGAAGTCCATCCTGGCCTTGTGGCCCCATTTTATTCCAATATCCATCTTCCAAACAGGGACTTGTTTGTTTTTATCTTTTGTAAACAAAATTATGTTATTGCCTTGGATGGACTTGCTAGGATAATTCAGGCGGAGTACAATGTTTTCAAGAAAATACCTGTAGAGCTTGATGAGGCTTATAGCTTTGTGTTGGAAATTCCCAATTTCTCATGATTTTAGAGAAATTGTGCCTTTGAATCTACTCCCTTTAAAAATTTTATCCAAAAGATTTTGACCCTTTGCCTATGCTCTAAAATATCCTTTACTGACAACACTTCCCATTATGAGGCAAGATTCATCTGGGCCATCCTCAACAAATTTGATGAATCCTCTCTTCCACACATGATCGTCATCCACGTATACCGAATGACCAAAAGAAAGATAAGCAAGCTGCCTTACGATGCTCTCATCACTCGCATCTTTAAGCACCTGAAGATCGACTTCTCTGACGTTGCTTCTCAGAGCATGGTCAATGTGGAATTTGGGAAGAAAATACTAGAAAAGATGATGCTAAGGATGACTTAGATGATGGATCAATCAGAAAGGAGAAATTATCCCCATTAGAAATGGCGATGATCAAAAGGCCATTGCTCAGATCAGGGAAAAACTTGCTCGCATGACTGAACAAGAGAAGAAAAAGCAAGCCAAAGCACTAGCACCAAAGCAAGCATTGAGACCACCTAAAATAGAGAGATTTGTATCTCCAGTGGAAACAGGTGCAGCTCCTACTGTCGGACTTAACCAACTACAAGTTGATATCTAGGAGATCAAGAGAACCATCTCCTCACTGACTCGATATCTCATGAAGATCAAATGCACATTCATCAATCTCGACTATTACAATCCCCTTCATCTTGACCAAGAGCAAATCCTTCAAGAACCCTGGCCACTTCTCGGCAATGCAAATGCCCTCGCAATTAAAATCTGCATATTTTCATGTGCTCATATTTTGCTTTTGCTGATCATATCTTGCTTCTCTTCTAGCAATATGTACTACCATGCCAAGTTACTAACGAAGCTTTTACTTTTATCACTATTTTGCCGATGACAAAAAAATGGAGAGTTGACTTGATGTGAAATGTGCATGTGATATAAACTTATTTTATGCATTTGCTCATCAATATAGGGGGAGCTTTAAGAGTTTTTTACTTTAAAACGCTAAAAAATCATCAAAACAAGAGGAAATTCCATTTGACATTGTATTCGAACCTCTCAACCTTTGATGATGTTCTTATCTAGTGGATCTTCACTTTTATCTCTCAATTCGAAAAAGATCAACTGCATAATTTCTCCAATTCCACTCAATATCTTATGGAGACCTCATTTATATTTACTACAAACCTATCAATGATTATTTATTTCACATCTGCAGGATAGTTTTATTATCATAAAAAAAAGAGAGATTGTTGGAGAATTATCTCTAAATGATTTTGATGATATTCAAACTATCCTTAGTATATATAGATCTTTGTGATGGAAAGGACTACACAATGTCCATGGTGTGATCCGATGGATGAAAGTATGCAATAAGTCCAAAAATGGTATTTGCTAAATACTACCACTGGACCTAAAGATAAGCTGATTGTGATGTTTATATCGCAACTGCAAATATCATATCATTGAAACTGTAATAATCACGAACATCTAGTGAAGTTCTTTAGATTAGCAAACTAGCCATTGTGGTTGAGGATTATCACAACAGTAGCATCCAATTGAAATCAATAATCAAGAAGCAAGGTCGTCTGATAGGTCTGTCAAAGACTACAGTGACGAGACAATTGCAGATGCTATTCTTAGGTAGACTACAAATATTTAGGAAAAAGGATTGTATGGGCGGTTATATTCTTCGGCAGCAGCTCAATGGCAATCCCAACGGCTCCTTGCTCCTCTTCAAATGGATAGATTGGAGATGGATATAAAAGAAAAGACCTAAGAAGCTAAGAAGGAGGGGAGAGAGAGAGAGAGAGAGAGACCATAATCTAAAGATTTGAGAGCGACCAGTGTTTCAATTTTTGTATTCGTGAATAATTGTGCTATAGACTAAGTGTACAAGAGTAAGAATAGCAACTAAGTCCTGATAGTCTGATCTATTTTATAATAAGACCAATGCTTGTCTATTGTAACTATCTGAGTAGATTACTAGTACAATCTAGCCCAAACTGTGATAATTGGTCTAAATAGTGGACATAGGCTTAGGCATAAAGACAACCCACTATATATTGTTGTGTGCCACTGTTTTACTCTCTCTTACTCTCACAAGCACACAAAACAATGACAAGCTTTAAAACATCATTTTGACACAATCTTTACTTAGCATTGGCTATTTTCCGCAAAAGATTGTCAAGTTTTCTAAAATAACCTATTCACCCCCTCCCCCCACCTTTAGGTTTTATTGTTAGCCCATAACAATTATTTCCATGTTATTCACCATTAAGATGATCTTTTCATGTTAGTGTTAGTGTCCAACCCACTAGACAAGAAATTGACCTACAAAAACCATTTAATTTAACGATTTAGTGTTGACACAATCTATATGTTTAGACATGATTAGCTAAAAGACTATTATTTCCATGTAATTCACCATTAAGATTTTAAATTCATTATATTTCATTGACCATGAACATGTTCACTAATTTTATTTGACAATATTTCGTGGACAGTATTACAATTTGTGAATAGATCTTTTGAAAAACGAGTATATTTGATTCATGTAGGTGGGCTGATTTCATGTCATGCCGGTTCCTGCAATCGCACCAACCTGTCAATCCTTTATTTAACAATGTTACATGGGCCATGTCGTGTCACCCCCTTACTTTGCAATTCGTGATTGTGTCAAGTAGGTCATCTTGTCATCTTTGAATTGACCTGTTTTTGTAGTATACCATAGCCAACACGACACAAACATGACCCCAAACATGAATTGCCACCCCCAGATCTTATGACTAAATTCCAACCATGAAGGATGAAGAGTCACACTTGAGACTATGCATGTCGTGTTATCGCACTTAATGCAAACAATGTCTCAACCGTAGAGAAGACAAATCTAAATGGTGCTTTTGCTGCCATACAGGTTACATTCTTATGTGCAAAGCCAAAGTTGCGTTCTTACTCTCTAACACAGAACACTGCCAAGAAGAATGCAATTTCTTTGACCATCTTCTTTTATGAAACATCTGCTAATAGTAAATGGCTGTTCTAAGTACTATTTCTAATTACAATCTATCATTATTCTCCTAACTTGCTATTAAACATCCTTTTAAAAATTCTAGATCTAGTCCATGTATGAAGCATATGCCCCAAGGCTCATTCATACATATTAACCACATAATTTCAATAGGTTCAAAGACAAATATATATTCACACTATCGAACTAAAGGGCACCTTATTCTCTTTCCTAACTAAACATAAGAAAAAAGTGATAGGTGAAGGAAGAGGGTAGACGATGCCAAGAGAAGGCTTATTGTCTGTTTGGTACTACTTGGGTGCGATGTGTCAAAGAGCTTAATCAACAAATAAATTTCTGGTAAATTATTTACTTACGCATTTCCAGGGACTTCAACAGTTGATAATGGCAGCAAAGCAAATGGTTGAGTAAAAATCTGCACATGATTTATTGACTATGAGTACTCGGTAATTCACGAGGCCCAAAAAACAATGACGAAAGAAAAGCAACAATTGAATAGAGAAATAGGAGATCAGTTCACATAAATATGTCTGTAGACTTAAATACACCTACAAATATCTCTTGCAGTTGTAAAATTCCAACAGCCGGAGAACTTTGATGAAAACTGATGATATTGGCCATGGGTTCCTAGGATTTAGGACTCAACTGTATCACCTCTATGCCACCAAGTTTGGCCTTGAGGAACATGACACCCATGGCCACAAAAGAGAGGCCTTAATTTGAAGCACCTAAGACTTCCATACTTTTCGTTCCAGCATTGATATTGACGCGGGCAAAAGTACACATTTCCTAATGTTTTACTCTTCAACCCAAGCAATATTGATCTCCAGATCATAATGGTAAATAAATTAATTGCATACTGACACCTAAGAGACATCATGGAGAAGTTCATTAAATCAAGTAAGAGGCATTTGTCAAAAACTAAGATATTGTTCAAGCTCCGAGATACAACACCTCCATTAATGATGTGTCCATGCCAACCATTGTGAGTTAGATTAAACATCTCTCCCAGAAGATATATATGCAGTAATTTTGAGAACATCAGTGATGCCAAGTATGCTCTCTCAAAGTTAAAGTCGCTATATTGTCAATTATCGCTAATATCATAAAGACAAATGTTTAAATCGTTAAGATGACATTGATTAGTACTGAAACCTCGAGAGTAACACCCAGCTTCACGTCAACCTCCACTGTATTCCCAGAATCATTTGTATCCCATCTCATGTGATTTGTCATGAATGCTGTCAGAAGAGAGAAATGTCACTATCATTCCAATAGAATGCTTTTATCCCACAAGTAGCTTAAAGCATAGAGAAAGCATCGACATGCAGCAGAAATCTTCCTGGAAACTACTGTCAAGCTCTGGCGTCAATGCATGTTATCAGCACCGTGTCTTATCATGATAACTAGGAACTCATAAACCGTAATAAGTTCATATATCAAATACAGGTCTCACTGTTTATTAATGGGGTCTTGCAAGATATACATTTATAAAGTCCATTATTATCAGGAAAATTGCTACTCAAATGAGAACTCAGAATTTACTTCCATTTGGAGAAACCAAGTTTCTTATAGCAGTCCAGACTGAACCACTTCACTACTAGGACAATTGCAAAGTAACTTAGTCTATATGTACCTGAAAAATGTTTGTTTTGGCGTTCCACGATCTTTGAACCCTTGAACTGCATATTATTTTTCGAAAACATTTGCTAAGATGCTAAGATCAGAAATAGAGCATTACAAGCCCTTGAATGCATCATACATAGAGAGAATTTCTCTAGATGTACAGTGAATGCATCTATATCAGAGTATGTCACTTACAAGCTTCATTTTGTTAACCAGGAAAATCAGTTTACAGATATGTATTTCCGCAAGCTAGAGAGTATGTGGGTGGACATTTAAACTTTCAATGAAAATCCCAACATAAGAAAAATTATTATGATAAATTACACTATTTCCGAATGTTCCTATTGACCTTGGGTACGGTAAGTTAAACAGTTCATCCTCATAACATCCACATCTCCGGTTCCTCAATCACAATCTCTAGACATCAGAATCTCACCTTGCAAGAGAGCATCTCAACTTTACAATCAGTATCGGTCAAAGTCATTCTCAAATCCATTACTGGAGTTGCTTCGAAGTTCAGAAATTGGATTTTAGGAAGAGTACACCTTCGCATGTACACATACGTCAGAGTTTGTACGACGACAGAGAGGCACAACACAAAGGAATCCTGGGGTCCAGAGAAACCGATCAATCATAAATTAGAAAGAGGGGGTGGAAGTGAAGAACCTGTAGGTGTTAGCATCGAGGAACTGAAAACTCTGAAGAGCTCTTGTGTTCAGTATAGCTTGAATGCCGGATGGATGACTCAGGAATTGACTGATGGGATATTGTTCATAATTCGGCAACTGAATGACTTGCTTCCTAGAAGCAGATAAATTGGCTGTCTTCGCAGCCGATTCTGACATTTCCACCCTGTGCATACTGATTATACCAAACCCTCCCCTGACCAAAATTCCAGAACCAAAAGAGCAAGATGTACAGCAATCGAAGAAAGAAAGAGAACCAGAAGTAGATATGAAGGCTCAATTTGACACCTGGAGCTGAAACCCTTTAAGGCAAAAGTAGCATGGGTCGAACATCCGGGTCGTGATCTGGCACTGAACGGTATCGCCATTGGAGGAGAAGCAAAACAGGGGGCTTCGACCATAATAGCGCCGAGGAGCAATAGCAGAGGCTTTCTGAATACAGCCCTCAATCCTTCCCTCCATCAACTTCTCTTCTGTGTGGTCTGGTCTCCTCCATCCCAATCCCAATCCCGTTTCCAGTCCCCAACATCTATGGTGCTCACACATTCACATTCCCGTTCACGGTCGCAGTCAGGTGTTTTAACCACAAATACGGGAAGGGAAGATGAGAGACGTTAGCAGTGCAGTGCACGTGAGACCCAGGAAGTACATTCCCACTTCTTTCCACGCGCGGCACGTGGAAAGACCGAGATGAACCACCGAGCATGACGTCAGGAGACTTAAGATAATGCTTTTGAGGATACAAGTACAACAGAGATATCGCATGGTCCTCAACCTTATCAAGCACGTTTTACGTAGAAAAACTAACTATTTTTATTCTTTTTTTATTAAAAAATAACAAATTATAGAAAGAAAGAGATCCAATT
This sequence comes from Eucalyptus tenuipes, assembly GCA_014182365.1. Classification (NCBI taxonomy): domain Eukaryota; kingdom Viridiplantae; phylum Streptophyta; class Magnoliopsida; order Myrtales; family Myrtaceae; genus Eucalyptus; species Eucalyptus tenuipes. The sequence goes on along the minus strand of CM024539.1, from coordinate 42,020,839 downwards.
TGATTTTAGGCTAATGCGAGGGTTCCGTTACCCGTATCTAATTGTTATATAGATTGATCACCGACGTCTTTCAAGGGTCCTTTTCCGGCCGACTGCGTTTTCTTCCCGTTCTCCATGTTTCTTATGCTCAGAACGAAAAAAAAAAAAAAAAAAACCAAAGCTAGTGGTCAATATTTATGGCTTCACCGGAGGCATCTGTTTGGTATTCATTTTGTTATGTCATGCGGTGAGATCGCCAAGAGAAGAAAAACTTCAAAAGTTACTATTTTTTTTTTTGGGTTTTTTTTTTTGGGGGTTTTGATTTGCAGGTGCTTGGTGTACTTTTCCAAAATCATTTAATTTGTTGATCTCGTCCCGAAAAACCAAGGCTCGGCGTTTCTGTAAGCGTTGAGAATAAACACCGAGAAGGAAAAAAAGAAAAATAAATCTATGATTCTTCGGCTCTGATCTTTGGTTGCATGCTGAAATGAATTTGCTTGGAATCCTCATCAACTTTACTTTATACAGAGATGTCAATCATTGATCCGTGACTTTTATTCTCAATTTTCATGTTCTGCTTCAAAGTCCACCGGGAGTAGAAAGAATGAGATCCGGTTAAAGCACAGCTACTGGAGACGACAGACATACTTACGATAACATTTCTGAGTTTTCCATAATAGAAGACGCGAATCACATTTATAAGACGGGCACAAATGACTCCCCCTTCACGTCCACTGTGAGATCAGTTGCACCGATGTCACTGGCTTCGCCAAAGTAGTCCTCACGCGCATTGTTGACCAACATTAAAGCGACCAACCAGAATAGGGATGAATCGAGGGAGAAAAAAGCACCACCACCGAGTAGACCTGTCTTTGCAGTTGGACAATCGGTGCTGAGATCATGGTGAACATTGCGAATCAGGTGGAGTTGCTCAGTGATGGTCGGCCACAGGAGAAATGTTGCTGCTAGTCCAGTCGAAAACCTTTTGTGAAGTTACATGGTCATATCCAGGAAACGCAGGGAAACTTGATTAGCAGAGATGCTCTGTTGCGTCAACTAATGCAATGCACTTGACTACCTAACCCATCCGAATGTTCTTTTGTCATTGTGAATATTAACTTATAACCCTAAACTTTTCTATTACAATGAACATGGGATCCATAGACCAGAGCACAAATTTCCGGGTTCAAAGAAACAGACGGCCAGTAACAGCTAGAAGCAATATGGAAATTTTCTTTCTAGAAGCCAAATTTTAGAGCACCAACAAGGCTAGAAAAGAAAATTAGTTGATGATTGCTCAAGGATATTAAGCATTGAATGAACAACATTTTGTTCAGCAAAAAAATTGAAATTTGCTTAAATGCGCATCGCTCAAATTCCTGGACTTAAGGATTGCCCACGAAAGCTCAAGTCCTAAGAACATTAGACGTGTATAAGTATGGAATATATAACCATGAACATAGAGACATTGAGTCTCCTGTGTCTACGTGATGCTAAGGCCATCTATTACTAAGAAATTGATTTCAGTAAATCTAGAATTGCTCAACACACAATTATTATAGGGCAGATCCTGACAGTTAAAGAATGGGAACATCCACTTGGGCTTTCCTCAATGAAATTGCAGTTATAATGATCCAAGATGCAGAATCAGAATGCCTTGTAGCTTTAATATCAATAAAAGATGGACAGACAGTACTCAAGTTACTGTCTCAATTACTCTATTCTCTTATAAATATCAAGTTAGATACCAATGAAAGCGCTTTACAAAACTTATTTCCTGGGTCCATTGCTTCTGATTCAACTGTCAATGTTTATTTCCAGCTAACTTATATAAACTTTTTATCAATGATGGGATACGTATCAAGAGAGTTCTTTCTAGAAGGAGCACAACACTTGATGCGTTTGGGAAAACTTTTCCCAGTTTTTGCTAAGATGGGCTCCCGTTCAAATAAAAGTAATGGATAATTGTTTTTAGAAGCTGTAAGATGTCTTATAAAACCCACAATGAAAAGCATGAGACAAACGGGTAAGAAGGAGCACTTACAAAGCAATGTTGAAGAATATGACGAAGGTTGTATTTCGGAAGATAGCAGACTGTGGGATAGACTTCCCCTCGTACGGATAAAACAGAGAAATGTAGCCTGCCACCGTAGATACGACCAGAAATACAACAGACAGGGATCCTAAGAGTACGGTTGGATCAGATGGATATTTGCAGATGACAACATCCTTTCCAGGAATAGGAGTCCCAGATGGGGGCTGTCAATTCATGAGGAGAAAGCACGTGTAAGAACCCCAGAAGCAATTTAAAAAAATAAAGAAAAAAGAGGAGTGCGGACTCATGGGCATGCGGGGGAGGAAATGGACGTGATATAGTCCGTGCAAGTGGAGGTCAACCATTGGAATTTTTTCAACGATTCTTTCATTGCTCAACGCTGTGGGTTGAGACGATAGGAAAGTGGGAGGGCGTCGATAAGGTTGAACCGATGCCTTAGTCATTATTAAGGCTGGGTTCATGAGATGACCACCCCTCAATCTTAAAAAGTAAAGATGATTTTTTTCATGACATATGGGCAGGAGAATAAATGTTGAATCAATCACGAGACATGAAGTTCACATTATCGGTTGTTCAATGCAAGAAAAATAAAGAAAGGGTGCGTCAAAGTCAAAGATGGAACATTGGAAAGTCGGAGGAAAACCTACAGAACTTTGTTTTAACTAGGGACAACAACCGCTAAAAAGTAAAGGGTAAGAGTTTGTTTGCAGGCATCAAGGAGGAGGAGGAGGAGGCACCTTCTTGTTCTCCGCAATGACACCAAATATGAAGGACAAAATCCCCGTAGTCACCACAATCACGGACATCTGCTTCATCGTGAGAGCCATTCTGCTGCAACAATGCAAGACATGATCGTTTCATCATCATCATCATAGCAGGTAAAGCAAATGAATACATGGATACGAGTCTGCACCTACGTTGATGGTGGTGGCAGGGGAATATTTTGGAGAGAGGGTTCTTCTCTCCCTATGCCTCAGTCGTCACACCCTATGAAGAGGCCAAAACCATTCCTTTTTATCTTGTCCCGTGCCCCTCTCTCTCCATGCCTATATTTGGGACTTCCCTGTTGTTTAAAGGAGGGGAGAGGAGAGATGCTTGCTGGTATCTCGCCTTATCAGACGCTTTGACCCTCTTCCATTTGGGATTCCTATTTATTCCTCATCTGCCACCTCCTCAACTCCTCTGGCATTTCGTCCCTCTCAAATGGTCTGTCCAAATATCCAAAACACAAATGCACCTTTAATTTTTTTGTAATATTGTAACTACATAGTCGTATTCACGGGTCTTCACCAAACTAGTTACATGGCCCGCATTTTGCGCCGGCGTATATTGACAAACGTATTTTTACATGTATGTGGATTTCTTTATGTTATTACTGTAAGGTTACTTTTAACATGTATTTTTTTTTTTTGGGTTGCTAATCATCAGGTGTAGAAAATGCTGAGTAAAAATGCTTCTCGAATTGGGAATATGAAATAGGGCCTAAGGAGTTGAAGTAATTATTTAGTTCAATAGAAATGCAGTAAAATAAAATAGAATAAAACCAGAGTTTGAACACTAGTAGTTTCCCCACAAATTCAATTATATTTCTCTATCTTATCTTTTTTAACTCAATTTCGAATTAAGAAAATAAAAAAAGAACAATGAATGTTTCAAATAATTTATTACGTTATTTTTCTAATTTGTTTTCAACTAAATAAACTATATCAAAATAAAATAATATTCTTAAAGTATTGTTGAATTAAATAAACTATATTATTTATTTCATTCGAAGTTAAATAAATTTTGGTTGCATTCAAAAAATACATCATTTGGAAAAAGAAAAATTGTATCGTTCATTTCATATACTTCATTATTAGTTTGATCAATTTTATATTTTGAAATAAACTTTATCATTTATTTCATTCTTAGTTAAAGAGACTTGCTTGAATTAAATGAAACATAAAATTGAAAGTTCTTTCTCTTTATCCTTTTTTTCTTTTCGAAACTTAAAGTCAATAAAATAGATATTTGGGATTACAAGTTCATAAACTTATGGACAGAATTCAGATCGTGTGGTGAACCTATGCCACATGGCAAACATAAGACCGAACACCCACGAAGTGAAACGCCACGTGGCAAGCATAAAAGCGATCAACCTTTGGCTTTAACACGTCTTTATGCACAAATAATAATTTCCAATATGAATTTAGACCAGAAAAAGTATATAAACTGTATTTAATTTCAGTAAATGTAGAACAATCTTTAATTACAATCTTGAATAGTAGATGTCCTCTAACGTTCTCTTCTCTCGAGTCTCGTGCATAATATAATGATGTCAATGGCTTGATCTCAAGTCGAACATCACCAAATTTGAATCCTTTCCATGAATTGGACTTGAAGGAGCCTTGATGGCTTGATCTTAAGTGAAAAATAGTTGGATTCTTTATAACTAGAATCCGGTACATGGCTTGATCTCAAGTCAAAGATGGTCGGGGTCTTGATGACTTGAATCAAACAGAGTTTTGTCTTTTGGAAAAGTTTCGGTCTCTAGAAAATCGACAACTTCGTAGGCTTTCACTATTAGCGGGGATTAAATAAAGTTAAATTCAATGATAATCCCCACGGAACTCCCTCCCGACTCAGCATGCTCATTGGACCCGCCCAAGAAATCGGTTCAGGCCGGGCCCAATACATTTCGCTGAAGGTGGTGGTTGTAGCCGGTAGGGTTGGAATTAGACGGTAAGAGAGAGGGAAAAAGAGAGAGAGAGAGAAGAAATCCTTCATCCGGGTCGGTTCCGTCGGGAACATTCCGATCCACCACCACCGGTTTAATCGAGTTATAATCCCTACCCCCGTTCGACCCACCACCATCACCACCACCACCACCTTCTCTCCTCCGTCTTCTCCTCCTTCTCTCTCAACCCCTGCAAAAACCTCGGAACCCGCCCCCTCCCCCTATCAAACCCAGTGGAAAACGCACGACACGACACGACGCCGCGCCGTCCGCAATTCCATCCCAGTAGAGCTCTCGAGAGAGAGTCCCGGCGCGCGCAGCCCGATCGAGAAGGAGGGACCGCCGCCATGGAAGAGCCGACGAGGCAGCCCGCCGCGGCGGAGGAGGCGCGGAACGAGGAGGAGGAGGCGGTGGCCAAGGCTCAGAGCCTCATGGACAGGGTCACCGCTTCTCCCGACAATCCCAGCCCTGCCCTCCTCCACGCTCTCTCCTCTCTCCTCGAGACCCACGAGTGCCGGTACCGCCACCACTGCCACCCTCCTCTGTTCTTCTTCCCCTTCGTGCCCCCACGTGCTTCTGGGCATTCCTTCTTTATAATCAGTTACATCGCTGAAGAGTCTTTTTCTGGGCTTGTTCGGTCCATGTTGCAGATACTTGGAACGAAGTGATCAGTCCTCCAATAATGCTCGCTCCACTCACACCATTGGGCGCCTCGGCAATCTACTCCGCGTAAGTTGGGACATTCTTTACCTTCCTAGTTCCCTCGAGACGTACGTGCATTGCGGTGAAGACTCCCTTGGCACCGAGAGCATTCCCTTTCGACGTCCCTTTTTGAGAATTCTCCTGTAATTGCTCCTTCATGTCCATGCAGGACAACGATGAATTCTTCGATTTGATGTCTTCCAAGTACCTCTCTGAAAATACCTTCTCCACCTCAGTCCAGGCAGCTGCTGCTAGGCTTCTTCTGGCCTGTTCGCTCACTTGGGTGGTATGATTCATCAGTCCTTCCCACCCGGAGATTCCTGTGCCTTTCAACTTTTAACTTCGCCAGTAGTTTCCCTTTTTTTATTTATTTATTTGACAAGCTATATTAAATGGAACACAGTATCCCCATGTTTTTGAAGATGATGCTTTGGAGAACATAAAACGCTGGGTGATTGATGAGCCGGCTGACGATTCTAAGTTCAAGTTTGATGCTGGAAGAAGGGAGGCCTCGGACAATGATATGTTGAGGACCTATGCCACCGGACTTCTTGCACTCTCTTTGTCCAAGTATGCTTCTCGAATTTAGTGGCCTATGTATGGTTAGCTACTGCAGTTATTATCCATATTTTCCCATTTTGATAGTTCTAACTTTTATGATTGATTAGTGGCGGTCCATTGGTGGAGGATGTGTTGACTTGTGGACTGTCTGCCAAGCTTATGCATTATCTTCGTGTACGGGTCCTTGGAGATGCTGGACAGAGAGATACTACTCATCTGGCAGAGAGCAAAAGTACTTCTGTGTTGAATTCTGTTAGAGGTAGAGAAGAAAGTCGGGGGAGAGTGCGGCAGGTTGTGGAAGTGCCGCATTCAGAGGATGTCGGGCTGCCAGATGAGAGATGCTTGGAGGATCAAGCTTTCGAAAGGGACCGGGATGGAGGCAGTGGTTGGCAAGCATGTGGAGAAGATAGCCGAATTGCTAGGGAACCACTTGATAATCTGGTCAATGAGAAGTCAAAATCTGGAGATCTCGAAGAAAGTGGTAGGGATGAATCTTCAAGGCGTAGAACACATCGTGGATGGGCAAAATCGAGAGGGAAGGGGAGGGTTGGTGAAGGAGCGGTGGAGAATGAACAAGTCTTGACCTCTCCAGGATCGGGTACTCGGTTAGGTGTTGGGAGGAGTATTAAAGACAAGAGCTCCTCAAGACATCTTGATGTGAAAAAAGTACCCGATACCCGGAAATTAGCAACTCGAGGTGCTGATGGTTTGTCGTCAGAAAGAGATGATCTTATGGAGCTAATTGGAGATTGCAAAGTTGGTAGTCGAGATATCTCTGATCTTGTGAAGGCAGCAGTCAGAGCAGCAGAAGCTGAAGCGAGAGAAGCAAATGCACCCGAAGAAGCCATTAAGGCAGCCGCCGCCGCCGCCGCCGAAGTCGTCAAAAGTGCAGCTTTGGAGGTACTCTGGCATCTGCAATTGTTTCTGATTTCCCTAATCGTAGAGGAAATATTATAACTTGCAGTTTGTAATGTTATTACAATTTTCATTTGCTTATACTTAGGCACTTAATACCAAAAATGATGAAGAAGCTGCAGTTTTGGCGGCTTCAAGAGCTGCATCTACAGTCGTTGATGCTGCTCGTGCTGTAGAAGCCTCCAGGTTAGTGATATTAACTTTATCCGCGATTTCATAGTTTCTCCATTAGTATAGGCTGCACACCAGTAATAAGGCTGCCACTATTTTTTTAGTCTGTTCAGTTCTTTGAATTCAGTCCATGTTTCATCCCCTACAGGAAATCTATCATCATTATGGTTGAATCGACAGATCAAGGTGGTATGGACGTAATAGATGAAGATGTTGAATACTTTATTCCTGACGTGGAGTCCTTGGCACAGCTGCGAGAAAAGTACTGCATCCAGTGCCTAGAAATTTTGGGAGAATATGTTGAGGTTCTTGGGCCTGTATTGCATGAGAAGGGTGTTGATGTCTGTCTTGCGTTGCTTCAGAGGAGCTCCAAACATAAAGAGCCTTCGAAGATTGCGGTGCTTTTGCCTGATGTGATGAAGTTAATATGTGCTTTGGCAGCTCATCGGAAATTTGCAGCCCTGTTTGTGGACAGGGGTGGCATGCAAAAACTCCTTTCTATTCCTAGAATTGCTCAAACCTTCTTTGGTCTTTCCTTTTGCTTGTTTACTATTGGTTCGATTCAGGTGATTCTTTAAGCACTTGGTTTGCATGATTCTTCTGTTACTGGGTCAAGGCTGTGGTTTTAAAGATGTCATTAACCTTAATTTATAACATATTCATCTCTTTTGGGCTGATCTTTTTAGGGCATTATGGAACGAGTGTGTGCCCTTCCTTCAGATGTTGTGCGCCAAGTTGTTGAGTTAGCTAATCAGCTTCTAGAATGCCCCCAGGATCCGATGGCACGAAAGAATGCAGCCTTGTTTTTTGCTGCTGCTTTTGTTTTCAGAGCAGTCCTTGATGCTTTTGATGCTCTGGATGGTTTACAAAAATTACTAGGTGTCTTAAATGACGCGGCCTCAGTAAGATCTGGAGTTAATTCCATATCACTAGGACTCTCCGGTTCAAGTTCACTTCGGAATGACAGGTCACCTCCAGAAGTGCTTACGTCATCCGAGAAGCAGATAGCTTATCACACATGTGTTGCTTTACGGCAATATTTTAGGGCACATCTACTGTTGATTGTGGATTCAATTCGTCCATCTAAGACTAACCGCAATGCTCCCCGGAATATTTCGAGCATGAGGGCAGCCTACAAACCCCTTGACATTAGTAATGAGGCTATGGATGCTGTATTCCTACAATTGCAGAAGGATCGGAAGTTGGGTCCTGCTTTTGTGAGAACACGGTGGCCAGCAGTTGATAAGTTCTTAGCCTGTAATGGACATTTGACCATGTTAGAATTGTGTCAGGTAATTGCCTTTTGTTCTGCCTTAACCTCCTGTTCTTTTTGTGGGCATTCAATGCATCTTATTTTTCAATGCTCCCCCTATTCAGGCCCCACCAGTTGAGCGCTATTTGCACGACTTGCTTCAATATGCCTTGGGTGTTCTGCACATTGTTACACTGGTACCTCAAAGTCGTAAAATGATAGTGAATGCTACATTGAGCAATGAGCGTGTTGGTATTGCAGTTGTATTGGATGCTGCAAATATTGCTAGCACTTATGTCGATCCAGAGGTGAGTGATCATTTAATACTTCAATGTTGATATCACTTTTATTTGTCTTTATGGTGACAAATATCCGAGTCATGAACCTTTCTTTCCTAGTAATTCTTATGCATTATTCCTGCAGATCATACAGCCTGCTTTGAATGTGCTAATTAATCTCGTGTGCCCTCCACCTTCAATTAGCAATAGACCTCCTATGCTTGCACAAGGTCAGCTGTCTGCTGCTTCCCAAAGCTTCAATGCCCTTGCCATGGAATCTAGAGATAGAAATGCAGACCGCGGTATCACGGATCGGAATTCTTCTGTGGCCGTCCAGAATGATTTAAGGGACCGGAATGGTGAATCTAGTGGGGTTGATAGAGGTTGCACAGCGTCATCTGGGACTCAATCTAGCACAGCTCCTTTGACACCTGTTTCTGCATCAACTTCAGGATTGGTTGGAGATCGTAGAATATCTTTAGGTGCTGGAGCAGGTTCTGCCGGTCTTGCTGCCCAGCTGGAGCAAGGATATCGTCAAGCAAGAGATGCTGTCCGTGCTAATAATGGCATAAAGGTCCTTCTGCATCTCCTCCAGCCACGAATATACTCGCCTCCTGTTGCTCTTGACTGCATACGTGCTCTGACTTGTCGTGTTCTACTTGGTTTAGCCAGAGATGATACGATTGCACACATATTAACAAAGCTCCAGGTGAGAAGTTTCTTTTCTCTGGACTTGCAGATTATACATTTAGGCATTTGAATATTATTCCGCTGATGCTTAAACTGCGAGTTGTTGTTTATATCCTGAGATGTGGATTCTGTTGGAGTGTTTTCTGTCTCATGTGCAATTTTTGAACACATTTAATCACTTTGAATTTGCACTTTCCTTAGTACACAGAAGTGCCGCTGCACCTGTCTCCAAATGTTGGATAATTGTTTTGCAGAGTTTCCAAGGCCAACTCATGGAAGCTATGAGTCAGCCACCAATAATTTTGTGACGGATAATTGTTTTCCAATCCAAAGTTCGAATTCAGTTTGTCAGCAGATACAATATTCAATCTCTCGTGTAATATGGAATTTATTTGATTTTTGTTCATAGGTTGGGAAAAAACTGTCAGAGCTCATTCGAGATTCTGGAAGCCAGACACTTGGGAATGAGCAGGGTAGGTGGCAAGCTGAACTAGCCCAGGTCGCCATTGAACTAATAGGGGTAAGCGAATGATTTTCCTCATCTCAACTTAATGTCAACAACTGCATATGTCAGGGATGCAAAAAATGCGTAATGCTCTCACGTGTGATATTGTTTATTATAGCAAGATTATAATAATATGCACGTGTTTTTAAGTTTCAATAGTCAGTGAGTCTACTTGATCCCAAATCCCCGTTAGTGAACCAATTTGATAAATTCTCAGGACATCCCAAGTAAGATCTTATTTTTTTATGCAAATTTGTTTATGAACATTTTGCATTGTGTACATAGTTATTTTAATAGATGGAGAAAACATGAATCAGGTGTGTGAGCTTACAACTTTGATAGTGTATTTGTTTGAGTTTTTTGAGTTCCAGCTTGATAAAGATATTTTTTCCTCTTTATGAGCAGGCAAACTATGTAGAAACTCTTTGTTGTTAGCTTTCTATATGTCACACTTTCCATGCTTGGCATGTAAATCCTGTATTTCGTGAAAGTTTTTCTGGAAGCCCTGATCCTTTAACCTTTTTTACGAAATGCAATGGACTCCAGAACCTCTTGATTAGTAAAATCAAAATCTTAAACTATACCCCCCCCAAAAAAAAAAAAAAAAGAATTAAGCCATTGCACTGGGTTTCTAATACTCAATTATTGGCTAGTCGACAGGTTGTCGCTACTGAGGAAAAAACAGAGATCTGATTTTTTTTTTCAGAAGATTTAAGACTCGAGTGCACTGATGGCAAGGTTTACAAGCTGATTGCATTCCATGTACAAGGTTACTTTTTCCGAAGTAGTTCTAAATAGCGATAAGCAAAACTTTTATGGGAGTGAACACTATGAATACCCATATTTAATTGCTTATGTAGTGCTTGATGAGCCCATAGGGTCTCTACATGTACCTGCTCTCACTACTCGTGATTACTCATGCCCAAAAACGGCCATAATGTTTTAATGATGGATACAGAGAAAAGAGGAAGGGGTTTATCCCTGCTTGGCTGGGTAGGTATTTAGAATTCAAGTAAATTGTGGCCAGCATCTAAGTGTACCATGCGGCATTGTAAAAGGAAAATGAAACCAATTATGGCGATCAAAATTGTGTAATAGCTCATGCATGTTGTGAAATCCTTTACATCCCCAACGACATAGACTCACAGAGAAGCAGGGAGGGAGACAGAGACAGATCAGGGCTCGCCGGCTCTAGGATACCTCCCATCCTTGTCACCAAATCCCCTCGGGTCAAAAAAGGAGAAAGGAATCCTGGTTGGAATGCAAGAGAGGATCCTTATGGAGTTTTTTTTTTTTTTTTTCCTCTTCTTTTTTAGTTTCCACATGATGCATCTTGTTCCAAATTACTCAAATTTGCTTTCATTGCGAAGCACAGTTATATCATAATTTTGTTTATGCGTGTGTAGATTGTGACAAATTCAGGGCGTGCTAGTACATTGGCAGCTACGGATGCTGCAACCCCTACCTTGAGGCGCATAGAACGAGCAGCTATTGCTGCTGCCACTCCTATTACTTACCACTCCAGGTTTGTTTTTCTTTTAAGTGAACTCTATATTTTGTTGATGTCAATGATTAATGACACGTTAATTTAGCCTCTGAATTGTCTTGCCCAACCAATATCAGGGAACTTTTACTCCTTATCCTTGAACATCTGCAAGCGTGTGGTTTGGGTGGGAGTGCTGCTATGCTGCAGAAAGAGGCTCAACTGACTCCTCTCCCATCGACGGTGGCCCCAGCATCTCTTTCATATACAGCAGGCACCCAAGAATCAGCCTCTGTACAGTTTCAGTGGCCCTGTGGTCGCACCCCATGTGGATTTCTATCTGAAAAGTCAAGATTCTCTGAACATAATGATATTTCCAGATTGAGATGTGAGACAGCAGGATCTTCAATACGGAAGAAACCGCTGGTTTTCTCACCTAGTTTTGGTTCACAATCAAGGCAGATTTCTTTCCATGATGGGAGTTCACAACTTAATAAGAAGCTATCCAGTGTCATAAAACCACCTGCACAAGTAATTGTACGTGAAACTCCATCGGAAGCTACGGGGAAATCTTTTGTAGATACTGATCCCCAGTGTAAGACTCCTATTATTTTGCCAATGAAGAGGAAACACCATGAGATAAAAGATAGTGGCTTTGCAATACCTGGGAAGAGGTTACAAACCACTGAGCATGGGCTGTGCTCCCCTGCTTGTGTAACACCTCATTCCTTCCGTAGAAATGGTACATCAACTGATCCCTCTGGGTTTTCCACACCAAACTCAACTAACAGGGACTTACATGACCGATCAACATGTCTTTTATCTGATGTGGATGACAGTCCATATGTTAATTGTCAAACAGGGCACACAACTTTCACTGACCATGGGTTACTGAACGATCCCCATTCTAGCAATAACATGGAGAGGTTAACTCTGGATTCTCTGGTTGTTCAATATCTGAAGCACCAGCATCGGCAGTGTCCTGCTCCAATTACTACTCTTCCACCTCTCTCACTCTTACACCCACATGTTTGCCCCGAACCAAAGCGGAGTCTTGATGCTCCATCAAATGTTACAGCGCGTCTTGGCACACGGGAGTTCAGAAGTGTGTATGGTGGAGTCCTTGGAAATCGCAAAGATCGTCAATTTGTTTTCAGTAGATTTAGACCATGGCGAACATGCCGAGATGACAATAGTGGTCTCTTGACTTGCATAGCTTTTCTTGGGAACTCTTCTCATGTTGCAGCTGGTAGCCATGGTGGAGAGCTCAAAGTCTTTGACACCAATACCAATAGTGTACTAGACAGCTGCACAAGCCACCAGCCTCCTTTGGTGCTTGTTCAGTCACATGTCTCAGGCGATACACAGCTGCTGCTCTCATCAAGTATTCAGGATGTTCGCTTGTGGGATGCCTCTTCTATAGGGAATGGACCATTACATCCATTCGAAGGGTGCAAGGCTGCTAGGTTTAGCAATTCTGGGAGCCATTTTGCTGCATTATCATCAGATTTAAGTAATAGAGAGATTCTCTTGTATGATATCCAGACCTATCAGATAGAGCTAAAATTGTCGGACACAACTTTTGGTTCTTCAGGTCGGGCGCACATGTATTCTCAGATACACTTCAGTCCATCAGATACAATGTTGCTCTGGAATGGTGTATTATGGGATCGGCGAGTTTCTGGACCCGTTCATCGATTCGATCAATTCACAGACTATGGGGGTGGTGGTTTTCATCCTGCTGGCAATGAGGTAACTAAACGTTGTATTGTCTTTCTGTGCATGCTGGTTTATGTAAGTGCGGAAAATTAATTAGCTGATCACAGCTTCACATTACTGGTAAACGTTATAGCTCCTTTGTTGAGGATTCAAGGTGCTTTGCTCTCTCTCTCTCTCTCTCTCATGTGCACATGTCCACTTGTGATTCTGTAATTTTGTAGTGGAGGGAATCTGGGATATACAAGCTTGTAATATGAATTCGATCTTGTGAGACAAGTTAACTATAGAACTCCTATAATGTGTGTGGGCGTTGTTGTCTTCTTTTCAACCCTATGCCTTTGTTATAAAATAATTTTTTGGTGGGGCTTGCCTTCGAGTTACAAAGGGTTGGTACTGATGCTTAGATAGCAACTCCTTGGCATACGTTTATTGTGCCATTAAGTTAAGAGGGGTCAGTCCATTATGCTCATTTATCTTGTGTGTAATACACACGCACTTGTTGGTGGATCACACTTAAGTTTGGTTGCATTGCAGTAGTTGATTACTTTCTATGATCTCGTTCCTATTTACTCAAAGCACATGCGAGTCTGCTCGGCTTTATTTTGCTTACCATCTGAACTTTTGCGATGATCCCATTGTTACAGGTCATAATAAACTCTGAGGTGTGGGATCTACGGAAATTCAGACTGCTTCGGAGTGTTCCTTCCCTGGATCAAACAGCAATGACATTTAATGCACGTGGTGATGTAATCTATGCAATCTTGAGGAGAAACCTTGAGGATGTAATGTCTGCTGTTCATACTCGTCGTGCCAAGCATCCTCTTTTTGCAGCATTTCGCACAGTTGATGCGGTCAACTATTCTGACATTGCAACTATTCCAGTAGATCGCTGCGTCCTTGACTTTGCAACAGAACCGACGGATTCATTTGTGGGGTTGATCACAATGGATGATCAAGAAGAGATGTTATCTTCTGGGAGGGTCTATGAGATTGGTCGACGGAGGCCAACGGACGACGACTCTGATCCTGATGATGCTGAGAGCGGGGAAGATGAGGAAGAAGATGACGACGATGCTGATGTAGATCCTATATTGGGCTCGGGTCTAGATGGTGATAGTGATAGTGACCCCGATAATATGAGCAATGACGATGATAGTGTGAGTGATCTTGATGACGATGACGAGGAAGATGGGGATTTTATAATGGATGGTTTTGACTTTGATGGTGGACCTGGATTATTGGAAATTGTGACAGAGGGAGATGACGACGACGATGATGGAAGTCAGCTGGTTGAATCTTTCAGTAGTGGTGATGAAGAGGATATCGTGCGCAATGGCTTTGGCTTCTAATTGTTGCCAAACCTTGCTGTAAAACATTTTCCATATGTTTAGATAGTATGATTTTTTTTTCTTTCGGTTGAAGTAGCTGAAAGGCGGAGGAGGGATTTTGTTTTTGATATTATTCGGATAGGTGAGGGTGAATGAATTATGTAAGTATTCAGTATCTCATGCAAAATACCGACCTATCCATCACGAGTCTGAATTATTTCAAAACATGAAAAGATTAATTGCAATTCTCTTGTTGGCCATTGTGTGGAGGGAGTTTAGAGTTCACATCTCCGCACGACACGATTACGCTGGCAATGGTAGCGATTCCTTCCTCGAACCAAGTGAAGTCACCGGGAGGTACTGAGACGATCACTGATCTTACTCTTAGGACACATGTAACTGTCATCGTCTCGTGCGATAAATGAAAGGGTACTTGTGCACACCCTTTACAGTTGAGCTCATTACACTAATGAAACTGCTCTCTTGATTTTACTCTCCGTCAGACGTCCCTCTGTACTATGCACGTGGCGACCCTTGTGATAAATTCTCATTGAGAAATCCTATGTGGCATACACGTCAAGGAATTTCAATCACAAATTCACTGCTTGGCCCACTGTCAATCATAAACAAATTAAAAAATGGCTTCTATGATATTTCTTATTATCAAGATGGTGTATCATGAAATCTGAAAGCGCTTCAATCTGGAAGTTCGTGCGCACCAGTTAGTCAATTGCATATGATACAACAGCATTATTTAGTGAGTTGCTTGTGTTATCAGGAATCAAACTAATGGTGATGTACCATTTCCGACCCGTGCTCATGTCCATCCATTCTCTGGGCTGAGAGACTTAACCCGGATCCTCATTCTCATTGTCCGATTTCATTTGGCAAGGGACAAGACCAGAAACGTCCAAGTTACAAGTGGCTAATCGTAAAAAATTATTTTACTGAAGTACACCAAAATCAAGGAGCACCATACAATTGTGTCAAAGAACAGCCCGGTTATAACACCATTACTAAGTCTGTTCTCATGGGGAGATTCTAAGTGGATCACGTGGGAAAAGCGAGGTTTTCCTGATATTGTTGAGACCGCAGAAGAGCATAACTACGCGCTCCAATCCCACTCCAAAGCCCCCATGCGGAGGTGCCCCATACCTGCACAAAACCACCAATTATGCTGACTCGTCAGAATGGAGAGAAATAATCATGTTCACTCTGATCAAGTAGCTGACCAAGAACCGAATTTGGATCATCAAGGCTTTGATAAGCTAACGCAACCATTCGTCAGTGATAGTACAATAAACCAACCGTTTACAGGAGAACAAAGGTGACCAAACTGAATAACCTGAAAGAATCGATGTATGTTTCAATAGTCTTCACATCAATTCCACAAGCCTCTGCACGTTTGGTGAGGAATTCAGGAACATGGACACGCTGAGCTCCTGAGATAATCTCCTCGCCTGGGACAGAGTAATTCAAATCAGAAGTTTGCAGTCGAACATGGGTTGAATGCAAGCTTTGCTGGTCAAGAGACACTCATATGGGAAACTCTTAAGCATTTATAATGCAATCATGTGAGGAGACAAATGAGATTTACTGGGCATCGCTAAACAGCCTCGAGATGCAACTTTATAGAGTTCATACAAAAGAGAAAGCAGAAGCCTCATAATATATGGAAAAAGTTCTAAACCATCTTGGATTTATGGTAAAGATGTCACTATATAAGACTTCATGGTATACAAGAATCGATGGAACATATAATTCTCCGGACATGTCAAGCCTTCGCTTCCATCCAATTTCCCCACTGTCTTTTTGAAAAATTTGACCATCCATTTTAAACAGTTTCAAACAAACTGTAAGGCCAAATAATCAAGACAAAGGCATAATTCCGAAACCATCAATCGGAGAAAGTTTGCTGACATGTAGAATGGCCCAATAATTTACCTCTAATAAAAACATCAAATGAATTACTGTAGGCAGGATTGTCATAACACGGCATGGTGTAGAATGGCCTAACAGCCAAAGGATAACGATGAAGTATATAGAACTCGGTGCCATACCTAAAATTAAAAGAAAGCTTGGTAAGTTAATTATACAGAAAATAATTGCAATAACAATCGGAAACCCAACTCAGTATTTCAGGCACGTGAAAAATTATTTAACATATTACTTTTCTAGAACCAGCTGACCCAATTTTCTCTCTACTTCTGTGTTCAAGTCACCTAGAGGATCAATTTCAACACCAGCATCCTGTACAAGCATAGTAATGTCAGAGCACCAACGGAAAAATTTAGTATGTGTGAAGATATGTAGGTTCAGAGCCAGACAAACTACTTCAAGAGCACTCATCCACAAACTGGTAATTGTAACAAATGGAAAAAGCAACCTCAAGGATTTTGGACCAAAGGCGATTAGTTTCAAGACATTACTAACCTTAAGTATTCAATCGGTAAGTTGATTCCATCTATACATGCTATATTGGACAATGAATTGACTCCAGAAACCCAATGCACTCATTTCAAGGGAGACAAGAAAACAAACTCTAAACAACAACAAAGAGAAACTACCAACCCTTTGTTGACTGGGTGAATCTCAGTCTTGAAGGGATTTCTTTAGATTTAGCTCATAATAAGAGCTTATTGCTGAATGGACATGATTTTCCCTACCCAATCAAGGGTAAAATTCACTAAAACATTAGTTCCAGCTGAAAACTATCCCCAAGCAAATATGCTGAAAATTGACCCAAAAGGCCAAAACAAATGCTGGAACTCAAATATACAAACTATATCCATCACATTCGAAGCAAGTTATTTATTAACCAGCCTCTATCAATCTAGCGAATAAGGGTGATTATGGGACTTCTTTGACATCTGGAAAGCTCATAAGTTGGGTGTTTAGTAGACAGTATTCATAAGTGCCAATCAACCCATATGCTGCCATTCTTATCTGTTATAGTTCTTTTAAGTCTTGGCAGTTATTTAGCTGCCAAAAAATTTCTCCTCACCTTGAGCATTTGAACCCCTTCTTGAAATGTAAGCCGCAAGGTCTTTCTCAAGTACTGCAATTAAAACTTTTTGCCAATCAGGTGCACTATGTTTTTTGTAAACATTACCAACTGTTATGAGGATTGCGGGGAAAAAAAAGTTGATCATATCATCACCTTTAAAGGTTCAAAAGGATATTGTCTTCTGATAGCTTCGAGTTCTTTCTTGCAACTCGCATTCAATGAGTCAAACATTGTAACAAACAACTGGTCCACGATGTCCATCACCTGCACATAAAAGTCTGGTTCACTGAACCGAATTGAAGCACAAAATTAATGCAAAAGTACTCAATCCCACCTCAAAATAATGCTTCTTAATCTCCATTTCAACATCAAGCCCAGTAAATTCACACAAATGCCTGTGTGTGTAGGAGTCTTCTGCCCTAAAAACAGGGCCAATCTCAAAAACACGCCCAAAATCACCACAAATAGACATTTGCTTATGAAGCTGGGGTGACTGCGCCAGGCACGCGGGGCGCCCTTTATAGTCCAGCTTAAAAACAGCAGAACCTCCTTCACTGGATCCAGCTATCAGTTTCGGCGTATGGATTTCAATAAAGCCTTCAGATAACAAGAAGTGCCTAAATATCTGAACAACGTGGGATTGTATAAGTTTAAGTGTCAGACTCAGAACACAGTATCCAAGATAAACATATATAGCAAACTGGGAGGAACCTTGGCCACCGAATGCAGAACAGCCAGAGCATCAGCATCTTATCTTAAAGAAATTGGACGATCTGCTATTTGTAAGTTAGTGACTACAAAATCAACCCATTTTCATTTGAAGTAAACAGAAACAAAGGAAACAGACTTCCCCATTTCTACTATCCTTTCGCCCCATGCATCATAAAGCTCCCTAACGTTTTGAGCCATATCCTCCTCAATGATTGGAGGAAAAACATAGGCATCAGATAAACTATTTTGGACTATCACATTTTACATCTAGACATCTTGCAGTTATTTCCTGTACGTACAGAAAAGAGAGCAAGACAGAATCATGCCATTTTTTTTTGGACTAGTTGCTGTTGTGAAAGAGGGGACAAAAGGAATATAATGAGTTTGGGAATTTCATCGGGTATGGGACATGGGGGAAGCTCACATTGCCAACTTGACTCTGGATTCGAAAGATGCCTTGATTAGCAGGCGTGCGTATGTCGAGGACCCTGAAATTTAACCTCGTATCCTGATTAACACGAACGAGCTGCTCCCCGGCCTGCTAATTACGCGAACACGGGACTTAAAACAGGAGAGCCTTAGCCTGGACACGAGTGAAAAGACGAAATGATTATCAAGAGAAAGAGAGAGAGAGAGAGAGAGACCTGGAGAGCCTTCTCGATCTCAGCCTCGCTGCGGGCAGCGTCCTCGAGATTGATGGGGAGGGTGGGGAAGGCCTTGCTGACGCAATGGAGCTTGTGGACCTGAATCTCCACCTGCTGGGAGGCGCCCTTGATGGGGGAGGAAGGGACGGTGAGGGTGCCATGGACGTCCACGATGGACTCGCGGTTCAAGGAGGCCACGAACTTCACCATCTGCCGGCTGACCGAGCCCTCCTGCTCGGTCACCACGCACTGCACCGTGAATCCCCTCTCCCTCACCACCACGAACGCCATCTTCTTCCCCACCGCCCTGATCGCCTGCGCCCTCCCCCGCACCAGCACGTTCCTCCCCTGCATCCCCCCGCCAGCGCCCCGACCTCCGTGTACGGCTCGCCCACCTCCTCCTTGGACTGCAAATCGGGCAGCGGGACCTCCCCGTAGTTGGCGGCGAGGGGATCCTCCTCCTCGTCAGGTGCCACCTCGGCGGCGGAGGAGGCCTCCAGGCGGCGGCGGAGCTTCTCGAGCTTGGCCTCCTCCTTCTTGGCGGCCTTCTTGCTTAGCTTGGGATGCTCCGACGGGTGGGCATCGGCTTCAGACGACGTCGTCATGGTGGTTCTCAAGGAGGAAGAACAACGGTACAATGCAGAAGAAATGCAGTGAAGACTACACTATGGAGGGAGAAATAGATGCCGGAGAATATTTATGGCCTAAAGAAAACCGTAGCCTCCACGCTAAGCGCAATTCCCTTCCTCTCCTCTGCTCTCCTCTCCTCTCGACCGGGGTAAATTCCACCCACTTGTTATTTACATATAAAAAGGTTTTATAAACAATTTCTTTGAAATATATGTGTGTCTGTGTATTTGTATATGCTAGTCAAGTGAATTAGTTAATAATAAATCGGATGGAATT
The DNA here is from genome assembly GCA_014182365.1 of Eucalyptus tenuipes. Lineage (NCBI taxonomy): Eukaryota > Viridiplantae > Streptophyta > Magnoliopsida > Myrtales > Myrtaceae > Eucalyptus > Eucalyptus tenuipes. The sequence goes on along the minus strand of CM024539.1, from coordinate 42,001,216 downwards.
AATGAGTAAATTCATGCTCCGTCAAGCAAATTTCCGAAATTTTGTAAGATCGAGCTCTACCGTCGTCATCAATGTAACCGAATGTGTTTTTATTAATTGAAGCATAACTTGTAACCAAGACTCCAGTTACACTCCATGTCTTATAAATGTGATGATAATTTGTGAGAGAAAAGAAAACTTTCGTAGTATGCATATCATAGTTATCTTTTAATTCCATAACTATTTCGATTTTAAATTTAGAATTTACATATCTCCCGTCTTATTATAATTTAAGTTCATTTTATAAGTTCATAGATATTTGCAAAATATGTTATTTTTCTTTTTCCTTTCTATCAGGGCATTTAAGGTTCCCGTTTTTTTCCTCACATATTATTGTAAATCTCTCTTAGTCTCCTCCTACAATTGTATGAATGTATTTCTTAAACATTTACTTCTCTCCAAACCCCTTCTTAACTTCTTGCTTTTCCCCACATGCATATGCTGGTGCCCATTTGTAGAAGATACATTCATTTGGGGCCAGCCAAAAGAAAAAAAAAAAGAGACAAAAATCAATCCAATGCTCAAAATAAAGAGCCAAGCCGAGGCTTGGAATGTTTCACAATTGCCTCGATAGGATTAGTCATTGATGAGATGGCATGCGCCACCTTGATTATAAGTAGAGAGGTCTCATCAAATCGAGTGTAGTAAGTAGCATTCGATAGGTTACATTACGATCACGTTCAAGTGCAACTAAGAATGTACCATGCACGAGTCAGATGCTAATTCAAGCAGGTAGGGTGAAGGTCGTAGTTGCAGTCTTCACATGACAAGGCCCAGAACCGGCCTTCTCTCTTGCACGAGTCGCATACATACGCCTTGGCCATCCCCGGCTTCAGCGCATGCTCGTGCCTGGCGTCCTTCACCTCCCTCCTCCCCAGCTTCTCCCCTTCCTCCCTCAGCGCCTCCTCTATCTCCCTCCTCCTCTCCGCCGTGAACGGGAACCCCATCGCCCCGTACTCCGACACCATCTCCCTCCCCTCCCTGCTCGCCGTCCTCCCGTCTCGGCCCACGATTATCAGCGCCGGAATCCTCCGGATGCTGAAGATCCTGCACAGGTCCTTTCGGCTCTTGTCCTCGTATGGAATGAACGGCCACGGCGTGCTGCTCGTGCCCGCGTCGAATTCCTCCTTATTACCATCCGTCGACACGAATATGACCTCGAAGCATTGATCTCTAGCGGCTGCTTTGAGCTCCGCATAAGCTTCCTTGAGTTGTTGGGTGAAATCAGAACACGGGGGGCTCCAGCTTGCCCCGAAGTAGAGCCCTACGGTCTTTCCAACGAGATGGGATGCCGGCAGCTGAAAAATAGGAGAGATGTCGTTAGCAATGCAGTAAAACCAACATGTGCAACGAAAGGAATAGCATCCGTCGACCCTCAAACGTACCCTTCCAGCTCCACCGTCGGAGAGGAGAAGACAGTCTCGACCTTCCCCGGCCAATAGGCGCTCCAAGTTTCCACCTTCGCGCCTGGAAGCATCGAGAATCTTGAGCTCCTCCAGCCTTTTCTTCGTGAAAGGGAATGCTTCAGCTCCGTAATCTTCTATCATGCCAATCAACTCGTCATGACCCGGTATCTCTTCCGAAGTCAACGGAACAAGGGATGGAATGCGATGGACGCGGTACTGTTTATTGAGCCGTCCCTGCAAGCTCGCATCGAAGGGGACGGCGAGCCAGGGCATGCACCGGAAGTGCTCATCGAAAGCCTTCTCATCGTGATCCGAGGAAACGAACAGGATCTCCAGCGGATGCTCACCAGCAGCATTCACGGTCTCGTACAGCCGCGCCAGCTGAGGAACGAAGGTTCTACAAGGCCTGCACCAATTTGCAGAGAAGAGGATGCAGACTGACCGGTTTTCAAGGGAGGAGAGGGGAACCTGATGTGATGGCCCAAAGAAGAAGAGCAGAAAAGGGCAATCAGCAAAGGACGATCCATGATCGAAGCGAAAGGATGAAGCAGGTGGATAGATAGGGTACGAACCTGGCCATGAGAAGACAAGAGACAGGTGACCCCATGGGAAGCCAAGACGTCGAGAGCACTTTGATCAGACATGGCGAGCGCCCCCAAGTGCAGAGAGACGTGTGGGGGGAAGAGGGGCGGGAGGGCATGTAAGTGTCAGACTGAAGTGGGGATAAGATCGAAATGAGATGCTTTGCTTGCCGCCTGGAATTATCCCAAAAGGTATATTCCCCCTTTTTCGGTTGCACGAATGGGTCGGCACGGTTGTCCGGGCGGTGTTTACGATGCATTGATTCGTTTAAGATATGGCAAAAGGGGTCGCGGGGAGGAAGAAGCGGCGTGTCAAGAAGGAAAGCTACGGAGAATGAGAGAGAGGAGAGAACCACCTGAATATTTTCTCCCATTTGGGGCAATTTGGGTGAAAGAATGAGATGCGGATGCAGGCATGGGCCTGGGCCCTCAGTAAAGCCCAGGTTCTGTCGAAAGGAATGAACTACAGTGGACCATGATGCTGATGCTGATGATGATTCATCGCCGTTGACAGAGGAGCCAGGGAAGGTCTGAGGGAAGATGGCGGCGACGGTGAACGTGTTCGTGTACGGTAGCCTTCTGGCGGACGATGTTGTCAGGGCCCTCCTGAATCGCGTCCCTCCTTCCTGCCCTGCCCTCCTCCCTGACTTGTCAGTTCCCTCCCTCTCCGTTTTCTTCCCTTCGGTTCCCCTGATTCAATTCCATTCCATTCGAATCTCACTCTCTCTGTCTCTGTCTGTGTCTCGGTGTTGGAAATGGCGAATTTAAACAAATAAAAAAGAACAGTCACAGGTTCAGCATCAAGGGTCGGGTTTATCCTGCTATTCTCCCCCTCCCCAAACACACCGTCTCGGGCAAGGTCTGTGTTCTCTCTCCCTCCTTGTGATCATTTTCTCTTTGCCTCTTATATGGTAGACATACGATGTATCAATAACTCATTTGGCTAAGGACTAGCATCTTGCGTGATTGCCCCTGTTCCCTTTTGATAGCTAGATGGCGTACCTTCTCACGTGATATTATACAACCTCTAAAATTGCCACCTTTCTGGTATGATCATAAGAATGTATTCTCAACAGGGTTTATGCATTTCTACTCAAGTGTCCTCGACCAAGCAGTGAGCCACCACCGCTGCTCCGTTTCCTCATGGCTTCCTGCAATTTTTCCTCTTGCAGGTATTGATGGGAATCACTGTTCCTGAACTGGATGTTTTAGATACATTTGAGGATGTCGAGTACACGAGGACCACTGTGCAGGTCACTTTGTTGGTTAGTTCCCTCACTCCTTTCTGTTCATTGCTTTTCATGATTACTTCATGCAAAACATATATTGTCTTCTCTGTACACTTATGTCAACATTTTAGTGCGTTTGATTTTTCTTTGGCTTTCATCATGAAATGAATCAACTCCTCAGATGTCTACATCATCTAACGGATGATGTTGAGCCCTTTGCAGGATAGTTCAGACAAATTGGAAGCTGAAGCTTATGTTTGGAGCAACAAACATGATCCAAACTTGTATGGAGACTGGGACTTTGAGGTGCCTCGGTTTCCCTTTTCTTTAAACAGTTAATCTCTTCTTCCGTGCATAAGATTGTCATATAGGGTTAAACTACAAAGTCTTGCATAATTTGAAGCTGCGGGACCTTCTTCTCGGCAACCATTTTTTTGCTGTTTTCTACCAACTGAAGCTTCTCTCTTCTTTGCTGTTTTTTCTTTTTGCGTTATCTACTGTTATTGTAACCTTTACTGATTATCTTATTTTTCTTCTGTTCGGTTGATATAAAACTCTTTTCTTCGTGCTCTTCTTAAGGAATGGAAACAAAAACACATGGATGACTTTCTTAAGATGACTATTGGTTTCGTGGAGGAATTAGAGCGGCCTGAATCCAAGCCTAGGGTGGCGACCTATGAATCTTTCTATAGCCAGGATGGTGATAATCCCCCCGCACCTTGATTTCTTCACCAATATGTATATTCTGAATAATTTTCACAAACTGCTGGTATCATGATCCTGCATCATTTATCTCTGTGAGCAGCTACCTAAATTAAGCTGCCAGGACATGTTAATGCCATTGTGCAGATGCTATCTATTCTTGGATGTAGCAGATTTTTCGCAAGGCTATTTCTTGTTCTTCATGTTTTGATTCAAGATATATTTTCTTGCAAGTAGAGTGAGCTTTTTTAAAAAAAAAAAAAAATACAAGTTCGATCCTCATTTGTTTCCATGCAGTTGTTTCACGTCTTTCAGTTCTCTTTTTTTGTTGCGCTTTTTTGGACGAGTTGTGCATATGAAAAAGGCAAAATCACATAAAGAATTAGACGAGAAATGTTCTATATGATGATGGTGATGTCAATTGGCTGCCGCCTGGAGTCATTGCTGTTCACTCTCGTAGACCTTAGTCCAGGATTCGCCTTTTTTTCAAAGTTCAAGTTGTCCGAATTCTTTACATTCCCAAATTACAATTTAGGTGAAGTATTTTCCGCATGAATCTAGTATTGATAGACTTCCTGTTGTGATTGTACACTCTGTATTATCATCTAATTGCAATCACTGAGATGATTCTTTTGAATAATGTAAACTCAGGTCTTAATAAATTTGAGTCATTGTCCACTTCCATGTTTTCACTGGTGTCATTGCATCACGCATATATGTAGTGAGCAGATAGTTAATGGTCACATCATGTGTTTGCTTGAACAATGCATACAAGATAGAGAGGACGACTTTCTGAAAGGCTGGATGTTTCCGGTCAGGTAGGCTGTCAAGATGGACAGATTTCAAGGTTTGTGGCATTAGCCTGAGTGGAGTTCTGGCTATTCACTGCTTTCCTGGTCTTAGCATATGATTGTTCCTCTGGAAATTGATGAGGCAGAATTACTTTGTAAGCAGTTTGTTTGAGAAGGCAATTCCATTGCCTGGGAAGCTGGATGATATTCGTAACTATTGCTAAGTGGTCGTTGTTTCCAGAAGAGATTTGAGAGGGACCTCCAAAGTTTGGAGGGAGGTTTACTCTGAGTCTTGGTTGTTTGTCTCTCTGCTTCTCACTTGGAAGTGGCAAAGGGTACACCATCAGCTGCAGTGGCCTTGGGTTGATACCTTGTCTAGGAGATTGAGTTATGCTATACATTGAATTTACATTCAAATCAGTTGCAAACGTGCTACTCGATTTGTTTTACAAGGACCGGATGTTTTCCAGGAGAGGGATGAAATAAGTCGGTTGTTTTGTCCAAGCTACCATTTGATAAAACTCAATTTCTCCAACAGATTGAGGTCCTGTGGAGCATAGGGAAAAGTGACATCTTTCCATTTTGAAAGTGGAAGGAACCCTTCTCTGGCATTCGTGTCAATGTACTTTCCCATAAAATGGTGGGGCTTAAAGTGAGCATTGGCACATAAGTGAGTTAACACCAGCACTGCACACATCCTTTCGTCCTGAACACTTGTAGAGGAAGCTGCTCTAATTGCTGTCTACACTCTCAGAACTCGGTGTCATGGTTTCTTACTTTGCTGAAAGTATTTGGCTGTGCATGCTTTAATTATTCGCAATCTGATTAGAACTTGATATTGGAGCCTAAATCTTGTTAATGTCTTTTTCTTGGTTATGACGTTGAACATGAGGCATATAGATGGCGTTGATTTTCCGAATTTATCTGCATCTGTGTTCTATTGTATATAACTTCTTCCCCATTGATTTACTTAGTCCCTCCATCAAGTTGTCATCCAAGGATACTAATGTACGTCCTGTAGTGAGCTCACTTCAGCTTCCTCCGGGAACGGCTTCTGCTAGTGAACTTGCTTTGCTTGCAGATCCGAACTTGCACCCATTGGATATGACACTTGAATTGCCCGTCTCTTTTTTTTTTTATGTGTTTTTCATGGCTATATGGTCATTGCAAGTCTTAATGGCAAACAATTAAAGAAGAGCTATGACCATCATAATGCATTTCAAATTGCCTAGGTTTTTATGAATTTTCCTCCGCTTCTGCTTCTCTCTCCCTCTCAGTTAAAGGGAGGGAGGCAGGGAGGGAGGGAGAGAGAGAGGGAGAGAGAATTTCCCTTTCACATCACCGGCACTCACTACAGCGACGAAAGAGTTTCTACTCTTTAAGATATGTCGTGGGCCTGTCGATTTAGAGAAAGTAGTCCTCCTCATTCATGGATTGATCGCTCGTGCGATGTCACCGAGCACTAACACATGGAAATGGCGTTGTTTGGATTCCATGACGAGTACATTGCCCAGGTTTTGTCGGCTTCCACTACGTGAGGATGCTGATTCATCTTTCATCTTTTGTAAAAGCCAGAAGGAAAGGACAAGGCATGTCCAGCAAATCAAAACCAGCAGTTGCCCCTCAATTATTTCGTGAAATCTTTAATATTCTTCTTTCCTGGCATTATTTTAAAATCTCTTTATTGCATCAATCCGAAAAACAGATATTTGTGATTCTAGATTCGATGGAGCTGTCAACTCCGGTCAAAGTTAAGTAATACATACAAACAAACTGATGGATGAATGCTTTATGGATTCGACTCGACCTTTGTCCTGCTTTTTGACTGACCCAAATGAGTGGGAAGAAAGAACAAATGTGATCATCTTTGAATTAACTTGCTTTATGTATTGTCTGCTTTGATCCATCTTATATCAAGTTTCGCAATTTTATCCTTTGACCTGTCCAATGTTAAATATTGTCTTTACGTCAATATTTATATCATTTGTGAGTTAATTCTAGTTATATATAGTTTGAAAATGTTTGTCTGCCGTTTGGTGCACAATTTGATTTATGCTCATCCCCTTCATCATCTTAAAAGCCCGGAGTCGTTCTTTGTCATGGACCAGGTCGTGACAACAAATATCCTGAGTTTTTATTAGCAACTTGAGGCGATTGTGGAATTTCCTTGATAGGTGAATATGATAGTGGAAGTCCCAAATGCAAATTCTTTTTTGGGCTTTCCCGACAAGACTCTGCAATCGTGAACAGCCTCTTCAAATTCACGGGAGCTATCCTTTTCTTGAGTTGGTGAAATAGTGATAAGGTTTGGATTGAACACACGTGTATCTCACTACCCATCGTCACGCTGTTTACACCCCTGTATGCCTTGTATTTCAGGACACCACGTAAAGACCCCAAATTTGTGAAGGAAGGCCAACCTTCCCTCTTTTACCATCTCTTTCTCTATTCATAGAAATGGAATTGACGTGATTTCGGTTTGCTGTTTTCTTCTACTTTCGTTGCGCCTCGTCAGACTCTCACTCCGCTGACTCTTGTCATTTTGGCCCCTCCCTTTTTCTCTAATTCCACCAGTACCCCATTTCCTCTACCTCAAATAACTAATTTCGGAAGACCATGAGCTAGCTCGCTTCCCTAATAGCCACTACTTGTACTTGGACAATTTTCATTCTCAGTTAAAATTATTAGTTTTAACTTCTTGGGTAGTTTAAGAAAAATGATTTCCTTCTTGCTAGAAGGAGAAGTCGTTTTTCCCCGAACTAAATTTATTGTTTTCAGTCCAAGAAAAAAGTTTTCCACACATTGAATAATTTTTTATCATCCCAATACTGAAAAGAGGGAAAACAATTTTTTTGGAAATGGTTTTCCTCTAAGCAAACAGACCCGTAAATGACAGTCACATTTCTTAATTGCAGGATTGATATTGCAGGGATGGCAGCAGTAAAACTTTTCTTAAGAAAGTATTTGAAATAACCAATTTGTATTGACAAATAGAGTTCTATTATATCAATGTACTATGGATAACCGAACACATGAAATGCATGCTTTCACTAAGAGGAATTGATGTGCCTAAACTATACAGTTTTGGGTCCACGTCAAGTCATTTCTATAGTATGTCGACTCTTGAATATTGGCAAGGTCTGGTATTTCTTGTTAAACGAAAATGAAGGATCCACGTGACCAGCCAATTGACCCAAGTTTCTGAGTAAATATTAATATAGAAAGGCTTTTAATCACCACTCTACAATGAATTCTTTAAGCATATTATATCATGTACATCATTTACACTCTCCGGTAGAGAACTGAGTCTAAAGCCTCTCAGATTGTCCTTCGTATATAAGAGTCCCATGCTGGACGGTAGGACAATTTACGTGCAAGACTACTAAGGAGGAGCAATCCCATCCATCAAAATATAAGTTCCTGTTGCCTTATACTGCATGTATACTTAATATAGAAGAACCGTATGTGAGTGTAAATTTACCTATTGATAGAGGGTCAAAATTGAATATGTGCGTGCAAAAAGAGGCTAGATAGAAAGCTTCAAAAGAGAAAAGGGAACGTAAAGAAAATGAGGAGACAACGTCGCAAAGTTGCAAACCGCATTACGGGCTCATCGTATCATCATTCAAAGATACATCTTTTTGGTGAATGTGCATGAAAAGAGGGATTTGCCTTTTTTCATGCTGGGTTTGTGGCCCGTTGAATAACGCGTTCGAACTAGTCCACATTCATTTCTCCATATAAGCATGGGAAAGCTTAGGATAGACTAAAATATTTGTGGTTGCTCCCTCACGTTTTTATAAAAGGGAAAGAGGGAGGAAAGCAAAGTTCACCGATCAGGTGAAGCAAAAGGAAGAAGAAAGAGAGTTGGAAGCGTGAGGGATGGATGTGGAATGGAGGAAATGGTACCTGGATGTGATGCTTGTGCCCTTGGGGTTCCTGGTGATGATTGCTTACCATGTCTGGTTATGGCACCAGGTTCGCACCCACCCTCTCTCCACCATTATCGGCACTAATGCTCGCGCCCGCCGCTTCTGGGTTTCTGCCATGATCAAGGCACGTATCTCTCATCTCTCCATTCCAATCGATATTAGTTGTGCTAAATCTATCTATTAGATTCTTACTTCGTCAAAATAAATTATTTATATCATTACAAAGTATGTTTCTACGATCACCACTAGTTGATCCATTCCTATCTAACTAGAGGTTGCATATATTGAACCCGCAGAAATTAGCTTCAGGTTAATCAATTCCTTGCTTCAATCGGTGGTTGGTTGATTTGATGTTCATGAGAAAGAGCATTTGCGTTGTGAAACATTATAAAACCAATATAGATATCTAATACAACCGATGGGCCGTTATGCTTTTGAGAGGAAACTAAGCTTTTCCATTTGAAATTTAACTCAATCTCCACTCCAGACGTGAAATACGTTGCAAGAAGACATACATGGCTTTGCTTGTGGAACATATACTGGGGTGTATCTGGAATGGGAAGGCAATCACAAATCAGCGCTGCAATTAGATTAAATATAATCCGATGCTTGCTAATTGATTTTTCTACAAGTAAAATCGTGTTTTTATCAAGCACATATCTTATGAAGGACTTAAGCATGAACAGTGAACTGATTATAATTCAGATTCAAAGCAGAGTTTTTTATGCTTAAAAAATTACTCCTTTTGAAAGATGCTTTTTTAGCTTGTTCGGGTTTAATGACTGAGATGTCTATCCTATTTTTGCCCCCATTTCTGTCCGTTTTCGTTCCTATACTTCCTCCTCATCCTAGCCAAAGCTATGCAAACTTGATGTCGCCACTGCCACTGATTGCCTCCCTCGAGTCCTCTCTCTACCTAGAATTGAGGTTGTGATCCCCGATATGAGGTTTTTGACCTTAGAGTTGCACAGAGAGAGAGAGGGAGAGAGAGAGAGAGAGAGAGTGGCTAACGCGGCTGGTGCTACCGATAGGAATATTGGTGTCTCTGTCAGATAAGCTATATCCCCTACTTATGCTTGCAAATGTACGATTAGAAGCCCGCACGCGTGCTTACGCATCTTCCACCATATGAGTTACCTGGAAGATTCCTCTATCCTTGCCTTTCACCTCTTGGTCTTTTCTCAAAAGTCATCACGCCTCATGATACATTTACAATCAATCGACTTCAGCTATAGTTTCTGTTGGTTTTTTCTAAGTAATTATAACTAGTTCTCACGTACTCGCTATATTTGCACGTGCGTCATTATTTTTGAGCAATTTGTACTATAATTCCTATTTTTCGAATGTACTTAACATTATCACGCCAATGATAAGATGAGAACCCTCGTGTGTAGGTGAAGAAAGGAGCTTATCAATAACTTATCGATCAAAAACTTCCATAGTGAGCAATTAATAATGGTGTCCCTACTTTTTTTATCACTGTGCGAGAAAAGTTAGCCAGGGACAAATGGTGTGTTTGCCTAATAATATGTATGCATAGACATAGCTAATATTAGAGCTTATGGCTGACATGAAACCTAAATGCTAAGTGGTTTGGGTTGTGTTAATGCATGCGCATGCAAGCAGGACAACGAGAAGAAGAACATACTAGCGGTGCAATCACTAAGGAACATGATAATGGGGTCGACATTAATGGCAACGACATCGATCCTCCTAAGCACGGGGTTGGCGGCGGTGATTAGCAGCACGTACAGTGTGAAGAAGCCTTTGAATGATGCGGTTTACGGGGCACATGGGGACTTCACGGTGGCCCTCAAATATGTCACTCTCCTCACCTTTTTCCTCTTCTCTTTCCTTTGCCACTCCCTCTCCATCTGTTTCATCAACCAAGTCAACATCCTCATCAACTGCCCCCAGGATAGTGATGGGGCAGTGTCGCCGGAGTATGTGGTGGAGCTGCTAGAGAAGGGATTCGTGCTCAACACCATCGGGAACCGCCTCTTCTACGCGGGCCTGCCGCTGTTGCTGTGGATATTTGGGCCAGTCCTCGTCTTCCTATTCTCTCTCACTCTCGTCCCCATCCTCTACAACCTTGATTTTGTCTTCCTCAAATCAGATCACTCCAAGCCCAAATCCATCAGCAATACTAGCACCACAAACGGAACCATCACCAGCACCAGCACCCACTTTGTTTGACCCAACCTTTCCAATTAATCCTACTCTATATGGAAAGATTGGATTTATGTGTTGATCATGTGTATATGTAGGAGTTACAAGCTTGTTACATGTCATCCTTCCTCCATGTTGAGTTGTTCCGCTCACTTCTCTAGCATTTCAGAGTACAGATCCGCTGCTTAACATATGTCCAACTATATATCTACTCGCCATTTATTCGAAAGAAAAACCATTATCAACTCTCGGATTCCCTACGTTTGGGCTAAAAAAGCAAAAGGGAAAAAACAAAGTCTAAAAGTCCACACTAGCAGATATATTTACATCTTAGTTTTGCTTAACAGGGTTACGTACTTATGAAGATTTAGACCATTATTGTAGAATATCTTTAACCTAAAATAAGGTGTCCATTGACACTTATATTTTGGTGACACCCTTGTTGCATAGAAAAATTAGAAATCGATCCTAACCCCTAAACAAAAATATTATTGATTACATTTGCATATTTAAACCATTTTCATAGCCTTAGGCCCACATCAATCACATTTTAATCAGACTGGCACTAAATGGGTCTGCGAAGGGAGGCTTTGAGCTTAATTAAATGATCAGGATTAGGCTTGGGAGAAAACAAAAATTGGCCAAGTCCATTAAATATCCTACATGATCGAAAATCACATGAGCTGAGCATGAAAAGCTTAGAAAAATTTTCCAAAAATCATAAACTTATTACAATTTTATCAATTAGTCTTACACTTTTCAATGTTGCCAATTGAGCTCTAAATCTTTTCAAATTTTGCCAAATGAGTTCATCTAGTCAATTTTAGTCAGAAATCATTGACGGTATTCTAGGCATTTTACGTGACATGACTAGCACTAACCTAGACAATTTTTTATAATATTTTAATATTGAATTTTTCATTCTTTTATTTTTATTTTTATTTTTCCCTTTTTCCCTTCGCTAGCCATCGCCTGGCCTTATTGATGGCTGATGAAGATTGTCAACCTCAAGCAAGGGCCGCCTTTTGACAATGGATGCCTAGGCCTAGGTTGGCGATGGCCGCCTTGGCTTCCATTGCTTGAACTGGTGAACGGCTGCCCTCGCCTAGGCTGGCAAGGGCAAACCCTCGCCACTCAATCTAGCAAAGGGTGGCCTTTGCCAGCCTAGGCAAGGGTCACCCTCACTTGACGCTGGCGGATAACAAGGCTTGGCGATGGTTGATAGAGGGAAAAGGGAAGAAAGAAAAAAGGAAAGGATAGAAAAAGGGGGAAAAATAAAAATAAAAATAAAGAAAAGAAGGAAAAAAGTAAAAATAAAATCGAGAAAATATTAAAATATTATTAAAAATTATCCACACCAAAACCGGTTATGTCACGTAAGATGACCGGCACCCATATCAACAATTTCTAGTTAAAATGATTGAATGGACTCGATTGATAAAATGTGAAAATATTTAGGACAACTTCTATTATGTGCTCCTACAACTATGCTTCAGCGTTGCATCACGCTCAATAGCGATCTAGGTGATGTCATCGAGCCTTGTAGCTCCTACAACCTATGTAGCATCGATATGAACACGCGACATGTGACACAACATAGCATGACACAACTCGACAACACTTCATTTATAAAAAAATAAAGAATTCAGACAAGTTCCGAAATGATATATATTCAATATTTATTTTTAAATATAAATAAAAAAATAAATAAATAATAATAAAAAGAGCATATAATTAATTTATACTAAAAACATTAACTCAACATTTGTTAATATCATTCATTGTTTTAATTTGATAGAGATTGAACAAGAAATTCAAAAATTGCAAACACAAAATAGTAAACTTGAAGGAATATTTCATTTTTTCTTATACTTGTCGGAGATTAGTGAGATTTCTTATAGTTCCAAACAGAGTTCGGAGTTCCTTGTAAAGACTGGCTTGGAGCTCCTTTGCAAAACAAGATTCGAGAAAAATGAAAATGCAGGACAAGAAACCTCAAAGTACGATCAAAAGAAAAAGAAATCACTAAATTCGCTTGGAAAAATATGAGAGATAACTCACAAGCCAACGATATATACCTATAGAGATAACTCGCAAGCGACACTTGCAAGAGGCGGAAAGAAGCAAAAGAAAACCACTACTTCAAGTCTACTTTCACGAATCTATGAGTCATACAAATACTAGGTCTCTTCTACTTCATCCTTATCAATCTTTTTGACCATGAGTCAACTACCCACAATTGGGTCACGAAATCACTAATCCCAAACTAGCAAAATGATTGAATTTCCTAATCGGTTCTCATTCCGAAAGTACTGAAACTACTTGAATTCCAAGTTTCGATCGAGTTTGACTCCTCATGGCAAACATCGATCGTCACTTAGGGAGATCAGAACTTAGACGTGAGAGACTTGAGAGTGAGAATTTTCTTTTTTCCCCTTTTATTTTTGTTCTTTTCATTATTTTTTCATATATTTTTGTTTTGACCCATCAACTATTAATTTTTTTTTAAATTGACCCCATATGTGTTGGAATTTCAGACTCACGTGTTGGGAAAAGTTGATCACGTGTTGGACTTTCCAACACTCGTTGACCATATGTCGGAATGTGTCGGAGCGTGTCGGACATATATCAAAGTGTCGGACACAATACAAAGACTTTCGGAGAGTGTCGATGCTTTTTAGCTTACAACAATAGTAGCGCCCCTCTTATCATTCTTGTCCGACGCCCTGCAAGCTACACAACTCAGCTGCTCCTCCCTGCCTTGGCACCAACTCGAGCAATTCCAAAATAGCCCCTCTAGTCCAACACCGGTGAGTTTCTCGGTCACGTCTAAGTTTTCTGGGGAGTGACAGCAGCTCCGAGCCTCCCCACGCAAAGCCAGTGATTCTAGTTTTTTGGTGCAATTCCGCCAAGTCCCACAATCCTTCAGTTGCCAATCACACTCATAGCGTTGCCGTTGTCTTTGGAAACACTCTCGCCGTGGTTGCCTAAATTTGGATTATTGAATATTAAATTGATTTGGTGTGGAAGTGTTAGGTATTTTCCGAATAGGCAGTTTTCCCGTTTTAAATCATATGATAGTTGAGGTTTCGATCTTTAACACTTGAAATTGGATCCTCCATTAAAATCATTCCCTATTTTGGGTCGTGGTGAATATATAATATGTGGACATGTACATTGTATGTCATTAAGTTAGGAAATATTCTTATTATTAAAGTATAAAAAATTGCATTGCATTTAGGATAAATTGAAAACAATTAAATTTCCTAAATTAGAATTGCATATCTTAAGAACAATGTAGTGATTAGGAAATTACCTAATTTAGATTAGGATTTAATATAAATTATTTTTTAGTTTAAGTTAGGTCATTATGCACTTTAAGTAGTTTCATGTTTTAGCTCTAAAAGAAAATACAAAAAATCATTAACTTTGCATCGGTCATCATCTCTTAATAAAGTCACTTAGGCTATGTTAGGTGTATTAAAGTTTAGGTTCGATTCACAAAAGTAAAATGTTTTTCCACATTTTACTTGGGTTTCTGATCAATCTATAATAGATTAGTGATAACTCCTATTCGAATTAAATTGAATCTTTAATTGGTTAAATTAAAAACCCAAAGTAGCTACTAATATGGGCTTGGGAGAGTCTTCCCTAAGTGTTTGTTTAATCTTCCATTAGCTTTCCCTTGGTAAAGTCACGGCAATGTTTAATACTAGAATCAATCGAGCTATCAAGTCCGGTCAAAGTCAAGTAGTACCTATAAACAAATTAATTTTAATGGTTTATGGACTTGAATCTCCCTTTATCCCCCTTTTGACTAACCCCCCAGTTGAGTGCGAAGAAGGAGCAAATGTCTGGAACTTTTAGTAGCAACTAATAGTTGAGATGATAGTGGAAGATCCAAATGCAAATGCTTCTTTTGGTTTCCCTACAAGACTCTACAGCAGGATGATGGGGATCAGGAGCAGTCTCTTCAATTTCATGGGAGCCACCATTTTCGTGAATAAGGGAACGATAATAAGGTGTTGAGCGACTCATGTAAACCGGGGGGCTTAAGCGAAATGGGTTGAACACACGTGTATCTCACTACATGCTGTCATGCTGTTTACGTTCTTATCCCTCTTGTACTTTAGGACACCGCGTAAACTCCAACTTTGTGGAGGAAGAGCAACCGTTTCTCTTTTATCGTCTCTTGCTCAGTCCATAGAAATAGAATTGACGTCACTTTGCATTGCTGTTTTCTTCTACTTTCTTTGCTCCTGTCAGACTCCCATCCGCTGACTTTGGTCATTTTGGCCCCTCGCTTTCTCTCCAACTTTGCCTATACCCCATTTCCTATCACCTCAAACGAAGAAGAAAACACTCAAACAGGACTCACACCAAATCACCGTACCGACCATTACATTGGAAATCATGAGCAATTTAATTTAACAGTAGCCATCGTCTATATATATTCAACACAATGAAAAGACGTGTTATTGATATGCTTGCAGGTCACTAGACAAACATCACTTCCATAAAAATTAATGTCGGGGGACCATGACATCTCCCCTCACCCCCTTCCCCTAGTTGTCACCTAACATCGCCACACTTTATTTGTGAATTCGATTGCCAACTGTTCTAAAAGTTTAAGCTATTAGGTGAAGGCCTAGCTCATTATTTAAATATTTTAACACTCTCTCTCACGCTTAGTCTAGTCATTTTCCTTGTACTAAGCGTGAAAATTTAATTAGGGATGCAAATGGGGCTTGAAAAGATTCAAACTCAAAAACTCTAGCTTAGATATCATGTAAGATTTTATGGGACCATTATTGATTATTCTAAAAACTTAAGTTGTTAAATGAAGGTGTAGATTATTATTTAAATATTCTAATACTCTCCTTCATGCTTAGTCTAGTCCTTTTACCTTGTACTAAGCATGGAAATATTTAATTAGGGAGATAAATGGGGCCTAGAAAGATTTGAATTCGAAACCTCCAACTCTAATACCATGTAAGATTTTGTGAGATCACAATTAACCGTTTTAAAAGTTTAAGCCATTAAATGAAAGCGTGATTTTATTATTTAAATAACGCATAGTCTAGTCATTTTCCTAGTACTAAGTGTGGCAGTTTAATTGGGGAGACAAATGGGGTTTGGAAAAATTTAAACTCAGGACCTCTAACTCTAATATCATGTAAAATATTGTGGAAAACTTAAACTGTTAAATGAAGGCATGTATTATTATTTAAATATTCTAATACTCTCCCTAATGCTTAGTTTAGTTTTTTGCCGCGTACTAAGCGTGGAAATATTTATTTGGAGAGACAAATGAGACCTTAAAAGATTCAAATTTAGGATCTTCAGCTCTAATACCATATAAGATTTTGTGGGACTACAACCAACCATTCTAGAAACTTAAACTGTTTAGCGAAAGCGTGGTTTATTATTCAAATATTCTAACATTATCAACCTTGATGGCTATAACATGGGAGAGACCTTTTAAAGTAATATTAAGTTCACTTACACCTCCACTTGACCACTGCCTTGTATGGTTATTTCAAGTATTCCTTTTGAGGGCTTGATCCACATGTATTGGGTGGGATCATTACGGAGGATATGAAACTAGATCCCTTTTAGAAGATGTTAGACTTGTGTATGGACAAGGGCCATACTTAATGCAAGAAGAGGCAGGAGTTGTTGCCGGGGCGAGAGATGGCTAGGAAAAGGTGCGGCTTCCCACAAATTTTTGAAACGGTAGAGAGAGCAAGAATGGATCACACGGTACATCAAATAAGGGAAAGATCGCTAAGCGTTACGAATCAACACAAAGGAGGAAGTAAGCTTGTAACATTTAAAGTCCACGTTCAATGGAAGATGCCCTTTTACCCTCTTCCCTCCAAAAAAAAAAAAAAAACAAAAAAAAACAATAATAAAATAAAACGAAAACCCTCTCTTCTCACAAAAAACTCGAGGAAGGGAGACAAGGTTAGGTGGTGTGCAAGGAGGCTGAGTGACAACGGCCACGAGGCTTAGCTAGGCGACACGGGGCAAGGTTGGCAACAGTAGACAAGTTTGATAGGCATGGTGAGGCTATGAAGACAGAGAGGAGAGAAAAAAAATGTCTTGCGCTTAGCTTTAGGTTATGTTTGGTCATTTGGATTTCTAACCAAAATGGGACTGGATATGATAGGATATGAAATCCTGGGATTTTTCTATATCCTATCCACTGTTTGATAAATCGCAATATTAAAGTCGGATATATTCATATCATATTATGTACATTTTTTTAATATAAACGACATATCATTGTAAATGAACCTGAATGTTCATAATAGAGATGGTGAAAATCTCTCATGACACTATTTCTTAATTTATTTTTGATTTATTTTTGATTTATTTTAATTTATTTTTCTCTTTTTAAATTATTTTATTTATTATTTCTTTTTTGCCCTTTCATCATTCTTTAATAAAAATTTATCAAATAATAAATTGTACTAACATACCTAAAATACAAAAATACCTAAAATATATATCATAAATATAAATATATAATTTATAGATTGAATGTTTATTATAAGATGGAATTAAAGTTGAATATATAGATTAAAATAAGATTAAATTATAAAAATAAATTTTTATTTTTACTTTTTAATTTCTTAAATTAGAATTCAAATATTATTTATATTGAAATATAGCTTAAATTTTGTTAACTTAATAAGTTTGTTATTCGATAAAAATAACTTTCCTATTATGGACATTATAAATCCCATCCACCTTTATCCCACCTCCCCCATGGGATAATTTTATCTGGCGTATATCCCCATTATATCCGACTTTATTTTATCTTGAACAAGTATCAAACGTAGGATAGAATAAATCATGCCCTATCTCGAATTTTATCCTAACTGCCAAACGAAACCTTAAGGGTTTTTGTTGCCATGTAGAATATGAGTAGCCGTTGGGATTACCAAAACTGATGTGGATGACAGCCACATGTCATTAACTGCAGGGTCGATATTGTGGGATGGCAGCAGTAAAACCCTTCCAAGAAAGAAGTATTTAAACTAACCAATTGGTATTGACAAATAGAGTTCACTATATTAGTGCAGATGTTACATACACAATACATATGTAGACAACCGGACATATACAATGCATGCTTTGACTAAGAGATATCAATGTACCTAATTGTACAGTTTTGAGTGCTCTTCAATCAATTCTATAGTACGTTGACTCTTGAATATTGGCTAGGGCTGTATTTATTGTTAAATAAAAATGAAGGATCATCTTGCTACGAATGTAACCAGCTAAAGGACCTAAGTTGCTAAGAAAATATCCATATAAAAGGACTTTTGACTGTCACTCCTCAATTGATTCTATAAGCATATCATATTAACACCACTCCCACCAGCGTAGAAAACTGGATCTCAAGCCTCTCGGCATGTTCTTTGGAATATACAAGTCCAATGCAGGATGGGGAGTGCGATTTACGCGCAAGACGTCTACTTAAGATAGTGGAACTCTAGCTGAGAGTACATTTCCCGATCGTAGAGGGGCAATATGGGATATACGGGGCCAAAAAGAGGTTATATAGGAAGCGTCAACCGAGAAAAGGCAAAGGAAAGGAAATGAGGAGACAAATGTCGTCCCAAAGCTGCCAACCGCGTTCTGGACTCATCGTAACATCGCTCATACATATGACTTTTTGATGAAGAAGCATGGAAAAGAAGGGTTTGCCTTTTCATGCTGGGTTTGTGGCCGTTAAATAACGCGTTCGAACCAGTCCAAGGCTTGCGATAAACTAAAATATTTGAAGTTGGGCGGTCTCTCTCATGCTTTTATAAAGGTTGGGAAAGAGGGAGGAAAGCAAAGTTCACTGACCAGGTGAAGCAAAAGGAAGAAGAGAGTTGGAAGCGTAAGGGACCGATGTGGAATGGAGGAAATGGTAGACAGACGCGATGCTTGTGACCTTGGGGTTCCTGGTGATGGTAGGTTACCGTGTCTGGTTATGGCGCCAGGTTTGCACCCACCCTTTCTCCATTACCATAGGCACTAATTCTCGCGCCCGCCGCTTCTGGGTTTCCGCCATTGTTAGGGCACGTGACCCTCAATAAAAATTATTCGTATTTTTATATGTCTTTGTAATTAGAGCATTTGCTAGCAGGACAGTACCGTTACCATATACTAGTTGGTAACATATTGCAATTTGGATGTGGATTAGAGATAGTTTATTGCATTCAAATAAATAAATCCAAATAGATTCTTCAAGCCAGAAAATAAAAAATAAAAAGAGAAGCCATGGGATATTCAACTGCAATTTCCAAGTGGCATATATCAAATGTATTTCATAGCACTTTGTTTGTACTCTATATACGATTGCGTGCTTTCATACTGTGTCAGAAATTTCTCGAAGGAAACTAGATTTTGAAAACTTTAAATAAATAAAAGGACGAAAATATTACTACATATCAGAATATAATACGGTTGCATAATTTAGTGTGCTTTTTGTATTATGTCAGAATATTCTTGAAGGAACCTAGTTTTTGATAACTTTAAATAAAAAAAAAGGATGACAATATCACGTTTAAATTACTAACACCAAATCGCTAAATAGATTTTGCGTCAGAGTTTCAAAATCGTGAAAAAAGAGAAGTAGAAAATTAAAGCTTGGGCATAATTTTTTGTTCACCTTGGCTCGACGTTTGAGCCAAGTAGCAATCGCTTCGCAAAATTTCAAATTCTGCTGCTACTTTCTCATAGCCACCGATGGGCTCAACCGCCACAGATATTATCCAAGTCCAAGCCTCGCTTGAACTTCGCCATAACCGAGGACCTCATCAAAATACCAACTCCACATGCACCTTTAACTGCTCTGCAAGGATTTTCTAACGCAACCTTCTCAACCGCAGATAAAGCAAAACCATTATTGCATCCATATCTATCAGGAGATCGAATACGTACTTTGTTAATTTCAGCAGTTACAGCAACCATTGGCTCTAGAGGCTCCACCTCGCTATGAGCACCATCTGTGTCGATTATTTTGCTAGTACTCGTACTCGCTACCTCAGGAGTTTCTTGTTGCAACTCCACCTCAAGCTGAACACCGTCCAGATCTGTATTAACACTGCTATAATCACTCCTAGCTAGAAGTATCGGAGACTTGTCAAGGGTAACTTCTCTGCTGTCAACAGATGAATTTATATCCGGGCACCACAACTGATTGCCCCGCTCACCTTGTGCATAGCCATGGAATATGCACCTTGCCCTCCAATCGAGCTTACCATCACTCACTTGAAAATAACACGGGCAACAAAACATTCTAATAATAGAATAATCAACAACGTTACCTGACCACATTTCTTCAGGAGTCTGATATCCAATCACAGTCGATGGGGATCTATTCACCAAGCAGCTTACCGTACTAAGCACATCAGCTAGAATTCTCCTAGCAATACCAGCACTAGAGATAATTTTTCGGGCCGTCTCTAGTAATGTTCTACTCATCAATTCTGCAAATTGTTGTGATTTACTGGCACTAGTACGATGTTTCACTATGCCCTCTTTCATGCAGAATTTATTTGCCAGCTCCGAGCAGAACTCCATGCTATTGTCAGTTTGCACATGCTTGATCGACTTACCAGTCTCCGTCTCGATCAAAGCTCTTGACTGCGTGATCCTGACATCAGCATCAAACTTGTGCCTTGGCACAAACACTCAGGTCTTCCTCGAGCAGTCAAAAGACTCTCGAACAGATGCATCCGACGTCTCCGCAGCGAAATTTGTCACTGTCTTACCTTGAAGTTTATACAAGCCTCCATGCTTGATTCCTTTCATTATCACCAAGGCACCTCGTACAACCTTCAGAACTCCACCTTTTGAAGAATACCCGCAACCAAACCGAATCTAGGGCACCCAAGGAAATTAAGTTCTTCTTCAATTCTGAACATGCCTCACTCCAATCAATGTCCTCACGATACCATCATGCATTCTGATTTTAACATCACCAACACCCACAACATCGCACTTAGCGTTGTTTCCTAACTGAACTTTACCACTACCCGTGCACTGATAAGTGATAAACCAGTTTCTATTTGGTGTGACATGAAAAGAACAACCAGAATCCATAATCCATCCATCAAACGATGAATAATCGTGATAGACAAGACATAATCAGCATTATCTCGCTACGCTCCAACATTATCTTCGAATCAACTATAATTCCCTTACCCTTCTCATTCTTCAGCTTAAGGCAATCCCTTCTAAAATGCCCCCTCTTGCCACAGCTCCAACGTACAATATTAGCAGTCCTAGATTTACTACGTCCTGTTCATATTAATACTACCATTACCCACACGTGTTACGAGATCTTCCTCTATTTTCACCTACTAGAGCAAAGAGATACAGATTCGCCGATTCTCTTCTACGAATATCCTCGCTCGAATCAAATCTCGAACCCCATCAAACGTCAAACTTGTTGATCCAGAGGAATTACTAACAGCAGTAACGGTAGTATTCCAACTATCAGGCAATGAGGATAACAGAATCAAAGCACGTACCTCATCTTCAAAATCAATCTCAATTGAACTCAATTGACTAACAATCACATTGAATTCATTGATATGATCTGCAACTGACGCACCTTCTCTCATCTTCAAATTAAATAGACGTCGCATCAAACAAACCTTGTTGATCGCAGAGGGCTTCTCGTACATATCCGATAGGGCTTGCATCAAATCAGCAGTGGTCTTCTCCTTCAAGATGTTAAACGCGACGTTACGAGCCAACGTCAGTCGAATAACGCCCATAGCTCGTCTATCCAAAGAAATCCCAATCGCCTTGCTTCATCGCCTCCGGTCTCTCTCCGATAAGGGCAAATGCGCTTTCATCCGATAAAGATAATCTTCAATCCGCATCTTCCGTAAACTAAAATCCTTCCCATCAAATCCGTCGATTCTCACTTTTACTTCTTCCGTCGCCATCGATTCGCTTCAACTCGCCCAAACCCTCCGGCTCGATACCACTTGTTGCGATAGGGCGAGCGATCGAACAATAATATAGACGAAAAAAGAAAAATAAATCGGACACCGTTTTACGTGATTCATCGTAAAAAGACCTACGTCCACGGGGAGAGCAGCAGCGAATTTCACTATAGATCAAGCGATACAAGGAGATTACACACTCAAGTCACTCAAACACTCTCTCGGTGTTTCCCAAACCCCAATTTAACCCAAAACCCAAAGTGTTTATAAATAAACAACTCACTTGGCATAAACTCACGCCACAAAGTTACCGCGCGTTCAAGCTCAACACAATACGCTCTACGTATGGCTTCGCGTATCTCTTCAAAGCTTCGCGCGGAGGACTTACGGCTCCGTTGATCGTGCGGCCCAAGTACGTAGGGTTTTCTCTCGCGGCTTGTACGTGCAGCGGTCGCCGAAAGAGCAAGCCACTAATCTGTCCACATTTATATATATATATATATAAGTGTGCCCAAGGTCAAAAGTTTGGACCTTGGGCCCCACCAATTTCAATCTTCACGTGAGCGACTTCACGCCAAAAGGGAAAACCTATTTTATTATAATACGTGTGCCCATATTTCCTTTTTCAAAGGAATTCGAAACTGCAGGTATTCCTTCTTCTTCATACGTGTGCCCATTTGGGCCCCACCATGGCTCAATAAAATTAGGGTCCTCCTTTGCAACGGAAAGAAAAATTTGCTGCACATATATTCTATTTAATTTTTTTTTTCAGTAAATCGCGTTTTATAAACGCTCAAACTCGAGACATATTTTAACAGCATTCATCATAGGTGCATATTAACACTATGCCCGGGTAAACGGCGTGTTGGCTTAATAATACGTGCTTATGGATATGGACAACGTTAGATTGTTATGATCAACACGTAATCAAATTTCTGACCGGTTCAGGTTGTCTTAATGCACGGTAATGTAAGCAGGACAGCGAGAAGAACATCCTGGCAATGTAGATGCTGAGCAACACAACAATGGTGTCGACATTGATGGCGACAACATCGATACTGCCAAGCACGGGGATGGCTACGGTGGTAAGCAGCACGTATAGTGTGAAGAAGCCTTTGAATGATGCGGTACATGGGACACATGGGGAGTTCACAGTGCCCCTCATGTATGTCACTCTTCTCACCCTCTTCTTCTTCTCCTTCCTCTGCCACTCCCTCTCCATCCGCTTCATCAACCAAGTCAGCATCCTTTGTTGGATATTTCAATAATATTTTGAAATATTTACAATAATAGTTTCGATAAAAGTTATGACCACATTGAAGACCATCATTATTTTTAACGGTCACATAACGGTTTCTTAACGATCATATAATGGCTTTTCAATCGTTTTGTAACGTTTAATTTATTCCTTAAATAAATCCTTCATTATTTTACAACAGCTCTTTTAACGGCTCTATTTTATCTGAATATAAAATCTCATAAGACAATCTTAAAAAATATACTGAATGAAACATAAAATATTTTTTGTTTAGAAAATCTTTCCCTTCCTTTTCATTGCTGGGTTATACACAACGTTGTTTCTGTTCCTTCTAATATTCAGTGTGGAATATAGAAGAAGGTCTGTTGTATCTTGGGAGGATAGCCGTCAGAAGCCTATCGCACTGAGTTTCGCATTCCGAGGGGCAGAATTATCCTTAAGAACAGTGCTTACTCTTGCACGCTTCAGACAAATTTATTTATTCTCATCAGCTTTTTTCTACATCCTTATCAACTCTCCCCAGGACAATGATGGGGTGAGGTCACGGGAGCACGTTGCGGAGCCGCTAGAGAAGGGATTCGTGCTCAACACCGTCAGGAACTGCATCTTCAACGCAGGACTGCCGCTTCTGCTGTGGATATTTGGATCGGTCTCCATCTTCCTATTTTCTCTCACTCTTGTCCGCATCCTCTCCAACCTCAATTTCGTCTTCCTCAAAACCCAATCACTCCAAGCCCAAGGCCAAGCCCAAATCCATCACCAGCACAAGCAGTACAAACATAACCATCACCACCACCCGCTTTGCGGGGAATTATGGGTTCATCATGTGTGTCTGTAGGAGTGTACTAGCTAATTGCAACATGTCATCCTGCCTCCATTTTGAGTTGTTCTGCCCACTTCTCTTGTGTTTCGCAATACAAATCCCCTGAGCATATGTCCATATATCTACACGCTCTTTATTAAAAAGAAATGCCATTTAACCACTCTCGAATTCACTACATTTGGGCCGAAAAAGCAAAAGGGGAAAAAAAAAAATCTAACAATCCACTCTAGCAGATAGATACACTTACACCCTAGTTTTGCTTAACATGATTACATATTTACGGGGATTTAGACAGTAAATTTTGAGGTCATTGCATAGCCTTAATTTTTCATCACAAATGTAACACATTTAGTGTAAAATATTGTGAGACCATCGCCAACTATTCTAAAAGTTTAGGCCTCATTTGGTTTGGCTTTGGAGAAATATCATTAGGAAAATACAAATACCTTCAGCCTAAAAAGATTTTCCGAAATACAAATAATATTTTGGTGAATTGTGATTTTAAAGTGCATTGGGAAACAATTTTGACTTAAATATGGTTTGGTAAAAATTACATCTTATAAAGGACTATTGCTAATTTATTTTTAAAAAAAGTTTTTAAATTTCTTTTGGGAGTTTAGCTATCGTTGGCTAGATTAGGCAGCTGGATGACCTCGCTTGAGGTCGAGCAACCTCAAGAAAGGCCGCCTGAGGTGGTGTGATCTCTATCGTTGCTTGGGTGTGCGACCCCAGCGGCATTGCCTGCGTCGCTTGAGGTTAGGTGACAGTTGTCGGCGCGCGGGACCCCTTGGCTAGCAGTCATTAGCCTCCGATCGGCTTTCCATGCAAACCATGGAGAAGATGAACATTGAATGAATGGCTAAGACTTGCATTCTGAGAATGCAACATTCTGAAAGATCTCCAAACTTGCTTTGGGCTAAGGGCCCATGCGGGCCTTTGGAGATGCAATTGTATTTTTTTTTAAAGTTGAGCAAAAAACGAACCAAATATTATTTGCATTTGGCTCAGGGACTTTAGAGTCCCAAAGCCTATATGGATTACTAAACTAAATGGGGCCTTAATTAGCTACTAAATTGAGAGAGATCAAGGTGCATATAAATCAAGGCACACATGGATCTGATGAATGTGGAATAAGACATACCGGAACCACGCACGAAAAAGAAAGATGGAATGGGGCTTGAAAATTTGTGTTTGCCTCTGATGCAAAATAATATTTTGTGGAGTACTAAACAGTTCTAGAAACTGAAACTTGATTGAATATTTAAATGTTATTTAAATGTTGTAACATTGACAACAATGAAATCAAGAATTATTTTTACGATAACATAACAAATATGTGACTACTTTCATCTGGAATGTAAGTCGTAAGATTGAGGATTATTTTTGCTAGAATGTAACAAATATGTCTCAATCGATTACTTTTGTCCGGGATGCAGATGGAGTAGATTTTCATGCTTGGAGTCCAACTTAGAAGCCATTATTGCACTTATCGAGCGCATGAGATACCATTTTCACGGGATGATAGAAGCTCCCTAAACGCATAGTCTTCCCATTCAACAGTCAAATACGAGAGAAATCCATTCCTCTTTAGCACTTGAAAGTTGATACCAGTGTTGTTCAAGTATGGACCGGAAGGCCGGTTCAATCGGTTGGACCAAGAAAGGGACCATGGC
The DNA here is from genome assembly GCA_014182365.1 of Eucalyptus tenuipes. Classification (NCBI taxonomy): domain Eukaryota; kingdom Viridiplantae; phylum Streptophyta; class Magnoliopsida; order Myrtales; family Myrtaceae; genus Eucalyptus; species Eucalyptus tenuipes. The sequence goes on along the minus strand of CM024539.1, from coordinate 41,975,652 downwards.
TCGATCTTAGTTTTTCTTATCCACCCAGACTGGTCAAACCGGGTCTTGACCTGGTTCAACCGTTCAACATGGTCTACCGGCCCCGGATTGAACCGGATCTTTGTCCAAGTTGTTGACTTGGTGAAGAAATCCAACGAGCTAAGGCATGGGGGGTTCAACCCCCCTGACCACTTGCGCATTAAAGAACACCTCCTCCATTGAAGTAACCGCTGATTTGATGCTCATGCACATACTTAAAAGCATTGGTTGGAACTCTTTTTCCTACTTCTTTTTCCGATCTGCGTCCAATGGATTCTTCATTTCTTCCACATCCGAAGTGCAATGAAACTGGGGCTGAATTTGTTTGTTATTTGGAACGATGGCCACTAACAATATATGCCAAAGAAGTAATGAGGGAAAATGACAAGCATTCTTGAAACTTAGTTCAATGTGCAAAATCATTTCTAAATTTTAAATTTGTTCGATGTGATCATTGAATTTTGATCAAATATTCGATGTGGTCCATTTAACCTTCATGGATTCTTGCATAATTTAGAGATTACATTGAACATTGGATTAAACTTCTGAGACCACGTTGAATAAATTTGGAAGTCTAAGGACAATTCAAGGATCATTTGTGCTGTTCCAAGTTACAAAGAATCTCTTAAGGAGGGTAGGATGGCCCTGGTTGAGGCTTCAATGTAGTGAGTGATGCAATTAAGAAAAGTTAGGTAACAGGCCACTCCATCACAATACCGAGATCAAGAGAATAAAGGAAAAGAGAGCCAACAAAGCTACAAAAGCATCGTAAGCTTTTGCATTTTGGCCAGACTTGAATGAAAGTGGCAAAAAAGCTGATGTTTTCTCGTCTCTCTTTCTCTCTCTTTACGAAAGTACTTACTCGCTCTCTTTAAATAGCACACCAAAGCAAGACATTAGCCTCCCAACTTGGTTTAGTTTGGAGGGGGGGTCGGTGCCCGTCCAAATCAACTTCAGCTTTTTTGCATTGTGTCTTTTTATATCCCCACTTTGCTTTTGGTCTAATAATTAACCCCTCTCTCTCTCTCTCTCTCTCTCTCTCTCTCTCTCCCTCCCCCTATCAACTAATCACTCTCCTGGATTTCATTTGGTGAACTCAGTCAATGTGAAACAAGTAATTAATGGTTAAATTCCACGAGCTCGATCGATGAGGCAATGGTGTAGAACTTTCATTTCTTTTAAGTGTCTCCTCCAGCAAAAAGGGAGGGAAAGATTTGTCGTACTGAACTTCTCCTCCTCCTCCTTCCTTCGCCTCTAAGTACCTGCCATTACACCACGTACACAAGATTTTCATCGACTGTGCCAAGACCAAGAAAAGCGACTCTTCTCATGCTTTGAAGAGAGTATTTCTAAAGCTCAACGTGTCATCCACTTCATCTCTCTATAAAGGCAGGAGCGAGAGCAGGGCTTTGAACCCTCCTAGTCCTCCTGGTACTACTTAACTGATACTTTGGTCCGGATTGGAATTAGAGTAGGAAGTCCAAGGGAATTAGAAGACAATATGGAGGAGGGAAAAGCAGGAGGAGGAGGAGGAGCTGAGAAGATGAAGAAAAGCGCATCAGAGTTGCAGCTGGAGGAGTTGGTGCGGGTCATGATGATCGCCCCTTCTCCTGAACACCACCACCTGGACCATCATCCTCCTCATAACTATTGTTATGACAGTCCTAAATCATGCCTCACAGACGCTCCTCCTCTCTCTTTTCACAATTGGGTTAGTCTCAGTCTTGACTCCTATCTCGTCATACCGGCAGACTTACACTTTATTAAGAGCATCTGCATTTGCATTGCAGGACACAAGTGGTCCTGGTAGTGATCATCAACATGATATGGCCACCACAATAACCGCTTTCTGGCGCCCCCCTCTTCTTACCGAGCACTCCCCTCCTGATTCTAACTCGTCCATTTTTGGTAAGAGTCGGACCCCGTGGATATGGTCCCTTATGATGCTTGTTCCAATTACTCTTTTATTGATGTGGACTATCCGATGTATAATTCGATGCAAATTGGTTTCAGTTGGTAGCAGTACATCATTGGCTAATAAGCCTAAATACAGAGATATCCAAGCAAGAGAAGCCACAAGTGGTTCATCCCGCCAACACTCAGATGAAGATGATGCTGCGACAGTGGCAGATCCAAACGAACAGAGCAGATATCCTACTGATCCCAAGCGAATTAGAAGGTAATGAAATTTTCTTGCCACTATTATCTGGATTTGAGATTGTAATCATACCCGTGTTACGATTTTCTTAACAAGTTTTGTCGCAGGATGGTTTCCAATAGGGAGTCTGCTAGAAAATCACGTAAAAGGAAACAAGCACACTTAGCTGAACTTGAAATACAGGTACCTACCACTCTCTCAGCATCATCTAAGTTTTTAAATAGGACCTTCGAGTCATCACAAATAGCTCCTCACAGCCAACCTTTCTTGTGCTGACTTTTATTTTAAAATTACAATACTTGTGCTTGCTGTTAAGATTTCTTACTTTAGTCATATTCCTGGGTTTCCCTCAGGCTGACCGACTTAGAGGAGAAAATTCTATTTTGTTTAAGCAACTATTAGATGCTGCACAGCACTACCGCCATGCTGATACAAATCATCGAGTTCTGAAATCTGATGTGGAAGCCTTAAGGGCTAAGGTAATCGACCTCTCTGTCTCTGTCATAAGATTCGTGACTACCCCAGAAAGATGAGACAGACTTAGGTGGAATTTTAGCTATTTTCATTATACTCAAAGATTTTGACTGATCACCTAGCAAAACTTTCTGAGATTGGTAAAATGCACTTACTTTTTAGCATACTTGTGCCATATATCTAGGTGAAGCTGGCTGAAGATATGGTGGCTCGAGGCCCTTTTTCTTGTAGCTTAAATCATGTTTTGCAAACTTTGAATCACCAACATTCTATTGGTACTCGTGGTCTTAGTGCTGTGGCAAATGTTTCTCCTACAATCACTGTCCACGGGGATAATGACTCTTCAACTGGCTTGACGGTTCCAATGCCAGATTCTTGCCTTGGAGTTGAAAACAGCAATCCTGATAATAGCAACTTCACAAATGGAGTCATCCATGATCCTGTAAGCTTTGTGTCTGGGATTTGGTCCTAAAATTCTTATGTTCCTTTCTGTTTCAATTAGGTAAGTCTTTTGTTCTGCCAGTCCTAATAGTCCTCTTAAAAGATTAGTCTTGGGTGGTTTCTTCTTGTACTCAGGCTGTCCCTTACGTTTAAAAAAATCTCCAGGGCAGACTTGAGATGTCAGAAGACTGAAGGACAAGCTAGCATTTTTTATGTCTGTTGTATCAATTAAGCGATATGTTGTGACTATGTTTTTCAAAAGCTCCAACTCAGATGCTGAACAGTTGCCTTATTTGAACATTTGTAGTTTCTTTCCGCATTAATGTTACAAAGTAGTCTATCTCCGGGGCTAGACTATGTAATGGACTTTTCATGCATTAGCAGCTTAATCTAAGCTGGAAACTGTCTCTGATATTTCTTGTACAAATGCAGTAGAAGCTTAGAAACTTCAGATCCATTGCACTGATTTCCATCTGCCATTTCATAAATCAAACGCTGAGCTGTGACATGAGTACGTACGGCATTAGATGAGTAAGGGAAATCTTGCTTACTAAGCCTATACCTTTGAAGGAATACCCAAGAGACAAGAATGCATTCATGAGAACACATAAGAAAGCGATCATATTTGCCAATTTTTGCTAATGACAAATTCATTGAATCAAAGACTAGTAAAGATAAGACGATCAAGGTAAAGGATTCTTGATTGGAGTTTTACGATAGGCATCATATTAACAGTTACAGGGCCATCATCAATTCGAACTCACTAAAATCAACCTTACCGTCCAAATTCAAATCAACGACCTGAACCATTTTCTCGATATCTCCCATATTCCAACCTCTGTCTAACCCAAGACATTCGAGGACCCTCTTCAGCTCAACTGCTTCTATGAACCCATTACCATCCTCGTCGAAAATCTTGAAGGCTTCGTGCAGGAGCTCATTCCGTCCTGATGCATCCTCCAATCCATCAATGACATCTTCTGCATCAATTTCTTCCTTCAGGCCATCGCATGGATCGGGGCAGTTGGGACTATTCTCTTCACCGCTGGTCAAACCAAGCTTCTTGACGACTGCATGAACCCTATCCTTCTTCATCTTCCCATTTGCTTCCATTCCGAAGACGGCAGTTAAGGCCTGAATGGTCAGGCCATCAAATAGGGGTGGTTTAGTAGTTTTGCAAGCTGGATCTGGATCGACTTTGGATGGTTGGATTTCCAAGTTAACGAAGCCAAAAGCATGCCCTAAGCTCATGAGAAGACATTGCCAAGTTCCCCTCACGCCCATCCCAACTTTACAGATATGAAGTAACTGCAGAAGTAGTGTCAAGGAGAGTGAAACACGATGCACAATTTCACTAGGAGCTAGGACCGAGATTATTTATATGTCGTATGCAGGGCAATGAGATGTGGCACGGCTAGAGCATGCATTTCAGCTTTTGATTTTTTATAATACTCCGTTGGAACAACAACCGATCGGAGACCTTAAACTAAGCTGATCTGCCAGACAGCTTAAGCTCAAAATATTATTAATAAGCAAGTCTACAGTCGAATGCACCTTCAAATTGACTCGGTACCTGTCTTGCGAGGAATAGGCACTTGTGTTGGACGGCTACGATGACATAGACGAATCAACAATTTGACAACTCTTGCATGCCCCTTCCATTACTGCATGATCCGAGGAATGTCAGTTCTAGGCAAATGGGAAGATGGGTGATGGAGAGATGAAAAGCTGAAGATCTCTCTGGCTTTGATTAATATACAAGATTCAAGATCTGATCCAACGGGATTGGAAGGAACTACACGGCATGTTCCAAGAAGCAGGGTGGCCGCTGAATCGGGGATTACAACCAAAATAACAAAAGAAAGAAAGAATTTTCCGGCTATTTTCAGAAAAGAAAAAAAGAAAAAAGAAAAAGTGAGAGTGACAGAAACCGTGTTTAATTTTGGCAAATCTTTATTCCTCTACTGCCTCGTTTCCCATGGACTAGTTCTAGTAGTTGACTTATGGAAACAGAAATTGGAAGTTTTGATGTTTAATAGGTTATTCAGCGCAATTAATTATGTCTCTTCAGCATAGTTTATTTTATATCATTTAACTTATCCTCATTGATTGCACTCAATATCATGCACCCATTTCCATCTCTATCGATTAATTATTTCGTTTGCAATGACAAAAAGCCGAACATTATTAAAATGTCAAACGTCGATGAACAAACAACTCTCTAACTTATATAGTACAAAGGATCATGAAAAAAGGTAAGAGAGAAATTTATTATGGTTTCTTCAAATTGGCTGAGTGACGTTCCTATTACTGTGATGTCGGGTTGTAGAATCTGCATGGGTAACTATAATGAGAGAGAGAGAGAGAGAGAGAGAGAGAGAGAGAGAGACAGAGAGACCAAGTGTATGTCGTTAAACCCAATAAAAAGAAACGTTGAGATGCTGAACCATCAAAGGAAAATAAAAGAAAAATGGAGGTATACATGACAAACTATGAAGAAGATGTTTATCCCAAAAAGCAAAGATGCGGGTCTCCAAAGCCTTAAGCATGGAAACGAAAAAGAGGTTAATGCAGTCTTTTTAAAAAATGTAAGAAATTTGATGGGTTTGTAATTGGACCTTTTGCTCTCAACAATATCTAAGGGAGCTGTAGAATGCTTTGGCTAAACGTAACCATTATATTACTTAGCCATGGCATACCAGAAGCATGACAACCTAGCAAGCATCGTCCCTCTAATGTTCGCTAAGCATTTATTAACTATATTTTTGGACCAAACACCATTTTATGCATGTATCATGGAATTAACTATTCTTTCTATTCTAGCAACAAAATTATTGCAATAAGTTATTCATACATAATCATAGATTGAGATTATGTTAGATTTGTAAGAGTTTTCTTAATGTGGACTACATTAATTGATATTGTAATTTACCGTTTTACGGTTATCGTTTTATAGTTTTAGTCTAAGGTAAGATAAAAGGTTTCTTAATTAGTTTAATATGGGGCTAGCTAGTGTGGGCTGAGTTGAGCGTCACCCGTAATGAGAGGGCCTAGTTGGAAATTTTATAAATAATGCTCAAATTTCTCCTCTAACCCTAATTTTCATAAGTATCCTCGCACAATGAGCGTGGTGAGGGGCAATAGAGGAGAATAACTTGTGTGTAGATCATCACTTTTCCGCTTTCGCATCAAGAATGGTGGATGCGTTCATCTTTCTACTCAATCATCTATGCTCTTGTTCTCGTTATGGAGATCTTGGGGTTGCACTTTTTGCATCCAACAAAATTATATTATATTCAATGAGTTGAATGATAATTTACAATGTGCTGTCACATTACGAATGCGAGCATGTGTCATGCCACACAACACAGCCAAACAAATTCGTATGCAACCATTTATGCATTAAAAATTGCACGTATTTAATTACAACATGTTCCTTTTTTGGTTCTTTCATTAGCTGAAATAAATATTTATTACTTATTATTTAACATATATAGTAAGTACCTCTACATACATTACGTATGTAAGGGAGATAATTCATGATACCCAACTCAATTCATGCCCAGCTTGACTCAACCCGTATTACTAAATCCCATTAATACTCTATAGAAAATCCACGCCCACTTTAAAACTTCAAATCAAATTAAAAGAGAAAATTAAATGATTAAAAATAGTAAATAAAATAAAAGATGTAAAAAACCTATAAATTGAAATATTTATAAAGAATCTATTCATAAATGTCACTCCTCCTGATGCATTGCAGAGAGACCCATTGAAAAAAACGACACCAAAACAAAAAGGCCAATCACGAACCAAACAGCAGAGGGAAAATAAGAAAAATAACAATAAGACGGACAAACTCTATCAAAGAAAAATTGAAGCTTTTTCGCTGCTGCTGCCACCCTCAAACGAAGATGGAAGCAGAAACAAGAAACGGATGAACAAGAGGGGAGGAGAGACGAAACGAGAAACGGATGAACAACGGGAAAGATTTTTGGTAGAGAACCACCTCGATCTGGCCATGGTTGTGGAGGCCAGCGGCGGAGGCAAGCTGCGAAGGCGAGCAGGGGAGGCAGTGCGGAGATGAGTGTTGAAGGCCAGCAATAGAGGTGAGCGGTGCGAAGGCAAGCGGCGGAGGGAGCGCGAACGCAAGTGGCGGAGTGTTACGGTCTATTGGTTGTTATGATTGCGGAAGCTTTGTGTTAGCTAGGGCACCTACTTAATGTCGAAAATGGGTCAGATGATCTAGCCCATTTTCGTTTCACATAATTTAGCTTAAAACTTGTTGGACCCATTTTAATTGGGAATTTATATATTTATAACTCATATATAATCTATTAATACAAAATATGAGTCAGAAAATGGGTCATGGATCCATTTTGACACCCCTACGCACCATAAATAACATCATCATTATACAATCCATAATTTCAAAAAGTTACAGATGCCCAAGCGCATCATTCAAAAGTCAAATGTGGTTTGCATTATTCAGTATACAAAATCACTACGTATACAGATACAGTTCGCTGACCTCAGTTAATTAGAGGTCTCTCTGTGTTAAGCCCACCGTCAGTTGGTGGGGCAAAGTCCTCTGGTAATGGAAGATCAAGCTCTGAACACACAAGTTCAATGATACTTCTGGTCGCAGCCCCAAACGACATCTTATTCACAGTCACGGCCATCGCAAACCGATTGTTCATGTCACAGAAACCTGTTGACCCTCCCATCCCAGTGTGCCCAAAGCCGAAGCAGGATCCATCTTTCGATTTAGATCTCTTAAACCCAAGCCCAAACATCCCATCAGGCAGGGCCATATTTGCATAGTCACCAGCACCCAAAAATGCATCATAAATTCCTTTGCCAGAAAAAATCTCGTGATGATCACTGTTTTGACGCTTGTCAACATTACCTCCACTGCCAGAGTTATTGATACTGCAACTGCTGCTCCCACAATCAGGCACAGGGGTACTCTGTCCAGTAGTGCTTCTACCGCAATCACCACCTTGGAGATCATTGGAGCGGTTTGGAATCTGCATATATGGGTTCCTCAGTAAAGAGAGCAATCCCTTATTTCTGCGCCCTCTCTGCCTTTTGGAGACTTTTAGGGAGGGGAATTTGGGGATGTGGACATGGCTACCGAGATTTGGTTGAAAGGAAGCTGAATGTGGTGGAGGGACCAAACCACCATCAACCAAAGCTGCATAGTAACGTGCCAGAGCCCTCGCGGAGCAATGTCCATTAGCAGCAGGTATAATCGCACGGCGGATATTCAGCATGTTGAACATTGCAGGTAGGGTTACAATAGCTTCCAGGATGGCTTCTGGCTGGAAAGAAGATGGTAAGTCAGGACGATTGCGGATCTGAGAAACCTTGGTTAGATCATTCCGGTCAACGGTAAGCGTAGCAAGTCGAGATTCCACACCTGAAACAGAAGACAAAGCGATGGCAACAATTGAAATTGGTTCATTTACATGACCTTTCAAGGACCGGAGTTTGTCACCTGTGTAGTTTACTTAGTGCCCAGTAAGTAAGAAACATAGATAAAAAAACACAAGAAAACATTAACTTGAGGCATACCTGGAGGAACTCCAATATATAGTTCTCCTTCAATGTTGAGGGGCCGAATAAAAGCTTCTTCCAGAATCTCTTGGAATTTCTTTCCCGATGCATGCTATGTTCAACACATTGGAGATGATGAGTCAGGGTATAAAATTACTCAAACCTATAAGGAATCTTGAAGACAAGAGGCAACTGATTTCTATCAAGCAAATTATATCGACAAGTTGAACTTCGAATCTAGGCAAATGGTAATGCAATGCATGGTGCAAAAGCAAATACATTGTGGATTGGAACATCTCAAAACTGCCAAATGCCTGGCTATGCATGCCAGTTGCACACAGACACCTGACACATGCATACAAGCGTACAAACAGGCCCACGCAACTGAGAACCCTCTCACCACAAGCCCACACATGTGCATGTACAGAGAGAGAGAGAGAGAGAGAGAGAGAGAGGGTTAAATGATGATTTCTTAGTGCAGGATCAAATAGCAAAGGACAAGGAGAGTTTAGCACAAAGGTTTTTAAGAGTTCCAAGGATGATGACACTGATAGCATAGAGAATAATCATTTCTTAGTGCAGGATCAAATAGCAAAGGACAAGGAGAGTTTAGCACAAAGGTTTTTAAGAGTTCCAAGGATGATGACACTGATAGCATAGAGAATAATCATAAGGGATCCAAAACCATTGCATCACACGCGTAGCAGGACATCTAATGGACAAAGAAAAACGAACATCTTATGGAACCATCAGAAATTCTCCCAAGCATGACAAACAACAACTAATCTTTAGATAGTTATCCCCTGATCAGATAGAGAAAGAGCCACTTAGTTTGAATTCCAAACAGTCTCATGGGTAAATATTGTCATACCTCGATAATTCCACCACATAGCCAGCCAAATGATAGATAGTGATAAAGCTGGCGCTGACCAGGTTCAGTTTCTGGTACTGAAGAAGCAATGCGCTTCAAACATTCGTTCCAGTCACAAAATAACAAAGGATTTTCACTCCTAATTTCGCTTAATGCATTATGCAGACCAGCTGTATGGTTAAGCACATGATGAACCTGAAATGAGCAGCAATAGCACCAATGAAATCAAGAATTTCAAAGGACCACAAATTATCATAATCAGACTTTGGAAACCTTAATAATATCTTTTCCATTGCATCCAAATTCTGGCCAAATATTTGCTACATTTTCATCTAGTCTGAGCTTTCTGCAAAATGACAAACAACTTTAGCAGTTTAGCACCCATTAGCACTAGGATGTCAAATCTCAGTAAGTAGAAAGGAAAAGAGAGATAAAAATCCTATCATTATCAAATATAATACATACACGGCTAAAACTGCTTCATATTAGAGCAGTAGAGTCCCTTACCCCTTCTCAACCAACCAATGCACCATGCCTGCGGTGACACCTTTTGTGACCGAAAAAACAGGAAACAGGCTATCGGGCTGCACTGGACGAGGATCATACTTTCCAAGCACTCCAGCCGCGGTATCAATTATGACCTCCCCATCTTTGTAGGCACAAACCTTAAAGCAGGGCAATCGATCATATCATGGATCTAGATTATGTACGCCTTCAAATTGATATCATTTGAATGATATAAAGCAGCAAGTTCCTAAACTTCTTTACCATAGTTACCATTAAAAAAGTATCAGTCGGATATTTGTGACACATTCGAAATTCAACAATTCAAGAGCAGAAGCAAAGTCACAAAAATCACGGAAGCTAATAACACTCTTGAGAATAAACAAAGTCTACACCAACCTTGACAGAAGCAATAATTTAACCAGTTACAGATAGTGAAGAACATTACTTGGTCTCATTCGAAGAAAAGAACAAAACTTTAAATGTTGGATGGGAAAAGAAAAAAAACATTACTTGTTCATTACAGATATGAATGTAAATAAAGTCCAGTCTACCTGGATCCCCAATATTTTATCATCATTTCCCAGATCAATCAAGAGCTGTCTCAGCTTGGCCTCCACAGCAGAATGAACAGGTGTATCACAGACCCACTGTGCATTCACTGCTGGTGCCTTATAGATGGTTCTGACAATAAAATTACAGAATCAATTAGAATTAAGGCAGACATGAAACTGAAGGGCTAGTGGATTAGTGTTCAAGATGACTCACCCTTGCAAAACATGCTCTGCAAATGGTCTCATTATATCATGATATATAATGCGGACATTCATTGTGGAAGAAAGCCCTGAGGAAGTTATTTGATGTAAAAGTTAAGTACATGATCAACAAATTACAAAAGAGAGGTCAATAAGGGAGGATTCTTATACAAACCTCTCAGAAGATTCAGAACCCGAGAGAAAATTACAATATCACCAGGAAATGCATCAACCTAAACAATAAAAAGATTGGTAATGCCAATCGAGTACTCACAAGCACATTTAAAAAATTATGGTTCCCAAGGGCAGCTTAATACCCTCTGTAATAAGGTAAAACATGGATAGCCCCCAATCATGCCCCCCAATAAGTCATTTCCTTCCCACAAATGACAAATGTTTGATGAAAAATATAAATGTGAACATTTTCATAAACATATGGCGACATCCAAAGTCCGACAAATAAGTTACACAAAAACCCAATGGTTGCTGGATCCATGTCACTGTCTCATTATGGTGATCAACATACACGGTGTACCTACATCATTATTATTATTCACAAGATGATAACAAAAGGCAGCATCAACACTTACAGGATTAAAGCGTTTAACTTCCTTTGGGTCGAGTTTCATCTTCTCCTGTATGACCTTCAGATTTTTTGTTCTCTGCTCATTCAAGGATTTCACGTTCTCCTGATTAAAGCAAAGGTCCATGAGATTAAAGATCTCACTACGAAAGGTAATTCAAGACATGGGCACTGAAAACTCACAAAAGCTTCAGTTGCTGGTGTTGACGTGCGGAAAAATACACTTGTGACCTCCATGGCCTGTTCTGGGATGTCTAGGCGCAGTTTAAGTCCCATCTCTGCAAAAGCGGACAGCAACGCCACATGATCCCCCTGAGAACAGGGCTTGTGATGTCAAATTTCTTCATAAAATTTCCTAACTTGTCAAGACAATCAATTGTTATTGTACCACTTTTTATCTAAAGTATTAAATCTAAGAACACAAACCTCGGCAGATGCCAGAAACATTTTTGCTAACGCCTGCTTCATGGGAAACGACAGTGACTTTGTAAGCCCAAAGTCCAGCAAAATTGGGCGATGCGGGGCTTCTTTGCTCACCAGAAAATTTCCTGTACAGTATCCAAAAATGACCAAAAAAGAAAGTAAAGATTATTATTGTATATATCCATACAGCGTACTTTGAGCAGATTCATATTTTCAATTGAAGTCCCCTTAACAATTAGACCAGTAAGAAAATTACCAAAATGAGTAGAAGGGTTGAAAGAGAATACCGGGATGAGGATCGCCATTGAAGAACCCATCAATATAGATTTGATGAGCATATGCACGTGTAATTTCCTCAACAATCTTTTGCTTGTTTACACCAAAAGTTTCCAAGGATTCAAAGTCATTCAGGCGTATTCCATCCATGTACTCCAAAATCAGCACCTTTTCAGTTGACTTCCTTGTAGGAAAACCAGATTTAAAATCATCGAAGGAATTAAGAAGGGAAGTTTCCCCATTCTAAGATAGCTTGGCATAATATAAAGTCTACTAGGAGGAGAACATGAAAAGGAGTATAACTTTTTAAAACCAATACATTCATCCCCCAAAGGAGTGAAATTACAAATTCACAAAACAAAGGCACATGGATATAAATTTCTCAAGTAAATCAGCTATTTTGGAAAAATTTTAAATGAGAAAGTTCACCACTTGCAGAGGCAAGTTTAAATGAGCTAATGTCCAAAGGATACTTTACTTGACAGATTGCATCTCTCTCCGGTCAAAAAAACTAAAATTGGCAGTTGCCCGAGCATCCTCGCCAGACAATATATAAATGACAAAATTAAAACAAGAAAATAACAGATTCATTTAGATCTCGAATTTTGGGCTCATAGTTATCGGTCAAAGCACTTCCAGATATTTACTTCATCATGGGAGTAAAGTCAGCACTCACCTGAATAACTTCTGGAATCAATACTTCCACTCGATGGGATGATGTCCCATCACCATGTCTGTTTTTGTAGACAAGGTTTCTGGACACCGTTTTCGTATTCTCTACAAACCCATGCAAAAGAAAAAGAAACATACTCAGGAATGAAAGTACTAAATAGCAATATATGCATTACTTTTTTAGATATCAAGGAGCTAAATAATATAGCTCTAAGAAATATGAACTGATAATTTTCTTAAATAACCTCCCCTCTAGGCCAATATGCCTTCGCCACTTTGATGGACGGCAGCCTAGTTGTTTAATTCAGTATAACTTTTTATCTTCTATTGACAATTAGCCCAATGTACAAGGATGTAAACTTTAAAATGAATAGAAATAACATGACATGATTCATGTTGCTACTTTCAAACTTCACATTTTCAATTCTTCTTGCCACCTTCCAAATGTGTTCAATAAGCTTTTTTTTAGGTCTGCTTAGGTGAAGGAGAAGAGAAATAGTTTTTTTTTTTTTTTTTTTTTAGGGCAGGGGGGAGGGGAGGAGGGAACGAATGCAGAATAATTATGGAACAAGCTATAATGCTATTACATGCCATTCAACATATCAAACCCAATTTAATTTCTAATAGCATCGACAACTTCAACCAGCATAATAAGGAAGAAACAAGATTGTAGAGAGCATGGGTGAAGCTGCAAACTGGAGATTCCTGTTTTTTTAATTCTTTTGGGAGAAGTAAGGAGTTGAGATTCAAATTAACATCTCTTAAACACTGCCACTTACAATTATGGACAATCTCACTACTACTCACATACCGGCTTCACGATTGAAGTCGAGTTCCTTTGGAGCCTCTTTGCACCATTCATCTATCATGGGATTGAAGTCATATTGAGGCTCTGCCCATGCTATCCAGTCGACTATTGACTTGGCATTCTTCAAATCCTACCGCACATAAGAAAGGCATAACAGCTATATCACAACTACTTAATTTATTGAATTGCATTTCATGCAACAACCTAGAAAATCATGAGAAACCTCCAATATAATTGCTTTTATGCCCTCATGTTGAACTTTAACAACTACTTCCTGTCCGTCCTTCAACGTTGCACGATGCACCTGTGCTATCTGCATGGAAAAAGTGCAAAATTAGGAAATCTAGCATGAATTAATCTCCAAATACCACATCGAGACCAACAGTTGATATTTATCCCAGCAAGATTTAAATTTTATTTCACCAATAACAACTATACTTAACAGATGCTGTAGCCAAAGGGGATTCAACAAATTTAGAGAATAAGTCATCCAAAGCTTTACCCAGCTCCCTCTCTATAGTCCTGTTGACCTGCATAAGACGTTAGAAGAACACTGATCAATTGCTCACTGAATTTTCAGACGAACAAGTTCACAAGAATATCATAAAGGAAGCAGAGAGAAAATGGTGAAATAAAGTAATAAAAAAAAATTAAGACAACAAATACTCCGCAAGAGATTATGATACAAACTTCATCCCACAGAGAATGTCTGCAGCGCTAACAAATGGACCTTTTACCACTCAGCTTACAAAGGAAATGTAGAAATTATGCGAACAAAAACAGACCTACATTAGGGCAACACAGCAACATTAGGGACAGAGAAGTATGATTTTTGTGGACAGAGAATCTGCTAATCACAAGAGTTATCCAACAACATTAGGGTGGCAGCCACATTACGTATTAACAGCTTAAAACCTCAACCTTAACGAGCTTTGTATATCTAAACCATTTTCCAAATTAACTTAACATGCTCATGAGACAACATGATTTTCTCCATGCATATCAAGCCGTTACTTGAAAAACAGATTCCCACAAGGAAAACGTTTAGAGTAGTTGCTTTCATCCTGGGGATAGAAAAGTGAGTACAGAAATAATAGTAACGCAAGAAACATGATGTACTGAACCTCTTCTAAGGGACGAGGAGGAAGTGAGTCTTGTAATTGCTTGAGTAGGGTAATGTAAGCCTCAGGAAGCACGTCAGCGCGTGTAGAGAGGTACTGTCCAAGTTTAACCCACAAACCTTCCAACTCAATAATCAGATTGAGAACGCGTCTCGCATTGCGCTGATGAGCCTTCTCCCACAAAGCAGAACCTTTAGATTTGCTAGCCCATTTTTCTCTTTGTTGCAGCGCCTATACAATCAATATAATTATACGTGAGCAAGAGCGCATAGCAAAAAATTATATAAAAGATTCTACCATCATAAAACAGAATAGATAAGAAAAAGGTAAGAAAGGTCGGCAAAGCTTTACCTTATAATCCAGATAAATCACCAAGGCAACAGAGAACACTCTCATTCGTCTTCTGTACACGTTCCCCCACCCCATCAGTGGCAGCTAGAAGAAGGCCAAGGAAATAGAAGTAGGGCAGTTTGGAAGCTAGAATCTAGACCTACACATTGGAGAAAGGAAACTGGAGTACTCAGTAGATTTCGCACGTGGAAATAAGACATCAGCATTACAACAAGTATTTTTCGAATTCTACTCTCCGAGTTATACATAAATGACGCAACTGTCTTGAAATATCATCTAACAAGTGAAGTATGTTATGTCTGAATAGAGAAAATGAACTCTGCACTGATGTTGGTTCCCCTCAAATTTGATCCTTAACCGTTCGACAGTAAAATTCAACTCAGTTCTTGGAATAGTCTTTTACCGTGAGGTTGAAAACTGTAGTCCAATCTAAGCCCCATGCAACAATGAATGACTCCTAACTAAAAAGTAATAGTTGTAATCACAACAGTAGAGAGAGAATATTATCTCTGAGGTGGATCATTACGTATATTAAGGAAAAAAAAAAAAAAAAAAAAAAAAAAAAAGGTGCATTTCAGCCACACCGGACTTAGCCCCAGAACTCTCTTTCAGATGCATCGCTAGGATACCGACAACATATAAGTGAATTCGCTATACCTACTGCCATACTCCATGACTCAGTCATCCTCTTTCCCCATCCCAATTCATTCTCTTCGCTTCCTAAACACCACAATTAAATAGCCTAAAACACACAATACCCGGCAATCGAAAGCAGCAACAGCCGAAAACGCGTTCCAATCCCTCTCCGACACAATCTCACCCGCCCTTCCCCCTTTTCCGTCACGAAATCCTGCACCAAACCGTGAACCGAAACCCTACGCCCGGCAAATCACGCGTTCCGGAAATGAATTATACGGCAGAAACGAGCAAACCGATTCACGCATAACACGCAGCAGCACAGGCACGTTCCGGCGAGGGGAATCGGGAAACGAAGGACGAAAGGAGAGAACCTGTACCCGAGCGCGGAATTCAACGCGATGAATGGGGAAGTCGTCCGTCCCTTCCTCCCTTCCTTCCTCCCTTCCTTCCTACCTCGCAGCGATCGCCTTTGTTGAGGCGGCGTTCGTGGTTGACGAAATTCGGCCGCGTTGGGTGTGGGGACCTGCCTCGCCTCGCCTCGAAATGAAGGACGCAGCGAGTTGACTCAGCGGCCGGTTTTGCGGGTGGGGAGATAGAGGAATTTTTGGCTTTGCGTCTCCGTCTTCCCCGTTCGCGAATACGCTACGATGACATGCCGGGGACTGTGATGCCAGCCCCCAGTCGGTGCTTACGTGGCCCGCCCACGCTCCCGAGTTAGTTATGCCCCGCGCTCGTACCCCCTGTCACGCTAACAAAACCGCGCGAGAGTGCGGGGTGTGGGGCCCGAAGGGGCAGGAGGAGCATCCAACGGGTCGCGTGGATTCGCTGAATTCGACGTCGTCCGTCCGATCCCGCACCCACCGTCCACATGCGCCAGTTCTCCGGGTCAAATGGGACCCGACCCGGGTACATTTAGATTTCGTCTGATTGGCTGAATTTCAAGTCAAAACAGAATTTGTGACGTGAAATTTAGGAATTTTTCTATTTCAATGCAACGTAGCAAGTGAACTTAAAAAATGGCCGATTGTAAGAATCTTTACAGACACTCTTGCCTACTTCATTTTTTATTTGCTTATATATTATTATTTTTCTCTCTTTTTCTTATTTTTCTAGGCCATCATTCTCTAATAAAATTTTGTTTAATAGTAAATTATACTAATATAACTAAAATACTAAAATACCTAATATACGTAATAAATATAAATATATATGTATATATTAAGTTTATATTATAAGATAGAGAAAATTTTAATTTATAAATAAATATATGTATAAACAAAAATGAAGTTATCATTATTTTTTGTTATTATTCAAATAGTATCCATATTCAAATATTATTTTAATTTTATTAATTTAAGAATTTCGTTATTTGAGAAAAATAAGTTTTTTAATATAATAAACATTAAATTTTATCATAACTACCAAACTTAAGCTTAGCTCAGTGAAATCCACACACATCTCGCTTCATCTAATCCGGCAATGTATGTAAGGTTTTTGAGCTTATTGCAATCGGAACACTAAGTCTTTTTTCCCAAACCAATATCGCTTTTCGAAGAAAGTGCATCATGTAATACATGCTCGCTTGCCACTCTTAAATGGTATTGATCTCGATTCCAAATCTTTGCTTCTTAATACAAACATTTTTGGTAGCGTTAGTTGCAGGGAATCCATATATCATCTTCTTAAAAAAGGAATATAACATTTTTAAGGCGGATGGAAGATAAGATGAATGGAAACATCTCTAGTCATGTCGGTCGGTTGCACCTCCATCTGCCCCACCACCATAATGTTTTTCACGAAGTGACAAGTGCGTGTATCGTTAAGGGAGAAGGAATTGCTACATCACATTGAGGGATTTTCTATTTTCTATTACGCGGATGGAGCCGGGGACGACGGGCTAGTACATCTTGAAATGGGATGTGCTGATGAAATTGGTATAATAAATGGAGAAGGAAAGTGGAGCGCCCCCTCCATTTCAGTAAGCTGTTCGAAAGAGACCGTGTGGGATTTTCTTGTGGGAAAAGCCTACTACTTGTTCCGGCTTTTTAATGGATGACTGGCCCATCTTTAATTCTATTCGTGGGGCTCAAGGGAGGAATATGGTCAACTTGCTCAAAAGCTCTCATCTTTTTTGCTCTTCTTTAAACCTTGATTTGTCCCCTTGTATTGTCCTTTTTGCTTCACACGATGCAACTCAAAAGGATTCTAAAGCCCGATATGCATGTTGTAAGCCCACTTCAAATGGTCTCTAAGGGAGGTGGGCTACAAAGATTAGGCTTTGTTTTCATTCCGTCTATATGCTTTGATATGTCCAAAGGAGTGTTTATGCGCAATACCCTACTATTAAGAAAGAGAGGAAAAATACTAAAAATATTCTAAACTTATTACATCAATATTAATTTAGTTTTATTGGACTCTAACTCCTTTCACATTGTTAATAATTCAGTCCATCAAGCTAATTTAGGTAAGGAATTACTGAAATGGGCATTGACTGTCTTACGTGGTACGACCGGTGTTGATTGAGATATTTTTTAATATTTTTTTTATGATTTTTTCTCATTTCCATCAGCAACAAAACAAGCTTTATATTGCTCAATACTACCGACAGCTTGACGCTTGAGTTTGTAAACCCACTTGTAACCTATGGATTTCTTACCCTCCAGCAAAGTTGCTAGAGTCCAAGTCTTATTATTTCGAGGGTTTTAATTTCTACTGCCATCACTTCTCTTCACAAAGGATTTTTAATAGCCTTAGTGTAATTCCTAGGTTTAATATCACAATCCACAACAACTAAAAAGGCGTTGTCAGGCTTAGTAAGTTGTTCATAAGAAATAGACTTCTCAATTGGATAGATCATACTTGAAGATATCAACGAAGTGGGTTAAGGAGTTGGGGCCTCAATTTGGACCACATGACACACATAATCTTGTAGATGGGTTAGCTGGCTTTTTTGTCGTGTAGGGGGATTTGGGCCTTGAATTTGGTCATCGGGTTGCTTGTTGGGTTGCTCATCAACTTGGACCGTACTGTCACAATCCTATATCATTGTTTACCCATTTATTTTTGGAAGTTGGCTTGGTATCCTTTCTTCCTCCCCTAAGATTGATTCCTGCCCTCATCAATAGGATCTAGCTCACGAATTGGTGTCAAAAGAGGAGGAGAGTCTTGAGTCTCATGTGTAGATTGATGAGCAAATGAGAAATTCTCCTCATAGATTCAACATCGCAAGATACCAATAACTCTTCAATTTCCAAATCAAAAACATCCCAACCCTTTGTACCGTATGAATATCTAAAAAATACACATTTTCTTGCCCTTTCGTCGAATTTATTTTTGCCCTTCAACATTTTGTGAGCATAGCATAATGTACTAAAAACTCACAAATGAGTATAATCCGGGGTTTCCTGAACAAAAGCTTGAAAGGCATTTTTCCAGACAATAATAGAGTTGAAGTAGAATTAATATAATAACCAGTCATTAATCCCAAAAATGAATGGGTAAATTTGCCTGAAAATGAATTGGTTGTACTAAAGTTGAACCAAATCCACCCTAAATCCATCAAAAGATGGGAGACATAGAAAATCAAATGCATATATAATTGATCATATTCATACTTTTAGCACATCTTCCGTGACATGACTCCCAAGCATATATTATTGCACGGACGACGATGATTGGGAAAGCTTTCATCCACACAACATGTGGTTCTAAATCCATCAGAAGAAGGGAGACAAAGGAATCAAATGCATCAAGAAGAAAAGGACGGAGTACAAGCCGAGTCCAGCCAAAAAAATTAGGCAAAACGTGATTCTCGTGTGTACGGGGAAAAAGGACAAAATAATTAAAAAAAATAAAAATATCAAATAGAGGCAAAGTCGCCGTTTTTCTCAAAAGAGCGCGAAGTGAAGTCATCACAATGATGACCCAAAATGGTCATTTAGTGCCGAAGAATGACGCCGATCGCCGGCCGGTGAATAGATGCATCTCCAATGCATATTCTCGTGGCCTGATTAGGGTATTTTCATCCAATTTTTTTTTTTTTTTTCATTTTTGGTTGTCTTGTTCATCGTCTTCTTCATCCCCTGTTCGTCTTCTTCTATTCATCCTCTTGCCCAAATCAAGTACACTAGACTTGGGGAAAGGCTGGCGAGCACCGACCGGCTGGTAAGGGCTAGTGAGGGCTTAACGCCCATCACCGGCAACAAGCAAGGGCTCAACGCCCATCGCCGGTAGCGAGCGAGGGCCATCCAGCCCTCGCTAGCCGTGGGGAAGGGGGGCCATCCAAATCGAGGCCCTACAAGGAGGTGCTCGAAGGCAAAAGAGGTAGTCGAAGAAGTCGTTGATCTAGGAACGGTGGTGGGAGGAAGGGACGAAGAAGGTGACGTGGGCGTCCCAATCGTAGTCCTGGCAACAAACAAGGTTGTCGATGGAGTGGCGGGCGGAGGCGAGGGAGGTCGCCCCTCGCTGGCCCTAGGAGAGGCTAACCCTCGCCAGATTTGGCGAGGGTGGCCTCACCCACAGCCGATGAGGGCTCGCCCACCTCACCGGCCACTGATAAAGGCCGACGAGGGCCTGCAAGCCCTCACCCGCAGCCAGCGAGGGCCTATCACCGGCCCTTACCAACGGCTGGCACTCGCCGGCCCTTCCCAAGCCTGATGTTCTTGGTCTAGGTAAGAAGAAGACAAATAGGGTACGAAGAAGATGATGAACAGTGCAACCATAGACCCCCCCAAAAAAAAAGAACAGAACAAATCGAAAATAAAAATAAAAAAGAATTTTTTTTTGACAAAAATACCCTCGATCAAGTCACCAGAATATGCATTGGAGATGTATCTATTCACCGGCCGGCGAGTGAGGTCTTTCTTTGAGATTAAATGACTACTTTGGATCTTTATTTGAGACAGACTCCATTTTAGGTCCTCTTTTGAGAAAAAGAATACACTTTGGGTCCGTATTTGGGATTTTCCTAAGAAAAATGAAGTTTTTGTGATTATCCATCATATTGCTCTCTATAAGAGAGCTCCTGAGGAATGAGGAGCAACAGCTTCACAATAGAGACAAGGGATAGAGGGAAAAAAAAAATCGAAGTAAGAGTAAGCTGGTGGTTGTGTAGCGGTCTTGATTTGTTCATCCAAAATAAAACTCTTGTGAGCAAGTGATCAAAACCTGAATACCCACACACTACTCAGACCACAACAATTTAGTATCGAAGCAAACTATGGCAACAGGGGCACTTCTCTCCCAAGCTGCAAGAAGGTATCCACGTTTTATAAATTGGATTTTGCTTGGGCAGCAAAATACACAACTTTTTATCTGAGTTTTTTTGTAATCAACTTTTCCCACACGAATCCTTAATAAGCATGAGTAAACATCATGGAAACTGCAAGACAGTAGTTTGATTTTGCCCCATCAAGTGAGACTTCTTAGCTCAGTTTCCTTGTAATCATAACGTTGTTCTCAATCGATCTTCCAAAAGAAAAATGATATGGAGTTTTGCTTTCACATATTGACATAGGCACATATAGATGAAGTTTGCGATGATTATTTTTCTTTTCAGACTAGAGGGAAAGGTGGCAGTGATCACTGGTGGGGCGGGTGGCATAGGAGAATCTACCGCGAGGCTGTTCTCAAAGCATGGGGCTAGAGTCATTATAGCCGACATTCGCGATGACTTGGGCAAGTCTGTGTGCAAGGATCTGGGGCCAGAGACCGCATCCTTTGTACATTGTGATGTATCAAGCGAATCCGACATCAAAAATGCCATTGCCACTGCAGTTGACAAGCATGGAAAGCTGGACATAATGGTGAACAATGCTGCGATCGGGGACCCAAGCAAAGCCAGTATATTGGACAATGACAAGGCTGACTTTGAGAAAGTGGTTAGCGTGAACCTGACGGGCGTCTTCCTAGGGACCAAGCATGCCGCTCGAGCCATGATCCCGTCACAAAGAGGAAGCATTATCAATCTCGGAAGCGTCTGCTCGAGCGTGGGAGGGGTTGCATCCCATGCATACACCAGCTCGAAGCATGCCGTCTTGGGGCTCACAAGAAATGTGGCCGCGGAGCTTGGGCAATATGGGGTTCGCATAAATTGTCTCTCACCTTACTTCATTCTAACACCATTGACGAAGGCGATCTTCCAAATCGACGAGGATGCAGGAGTCCGAGTGTATTCTAACATGGATGGGGTGACTCTACGGCAGGAAGACGTAGCGGAGGCTGCTCTGTATTTGGGGAGTGATGAGTCCAAGTACGTAAGTGGCCACAATCTGGCAGTGGATGGAGGCTTCACCACCATCAATCCGGCCTTTGGCTTGTTTGCTCGTGCTTGAGAAAAACACCGCCTCATGCCCTAATTATTGTACCCTCCTTTGTTTTTTTTGGTCTGAATTATTGTACTCTTCATTGCCTCCCACTTTGTACCTTTTGTCCAATAAAAAGTCTAGTGACTATCATGTCGAAATTGAAAGGCAATCCGAAGGTTTCAAATTCCAAAACAGCTAAAATCTAAAAGTTGGGTGGAGACCGACTCTAGAAGTTGCAGTGCCTTTTGGGCTTATGTAAGTTAATGGGTTTATATAAGTTAATAGACCAATCAAAAAGATTCTTGATTTAATCAATATTATTTTCAAATTTAATTAATCTTATATTTTAGATAGTCTCATATCTTCATTAAAAGAATCATAAAAAATATAGAATGTCATATAAAATTAGCCGTATTATCATTGCCACATCATATCACATGTCATGTCATATGTCAAGTCGTTCACATATGACATGTCATGAATGTCTTGTCATCTTACCATATCATGGCATATCGTCTGTCATCTAATCAATGACCTACCATCAAATCATGTCATTTAATGATTGCATGTTTAGAGTTATTTAGTTTAAATTGCGTTGAAATAATTTTCAATAGTTTTACTTGTCATTAGAATTATGACACTTAGATAAATTGCATGTCACATGTCATGTTAAATTAGTATCACATGAATATAATTTAGAATTAAAGTTGCATTCTATGCCTTGCAGTTTAAATTTCATTTAACAAACTCAAAAAGAATAATTCTCTAAAAATCATGTTAGGCTAAGCATTGAATTTTATTAATAATAATTTGGAAATTAATTGGTAGGGTTATGCTTTGCTTGCTTGAGATATCCTATTATGGCAATTTATTTAACACTTTGGTTTATTGAGTGTTACACTAATTGATTGTGTACTTGCATGATCATTATTGCATTTTGGTGGTTTAGGCTAAAAATTAATCGAAATTGTTTGCAAAATGTTTTTGAAAATAAATAGAAAATATACCGAAAGAGCATTAAATTAATCTAGCATAATCAAGTCTCCAAACCTATTGAATCTTTAGCTCGTAAAAGTATTCTCACATAATTTATTTGGGTTTCTAATTGACTCTAATTGATTAATGGTGACTCCTAATTGGATGAAATTGCTTGCTTAAATTGATTAATTTGAGTACCAATTGTATTGGTAGGACTTGGGAGAGTCCATATTAAGTCTTTGAACTCAGTAATTCATTAGCTTTTCGTTTGATGATTTACTTTTGAGAAGGTCACAACAGATACTATTCGAGAATTTTGTTATTTATGTTGAATTCCTTTGCCATGTAGGGTCAGACTTATATTTAATTTTCTTCTCCAGTTATGATATATGAATACATGGTTGTAGAAAACTTGGGAGCGTTGCCGTCTTGATGTGAATGCGGAGAAGCCTCATTTTCACTAGTTCTTGACAAAGGACATTCTCACCAACAACTTAGGTGTTGAAGTCAAATAAAATCTTATGATAAAGAAATTATTTTGTGAAGAATTATAGGGCTCAATACTATGTGAGTTATTGAGTATAATTAAGATTGAAAGACACCGAGTGTGTTTGAGTGACTCGAGTATGGTTGTAATGTGCATTGTATCACTTATTTTTTTTATGCTCCCCCATAGACGTAGGTCACACTGATTGAATTAAACTATATAAATTTAATGTTCAATTTATTTTCTTGTTCTGTCTATTTTACTATTCAATCGCTAGTTGCAATAAGCAAATGTCATTTAGTATGCTTAGTTGATTTGTAGATTTGGTAAAAAAAATAAAACCATAACATTTATTCCGAAACACTAGCTCGATGGAAGACCAGAAGAATCGAGCATGGAAATGGGGCAAGGTCATCAATCGTCGGCGCCGGTCAAGACCTGTAGTATTATGTAGCTCTGGGTTAAGGTCTTCCGACTGTCTTCCTATTATTTCTGTGATGCAAATTCAAGAATGGACAGACAACTAGCCAGTCCCAAGTCATGTCAATAGATCACGCGATGAGATCAAGATGGAATGGTGCAACCACCGGGAGCAAAAGATGGACCCCTTGATTTAGGTGGCATTGGGCTCTCAATTTGGGGCCAATTTATTGCATTGCCTAAACAATATCCACTTGAAAACGAGACCTCCTGAGCGGTCGGTGGTTGGTTACTGGCGAGGGCATGGGGGCCCTGCCGGTCCAAAATTCCAACAGAGGAAATAACAAAAAAAAAAAAAAAAGAACGGAAAAAAGGAAAAAAAATTGAGAAAACCTTTTAAAAGCATTGCAAAAATTGTCTACGCTAGCACTGGTCAAACCATGTAAGATGACCGACGTCCACATTAGCGATTTTCTGCTAACATTGGCCAAAAGGACTTTATTGGCAAATCGCTAAAAGATAAAGCGCTAAATTAACCAAATTAAAAGATTTATAACTAATTGGTTGTCCGATAGGTTTAGGATTTATGTTTTTTTGATAATTTCTCCTCTTCTTAAGTGTGCTTTTGGGAGTATTTAATTTATTAGTACAATATTCTTTCGAGAGATATATTAAGTCAACTTTGGTTGCATTTGGCAGTCGAGATAAAATTCAGGATAGGATATATTAAGTCAACTTTGGTTTATCCTATCCTACGTTTGGTACTCGCTCAAGATAGTATAAAGTCGGATATAAGGGGAATATAAACTGGATAAAATTATCCTATGAGGAAAGTGGGATAAAGGTAGATAAGATTTCTAATATTCATAATAGGAAAATTATTTTTCTCGAATAACAAACTTATTAAATTAACAAAATTGAAATTATATTTCAATATAAATATTATTTGAATTCTAATTTAAGAAATAAAAAATTAATTAATCTTATTTTAATTTATATATTCAACTTTAATTCTATTTTATAATAAACATTCAATCTATAAATTAAATGTTTATATTTATTATATATTTTAGGTATGTTAGTACAATTTACTATTTGATAAAATTTTATTAAAGAATTATGAAAGGGGAAAAAAAGAAATAATATAAAATAATATAAAAAAAGAGGAAAAATAAAATAAATTAAATTAAGGAATAGTGTTACGAGAGATTTTCACCATCTCTGTTTATGAACATTTATGTTTATTTACAATGATATACCATTTATATCAAAAAAATATACATAATATGATGTGAACATATCCGACTTTAATACTGCGATTCATCAAACAATGGACATGATATAAAAAAATCCCAGAATTTCATATCCTATCCTATTCAGTCTTATCCCAATTAAAAATCCGGACGATCAAACGTAGCCTTTAGGTATCACTAGGGATTGGGATTGAACAATACTTGTAAATTCTAAGTTGGTTTCTCTGGTGTTTGCATGGTCACCTCTTTCTGAGTGGACAAAAGTCCCACTCACCGAAATTGTATAATCTCATGATATGCATTCCTCTTCGCTTGCTTTTTCTATGGCAAATTCGACCCTTCTTTTTGTAATACAATAAAAAATTAATAATAAATTACACAATAACTTTTAAGATAGATAAAAGATGCGGCAAACTGCTAAGTTGCTTCATTTTTTATGCTCTTCAAATTCTCGGTAGTCGTCCTTGGTAGCAGAGTTAGATATAGCTGCCAACATGTCTTGATCGAAGGGCCTCTAATCTTTGAAGTTGCAAGCTAGCTCCAACAATGATTAATTCGACAATGCACTTTAAAACACTCATGAATATAAGGATTAAAACTCGAACAATATTTTTTAGTATCGGTCCTAAAAATGATGTCAGCCATATCAAACTCCCAAGCTTTGCTGATTGTGTAAGCTTTCTTCCACACAACTTGTGGTTCTAAATCCATCAAAAGAAGAGAGATAGGAATTAAATGCATCAGGAAGAAAAGGATGGAATTGAGTAAAGGCAAGTCCAACCAAAAAGTTGGGCAAATGGGATTCTTGTGCGCAGGAGAAAAAAGGACAAAATAATAAGAAAAATGAGATTTTCGTGACATGACGATTATCTATCCGAATGCTCTCTATAAGAAAGCTCCTGAGGAGCGAGTGATAGCTTCACCACAGAGACAAGATATAGAGGGAAGAAAATCGAAATAAGTAAGAGTGAGCTGGGGTCCTGTAGAAGTCTTGACTTGTTCATCCAAAAAAAAAAAAAAAAAAATCTTGGGAGCAAGTGATCAAAGCCTCAATACCCACACACTCCTCACACCACAATAATTTAGTATCGGAGCAAACGATGGCAACAGGAGCACTTCTCTCCCAAGCCGCGAGAAGGTATCCACATTTTAGGCCTCGATTGCTTTTCGTGTAAAAGGTTCAAGCAAAGTATGCAACTTTTCCCACACGAACCCTCACGTGCGCTATTCCTTAATAAGCGCGATTCAACATTATGGAAATTGCAAAACAATAGTTTGATTTTGTTTGGGCAGCATCAGACGAAGGCTAGTTTGCCGTATTTAGAGAGACTTCTTAGCTCAGTTTCTTTATAATCATACTGTTGTTCTTGATCGATCTTCCAACAGAAAAACGATTTGGAATTGCCAGCACAACTTAGACATCCACATATAGATGAAGTTTGAGATGATATTCTCTCTTTTGTTTTGTTTTGTTATTTCGTTTTGTTTTGTTTTTTTTTTGTTAAGACTAGAGGGAAAGGTGGCAGTCATCACTGGTGGAGCGGGTGGCATAGGAGAATCTGTCGCAAGGTTCTTCTCAAAGCATGGGGCTAGAGTCATTATAGCCGACATTCACTATGACTTGGGCAAGTTCGTGTGTGAGGATCTGGGGCCGGAGACTGCATCCTTT
The DNA here is from genome assembly GCA_014182365.1 of Eucalyptus tenuipes. Taxonomy (NCBI): domain Eukaryota; kingdom Viridiplantae; phylum Streptophyta; class Magnoliopsida; order Myrtales; family Myrtaceae; genus Eucalyptus; species Eucalyptus tenuipes. The sequence goes on along the minus strand of CM024539.1, from coordinate 41,948,887 downwards.
GTATGCTGTGACGTATCAAGCGAATATGACATCGGAAATGCCATTGCCACTGCAGTTGACAAACATGGAAAGCTGGACATGATGGTGAACATGTAAGAGTTTTCTTAATGTGAACTACATTAATTGATATTGTAATTTACCGTTTTACGGTTATTGTAAAACGGGGTTGGTTTAAAGTGAGATAGAATATTTCTTAATTAGTCTAATATGGGGCTGGCTAGTGTAAGTCAAGTTGAGCCTGGCCCGTAATGAGAGGGCATAACTGGAAACTCTATAAATAGTGCTCAAGTCTCTTCTCTAACAATAATTCTCACATGTATCCTCACATAAGAAGCGTTAACCTAGCACTAAAGGGTGAGGTGACTGTCTCATTGAGCTAGTAATGCGGATGGCAATAGAGGAGAAGGACTTGCGCGTGGAATATCAGTTTTTCGCGACTTGCGCGTGGAATATCAGTTTTTCGCTTCTACTTCAAGAACGATAGATCCTAAAATATGTGCGTTAATCTTTCTGCTCAATTATACATGTTCTTGTTCTGGTTATGAAGATTTTGGAATTGCGTAATTTGCATCCAACATGTAGTATCAGAGCAACCATAACCCTAGAACTTGAACGCATAAAGTTTTTGCCTTAATTTGTGATTTTCGTGATTTTTTGTTCAATAAAAATACCATTAAATCATAAATTCGAATTGGGCTCGTCGAGACGAGCAAGATCGTGGTCGGCGCGTCGCCGGGGGAGGCCCCATGCGCCCCTCCGCGCAGCCACGCGTGGCCAGGGCGTTAGAGACGCTCCCCACGCGCAGAGGCTGACGTCATCGAGAGGTCAGCGATCGACTTGACCGTGACCAGTTGACCAACCCGACCGAGGATCCAACCCGACCCGATCAACCGGTCGAACCGGACGGCTGGATCGGATTGGTTCGAGTCGAGAACCAGTCGGACCGGTTTGACCGGCCTTTTATGCCGCCTCGTGAGATCCACGTGCCGCGCACTCATGCGGCGTATGCGAGCGCGTGGAGCATCGGATCGGAACATGGCTGGCGGCGTTGGATTCGTATGACCATTCTCTATCTTGTGGTGTATTTATTTTACATGTTTGATAATTTTATGGATGTGAAAATACATGCGGAACCCTAAATATGTGTATTTTGAGTGTATTTTTACGTATTTTTCTTGTATTTTTTTTTGTGATTTTGGAAATACAAGTGTTGGGTTACTGGTATGTTATCACATAAACCTTATAAAGGTGTGATTCATTAATAAAAAATTAAACTTTATTATAAACTGAAGCTGGCTTAATGAGATACAATCATTATGCGATAGTATTTGAACTATGAGATGGTGAGAAACGGTAAAAGGTTATGAAACTTTGGTTGCTCAAGCATACTCCTTTACACGCATCTTGATGCATTTTTGTTTCTTTATGATAACCTTTGAATGATGGACGTCTTGAGAACTCGTGACCAAACTTATTATACTAGTTAACACATCTGCTGAATGTGGGTAATGCATGTCAGTTAAATTATTAGATGATGTTACTAAAATCATCCGGTCACTGATTAATGTCTATCAAGTTGAACATTTTTGTTAATGGTTTATCTTATGAAACTCATAAGCAATAGTTGATCAACTGTCAGGCTTGTTAATCTAGAGTACCCTGTATTGCTATTGATGTTAACTTATGAGAGATCCTCTAGATCAACATTCTTTTTATGTTGTTCTAGTAATCTATAATCGGGGTGCACAAGAGATTATTTCTACTATGTTATGAGAAGTTTCTTGTGTTGCTATGATCGGTGATCTCATTGGTGGTTGTCTTTCAAGTCCTTTATATATATATGTATGATTAATTTTTATTGATGAATAAAGCAATGTAATTAGCATGATATGTGATTTTGGTGATTTACCGCCCCTGTCACTAAAGTTAAAATCATATATATATATGGTGTATGAGAGTAGTAAGGTTTATATCCCTGGTATGAGAGAGTGTCGAGGATTCAATTGAGTAGTGACCGCCAAAGTGGCATGCTTGATTGTATTTGAGAAATTTCAGTCTCGTATATTGATTGGGATATCTCCTAATCTAATGCGCAGTCATACTCCCAAAGGAGGTGTTTGTGTATTAGTTCATGGAGGGATACTGTAGAGGAATGACTGATCCTAGTGGTTCATATGCCCAAAGGTGATGAATTCACGAAGATTGGAATATATTCTCACAACCGCTATCATATGGGGAGTGTACAACTGCATATCATGTATTCTGCCCAAAGGTGATTATATGATTATGTGTGTAATTCTCTTGATATGTACTTGTACATCAAGTTACACAGTGTTCCCATGATGCTAATTACATACATTGCTTGTTTTTTAGTCACATTTTCTGTAATTAATAACTCCACTATTATTGAGGTTTTTATTGGTTCAAATTTTAAGTAGTTGACATATGATTTGCTGCTTAGGAAAATAGCAATGAAATTTGCTTATTGTCCATGAAACGTTCCATTCAGGAGCACTTGAAAAGTGGTTTACCAACTGACTGCACTGCTAAAAGATGATGGAAGCCTTAGTGGATTGAATTTATGTCTTGTCTAATACCGAAATTAGAACACGTTTGCAAGGATTGTGTTTAAGTCCTAATGATATATACGTCTCGTATATAGTTGAAGAGGTTGTTTCTAAAAGTTTTTTATTTAATGAATAATCTCACACATGTTTAAAGAAAGAGTAGAAAAGTTAACAATGCTGATATTTTGTCTACTTTTAACAGTTGTTTAAAGACTTCTAATAATCAAGTAAAATGACCCTAAAGAAGGTACAAGAATTATGGAATCACATACAGTAAAGTTTCTAGAGATCGACATAGTTGTAGAGGATAGCTGCTTTCAAACTATTAAAGATAATAATACAATGGAAGTTACTGTGTCTTTGTCTTTACCTATACAGACAATTGTGGAATTTAAAGCTAAACTAGTAGCTAAAGTTTTCATTCTGAAAGAGGGGTGGATAGTTAATAGTAAAGAAATAAATATTTCTTTCCAATGTTTTTAAAGATTCTTTCAGAGTGAACGTGGTATTAATAGTTCTTCTTGATATGGAGTTACGCCAAATAGATACAAAATCTACATAGTGTAACTGGAGGATTTTGTAGCAGATTCAAGTAATCTTGTGTGTAGACTAAAAAGTCAAGTTTCCAAACAATATTATTAAAGTTTCATAATGTTGTTATTTCGTTTAATTGGAAACAAAGTAATTCAGTAAATATATACTGCAAGATCAGTGGGAGGAAATTTATTTTTCTCATACTCTATATATGTGATATTTTGCTTACAAGTAGTGACCTTGAGGCATCTCTTGTTCTTTGCACTAAGTTCCGTAAGGATTGTTCTTGTCAAATTTTATTAGATTTATCTCAGAGGACATTTGCTGATCGTATTTTGGAAATATTCAACATACATCATTGCAAGCTAGAAATTGCTCCTATTGTTAGGGGTGATGGACCGAATCCATTACATTGTCCTTATTTAGATATTGAGAAAATCCAATTAAATGGTGTACCTTGTGTTAGTGCACTTAAAAGTATAATACTACAAATTTATCGTCTTTGTGACGGGATTTCTAGGTAGATATCAATCAAATTCAGGACTGCCAAGAAGGTTTTAAGGTACTTAAAGATGACAAGAGATTATATGCTAATATACAGATATGTTCAATTCTTGTAGCTAGTATGGTATTTAGATATAAACTTTGCTGACTGTTAGGATGACATGAGATCAATAACAGAATACACATTTATGTTGGGAGAAGTACACTATCAGTGCCATAAGTTGTGTACGGCGCTCACTTTGATGCCAAAAGTTTCCGTTGGATCACTTAAGTGCCAAATTGGAGAAAAAACGATCACTTTGGTGCCACCGGCGAGAGATTCCGGCCAAATTAATTACGTTACTTTTATATATTTTTTTAAAAAGTTCTGGTTGTTTTAAAACGACGTCGTTTTCGGTCCTCCTTAAGAAAACGTCGTCGTTTTGCCGTCCTACATGGATGGCCTCACAAAAACGACGTCGTTTAACTCATTTGGGGATTTTTTTTTATTTGGGGATTGAAATTAGGGTTTTTCTGACCTAACTCGCTCGGCCGTTGTCACTCAGCCTCCACGCGTCACTGGGCCACCGTCGCTCACTCGGCCGCCATTGCTCGGCGCTGTTCGGACGCCCTTGACGGCACACAAGGGAGCACCGGCCCTAGTCGCCGGAGCCTAGGTACTAGAAGACGCAGTTAGGCACTCGTCGGGAAGATCGGAGATAGAGAGGGAGACATCAATGGCGGTGCACTCTTCTGCGGCCTCCCCAAGCACCGGCCAGAACACGGCCTTCGACTTGGCCGCCGAGCGGCCGTCGTCGGGGTTGGGGTCGGGGTCAGGGTCGGGGTTGGAGCCGTGGCCGCCGAGTGGCCATCTTCGGGGTCGGGGTCGGGGTCGTGGTCATGGTCGAGGTGGGGGTCGGAGCCACGGCCGCTGAGTGGCCATCATCGGGGTCGGGTCGTAGCTGCGGCCGTCGAGTGGCCATCATCGGGGTTGGGGTTGGGGTCGGAGCCGCGGCCACCAAGCGTGGGGGCCGTTAAGGACGGCGACTGGCCGGAGATTTAGGGTTTTGAATTGGGGGAGATACCAAACGGCGTCGTTTTGGTGTTAGGATGCTGACTGTACTCTCCGGTGAGCCACATCAGCTTCAAAAATTAATAAAAAAGTGCCACGTCGGATTTTCGGCCAACCAGATCGAAGTTGGCACTAAAATGATCGTTTTTCAAACTTTTTGGCACTTAGGTTATCCGACAGAAACTTTTGACACCAAAATGAGCGCCGTACACAAGTTATGGCACTGATAGTGTACTTATCCCTATTTATGTTAGCAGAAGTGCAGTAAATAAAGTTCTATGTCTACTATGTTAGTAGAGTTTGTAACATTCTTTTAGGCTATTATCTAGGCTATTAGGCTCTGGAACCTTATTAAGGAGTTGGTTGTTTTTAACTTTATGAATAAACCCATACAATTGTATTGAGACAATAAATTTGTAGTATTATTAACTACAGAGGTCTCAATGGGTCTAAATATATGGCGGTCAAAATTTTGACCAAAAAGAAATGGTACAAAAAGGTGACGTTATAATATAACATATTTCCACAGATGATGTGGTTGCAGATCCACTAATTAAATGACCTCGTTCTTTTGTTCTTGAATGACATATCATTAATATTAGCTTAAGAGCATCATGAGATGTTATTGTTTAGTGGGAGCTATTTTACCTTTACTTTGATAAAGTTCACATCTGTGTTCGTTATACTTAGTAACGGTTTGATATGTATCAATTTTTGCATTCAATAAAATATTTTTTGAATGTGTTGTCATTATGTTGAATACATATTAATAAAGTCTCAATGTATTGTATAAATCTTGAGTGAAGGCTATGGGCATCCGGTTATTAGCCTTGTGTGTATGCCTTGTTATACATAAAGAAAAGTTAACCATAAGGACAAGGCATATGTGGATTCATTGAAACCATAAAGATATTCTCTAGTGGCACAAGTCTTTTGTGATGCTTAAGGTAAGAGAATGGTGACTTACAAATGAGATCTTTCTGTGAGAGATGTTATCCATTTGACACACTACCATATTGAATCCATATCAATAAAGTTGAGAACATTCGTGACCATGGAAGGTTCTGTGTGTATACATGCAGTTATCGCCATGATTCGGTGTTTGAGATTTTATGGGATATGATTGATTATTAAGAATTATTTCTAGACCAATGTGCGCACATATAGTATAATTTCAATTAATATAGTCCAAGTTGGAGAATGTAAGAGTTTTCCTAATATAGACTACATTAATTGATATTGTAATTTACCGTTTTACGATTATTGTAAAACCGGGTTAGTCTAAAGTGAGATAGAAGGTTTCTTAATTAGTCTAATATGGGGCTAGCTAGTGTGGGCTGAGTTGAGCCTGGCCTATACAATAGCGCTCAAGTCTCTCCTCTAACCCTAATTCTCACATGTATCCTCACATAAGGAACGTTAACCTAGCTCTAAAAGGTAAGGTGGCCGTCTCATTGAGCCATTGATATGGAGGGCAATAGAGGAGAAGAACTTGCGCGTGGAACATCCGTTTTCCGCTTCCACTTCAAGAACGATGGATCCCAAAACAGGTGCGTTAATCTTTCTGCTCAATTATGCATGTTCTTGTTATGATTATGGAGATCTTGGGATTGTGTAATTTGCATCCAACAGAACAATGCTGCAATCGGGGACCCAAGCAAAGCCAGCATATTGGACAATGACAAGGCTGACTTTGAGAAAGTGGTTAGCGTGAACCTAATGGGTGTATTCCTCGGGACCAAGCATGCGGCTCGAGCCATGATCCCATCATGAAGAGGAAGCATCATCAATGTTGGAAGCGTCTGCTCAAGCGTGGGAGGGGTTGCATCCCATGCATACGCCAGCTCGAAGCATGCCGTCCTAGTGCTCACAAGAAACGTGGTTGCGGAGCTTGGTTAATATGGAATTTGCATGAACTATCTCTCACCTTGTTTAATTCTTACACCATTGACAAAAAAGATCTTCCAAATTGACGAGAATGCAGGAGTTCGAGTGCATTCTAACATGGATGGTGTGAGTCTTCCGAAAGAAGATGTAGGGGAGGCTGCTGTATTTCTGGGGAGGGATGAATCCAAGTGCATCAGCGGCCACAATCTGGCTGTGGATGGAGGCTTCACCACCATCAATCCCGCCAGTGGATGGAGGTTTCACCACCATCAATCCCACCTTTGGCTTGTTTGCTCGTGCTTAAGGAAAAACACCTCTTCATGCCCTAATCATTGTACCCTTCACGTCCTTCCACTTTGTATCTTAGGTCGAATAAAAGTTTTGGTGACTATCGTGTCCAAATTGAAAGGAAATCAAAAGGTTTCAAATTTCAAAACAGCTCAAATCTAGAAGGTGGGTGGCGACCGACACGGGAAGTCGCACTGCTTTTTGGGTTTAGGCAAGTTGATATAGTAATAGACTTTGGAGCATACCTTGGGCTACATTTGTCTTCAAGTTACTTATTACTAGTGATGGATTTAAAAAATAGAAAATTTGTTCGAAAAGTTTTAAACCTATTGCACTTTAACATTTTAATTGTGCTAACTGAGTTTTATATATTTTCATGTTTTATCATTTGAATCCCTCCATCCAATTTTGATCGGAATTCGTTGATAAAGAAGTCAGCTGTCCCACGTCACACAACTGGTGTTGACATAGATCATTTTAAATAAGATTTTAATGTTTTTTGCAATTTTTTTAATTTCTTTTTCCTTCTTTTCTTTCTCTGTCTCTCTCTTTTTTTCCCCCCTTTCCATTCTTAATCTAGGAAGTTGTTGGGCCTCGATGACTAGTTAGAGGCGAGGGCCGAAAGGACCTCGTTGACCACTCAACCCAACCATGGTGAGGTCGACCTAGCCTAATGACGGCCAAGTCAAAACTTGCTAGTGGTTGGGCATGGCTCAGACTTGCCAGCCTCGGCCCTCACCTTTGGTCAGTCATTGACCATTGCCAAGGCTTGGGGACCCACAAGAGATGAAGGGGGGAAAAAGAAAAAAATGAAAAAGAAAAGAAAAACAAATAGATAAATTCAAAAGAATTAAAAATATTATTAATAATTGTCCACATCAACGCCAGTCATGTCACGTGGGACAGTTGATATCCATGTCAGTGTTTTTTGACAAAAATTATCCAAATGAACTTAATTAACAAAATGTGAAAAAAATTTAGTACTTAATTAGCACAATTAAAATGCTTATGACTAAATTGATAAAAATACAATAAATTTATAACTTTTTAGACAATTTTCCTTCAAAAAACATTCTGATCCATATTTCAGAGATAAAAACTCATTGCAGTATATATCAATGCCAATAGGAATTGATAATTATCATCGGTGATTATAGTTACTTGGATTGTCGGCATACTATTGTTAAATTACCAATCTTTTGACACTTGCTACCAATTGTTCAGTCACATGTACTAAGGGTCCGTTCATTTCGCGAAAAATGGGCCACTTCCAGAAAATATTTTCCTAGAAGTCATTTTCCAGGAAAATGACAATATTTTCTAGTGTTCGGCTAAAACCTGAAAATGTTTCAGAAAATATTTTCTAGTATTCGGTAAGGAAAATATTTTCTAAGACTTCACCACTTATGCATGCATCACTTACTAACATATACATCCATCAAATATGAACTTACCTTTAAATCTAGGCAAACTTACTTCATATCTTTGTTCCCTCATTGTCGCCAAATGCTCATCTATTCTAAAAAAATGTTTGTATGGATTTTAAAAAGAAGCAAAAGAGAAAAGAAGCAAAGCATGTATAGCCCTCATGAAAATCTTACAATTGAGTGGCATGTTCTCCCCCTGAGTCTTTTTTTTTTTTGATGACCGAGGAACCGCCGAAGATCACCATTTGGGGATCGCACAACATTCTAGTGCCCAGTGGCACCATTGGGTCTCGCCGCAAGTCGCAATTTAGACGTAAACTTTGAGGGAAGCTAGCCAAGGACCCCAACACCATGACCCCCCGCTTAAGACACTTTAGCAACTCGAGGGTTCGAACCCTCGACCTTTGCGATGAGGGAGAGAGCTCACACCAACTGCGCTACCCATGGTTGGGTCCATTGAGTTTTTTGTGTTTTAATAAACAAAAGAAAAAAGAAGCAAAGCATGTAGAGCCATTTGCTTAAGCAATATACAACTGCAGGGTAGAATAAATAAAGAAAACGATAAGCAAAAGTGCAGAGGGTGAGCTTGAGATCGACGAGCTCGAGGTTCACCTGGCAACAGCCGACGACTAGTCAAGGAAGAAAAAGATGGGAAACAAAGAAAAGAAAAAGAAAAAAGAAAGAAAAAGAAAAAAAGAAATTAAAAATAATTCGAATTAAAAAAGAAAAAGAAAGGGAATGAGGAAGTGAGGATTTGTAGAGGTGTGAGATAAGAGAGATCAAGCAAAGAAAATATTTTCCACTTTTCAAAAATGGAAAACATTTTCCCTTAATTTCGAAATACCTTTTTCCTTTCATGGAAAACATTTTCACCAATAAATTCATTTTCCATGAAATGAACGCCGGAAAATCCGGAAATTATTTTCCCGGAAATTATTTTCTGCGAAATGAACGGAGCTTAATTCACATACGGAGCTACTGAATCCGCGCAACATTTACTATCAAACCCTTCTAAAATTGCTACCCATGAACAATTTTTAATTTCTTTAAAGTTTATACTACGAATGTTCCTTTGTATTGCTTGTACTTGGCTTTTGTAGAGTAGCCTTGCGTCGACATAAAATTTACTGGTTAATTTGTCATTTGGAAGGCATAATTTGCTATGATTGAATAAAAATTCATTAAGGCGTAGCTAACAGTTAACACCATGTGTTGATGTTAACAACTTACGAAAGTCGTTACAAATTCTTGTATATAGCATGTACTAGCGCACTTTAAGAGATATATTAGGACTTAAAAGTACTGAAATTGACTTATTTAATAGTGTACCACGTTCTTATTGAAGTTTCAAATAAGTGGCCCGTACATAAATAGATAAATAAAAAGAAACATAGATGACAGTTTAATTGCATCTTATTTAAACATTTCATATGGATTTGTTCAGAGCTTCGATATCGCGTGGTCAACTGAGTTGGAGGACCGTGCAGGAAGCTGTAGACAATTCCAATCGTCTTCATCCTCTAATGGTTTGAATAGCATATCCACCGTCTCTGATCCGACTGACTCCAACTTCGGGGGCTCCCACTGTGTTCATCAAATTAAAATTAGGCTCAGGATAAGCCGTTTGTTCCAAAAGGTAAAACTGTCAAGAAATAAACCAACAACGTATCTATTACTTAACATAATTCTAATTTACACTTATACTTTACCGACCACTATAGGATGTCAAATCTCTGCGAGGCTTTAAAGATTTCCTCTTGAACTCATTGAGGTTAAGTATATGAGTTTTTACTACTAGAATAATGTGGAAGAGACTATAGTTCGTTATTGCAACATATGTCCTTTTCCCTCCCATTAATTAGTTAAGAGAAACTAATGATTTGGTCCGTCTTCGCTTAGCCAATATACAACTAATGACGGATAAGGCCAATTACCAATCGAAAGGTTTGGGAATGAAACAAAAAAGATGTCTAAAGTAGTATGTCATAACCACATTCAACGTCAAGTAAAATGATACATTGTTGCTCTTTCTAAATAAAGTAGATGCGTTTGCACCTTGGGCTTTTTGTCCTTGTCAAATAAAGTCGCCCTAGCGCCCTGCGCCAAAACAGATTCACCAATGCATCACTCAAACTGATGTAGAGGATAGTATACATGAAAAATGACAAACGCGCTTGATGAATACTCGGTTACAAAGATATTGATCATCTTCGCCGTTGATTATGTGGGCCTCACAGTTGGACTTATGCAATCGATAGCTGATATTGATCTATGTGGTCTATAGTGCATGCAATAACTTCTCATTTAATAGAAAGTCGCTTACAAAAGCCATGTGATAAATATCCATTTAAAGCTTGTGACTGGGTATTAAATGTGTCCAACATATTTAAATATCCATTTAGATTTCATGACATCACTTTGTAAATGAAATTCGATAGAAAGATGACTATATCACATCCCCTATCATTACTCATGTTGGAAGTACCTCGTAGAAGTCATTGGTGATCTTCCTTCGCACGATGTTGCAAAAGATGATGTACTCACGAGCTAGACATTGTTCAATTGTCTGACCACGCCCTTCTCTTATCTAATCGTCAAAGTCGATGATTTGTTTTAGTTGTTGAAGGGAATAAGCTATGCTCCTCGTATTGTTAAACATAAATAATTGAAAAATGCCATGTACGCAATCATGTATTCCATGTACTCCGCAAGGAGTTACTTCAATGATTGAGATAGCTCCTATTCTATTCCAACACAAATTGCTGAATACTTTCGAGGCTATAAGAGTAGAATTTGAAAATAGGAAGGTATCTGTTGAATTTCGCTATCATTTAAAACTGTTTAACTTGTAAAATGTTTCGCTAAGCTGGATATTATACTTTTGGTTTTGCATATTACCGATCTTAGAAAAACCTTTAGGCTGGTCGGACTAGCAGACTTCATACCCTTCACTGCAACGGCGATCCAATTCTCTGCCAAGTTGTCTAGCAACTCCTTTTCCTGCACCATATAGTTATCTCAGTTGTGCAAACTATCGCGGTCGCTGCTTTGTAGCTAAAAAAGAACGGGTAAAAGGAAAAAAAGCGTACCGACAAATACTTACAATAGAATGTAATATTTCCTCCACAGTTTGTCTTGAGAAACATTTGTTTATAATCTTCAATCTATTCCAACAATGAAGACTGGTTGGAATTTTCTTCACTAGCTGTGATGAAGAGATTATATTCTATAGGAAGACAGTGACATGCTAGAGCAGAATATTAGTAACCTTTTGTGGAGCTCTTCCCCTTTCGTATTGGACTTTTGGGCAAATTTGTTGATGACAAATGAAATTTCTGATGCATTTGATGGATCAACCGAAGAGAGAGCATGTTCTAAAAGAGGAAGATCCTATGGAGAACATAGGGAATGAGCCGTATATAGAATACAAAATAAAATCATAGTAAAAAGTAGACTTACTTTTTTAAATTTCGATTTATGGAATGGTTACTAACTAGTTACCTTTGAAAAGACAAAATGAGTTGGAAGACCACATGCAAGCATCATTGCTCCATCTAGCCGTGCTCCAGTTAGTCCTATATATTCACCTGCTCGACGTAACACCGCTTATAAAATCTAAATTATGGAAAAATATACTCTACATGTAAGATTGATTTACTATACACACTGACTGGCAATTAAAATTTTGTCGATGGGGCACAAACACAAAGACGACAAATGAAAAGATTGATACAATGTAATTCTCTCCCTCTTCAACTCCCTTCTACAAAGGACAAAATATGTTCTGTGTCATGGGAAATTCAAGAACGGAAAAGAAAGAAGTGTTAAAAATTACCGAAGTAACCAGGAAGCTTGGATAGAGATGCACTTATATCCGGAAAAAGTCCAAGTGATGCTTCAGGCATTGCAAATACCTGCGACAGCATGAATCGAAACACTCTTCAGAAGATTCATCTTCTGTACTGACCAGAAAGTTTGTATCAGATGTCTCAGAAGACACATCAGGATGATCAAAGCTCATATGCGATCATCATTCAGGAGCATTAAGTCCAGTTTTTAATACTGAACGAGGTTATATACAAGGACTATTTACCGTCTTCTCCGTGACAACTCTAAAGCTCCCGTGCATGGAGATTCCAGCACCACCACCCATTACAATGCCATTGATGAGGCATACCTTCGGCACGATGCATATAGACAGAAAAATGTTCAGTTGCTTTGGTTATCAGCCACGAAAGTGCTGTATAAGAAGAAAAGCCTCCAATCTCACCAGAGGCTTTTTATAGGTAGCTATCAAGTGATCCAGGTTGAGCAATTTCTTGTAGAAGCTTGGTCCGAAGCTCCAATGTCCTAGAGGTTTCGAGTAATATCAGAGATTATTTGTATAATAAGATTAAAATGTATATTAATGAGTTTTCTTTGCTTGTCGAAGGCATTTCTAATCTTGATAAAATAGGTGGGAACTGTCAAACTTAGCCCAAAACATTCATTAATTAGAATGTCTACCCATGACTCTTATGTATCCATATGTGTGTGTGTGTGTGTGTGTGTGTGTTATAGATATTATATGTATGCATATTCATAGGATAATCTAATTGTTCCATAAGACAAATTGAATCTTTTCGTGCCAGTTGATTTTTCAGTGAGTTGTAAGTGTCAAAAACTATCGGTAGAAATATATCATCGATAAACTGATATTCCAATAATTTGATGCTTAACTCAATAATGGTTTTATGAAATCACCATCTCTTCTCCATTTCACTAATTGTTTTCTTATCTTTTACCACACCTATTTGTTTCCTTATCAATGCCTTAAATTTACTAACTTTTTTATGAAATTACCAATTTTTATATGAGTGACTTACGAACTATTTGGATTACGAACTCTCATTCGCGTTGCTTACCAATTCCGTTTGGTTTTTTTCCTTAATTTATCAATTTTTGTTATCGTTTGTCAAATTTTATTTGTCTTTCTTATGAACATTAGAATTTTCTTTTAACTCTCATATGATTCATTGATTTCCCGAAATTTTCTCCCATCAGTTTATGATTACTTTCTGGCCAAGATTACTGCATGCCATTAACTAGGGTAGTCTTATTTCTCTTGCATTTTTCACAGGCTAGAGTTATATGAAACACGATTAAAAGAGAGCAGATTCAAATTTAATCACCTGTTAACGTAAAGCGCACAATTGCCACGACATCACCACCCGCGCAAAATGATTTCCCGTCTCCCTGATGAATATTTGAGCAAGAGGTGAAGAATTACATAAGTCACAAGAATCAGCCAACGCATATACCAGAAAATATATTATCAATGTACAATCAACGCTTATGTACTCAATTAATCTAATCGAAACCTAAATCCAGTCAGTACATTAAAATGCGAAACTATAGAGGGTGTGTCTGAACTTTTCCTCTTCCAATTATTCCCTCCGCAATTTACAACCTTTAAATTACCAAAAATTGCATCATTTGGTATCACAATACAAGGCTTCTCTTCATGTGCACACATCAGTTCAGCGAAACAACACAACCTTGCTCATATCCCTCATACACTTCATACATACGTGAAATAACATGTCTTTACGGACTTACATCAAAATAATGTGTGTCCAACTCATTGTTTATCACAAAAGGCACGCACATGTTTTTTATAATCATGTTTTTCTCATTTTCAAAAATCACTCATAAATCCTTTGTTATACAAGTGATGTTTGCTCCTATTTCTACCATTACGAATGTTTGATGCCGTCTTTTCATCATTGTGTGTAGTTAGCTAAACTGAAGTGGCAGTCATCTAAATATTTGATTAATCTACTCATAAATTAATTAAATCTTGCTTGTAGACAGACCGGATGTGAAGATTGATTAAATTGGATATATAAGGGACGCCAGTTGTTTGCATGCGTTTTCTTGTTACCAAATCAATTACGCAAGTTCTTTTGTTTTTTTCGATGATGATTTACATTTGTGCATCATATTCCTTTGCTAAAAAGTGTTAATAATGTTATAAAGTCAAACCCGAACGTTTAGATTATTAGGTGGAGGTAGACCATATTTATATAAAAAGCATATAAACCCCTTTGTCAAGCGATGTGGAATATTTCAATACTCCTTTAAGCCGGATGTTGGGAGTAGCCAAACATGCTCAAGAGTCGATTTGGAATATCCCGAAGATTACTTATCAAGCTTACATAATAGGAAGGGAGTCTTATATGGTAGGACGCTGAAAAGGAAGAAATCTAAATAAGAATTAGTCTTATTTAGGAAGAATACCACGATATAATTCTAGTGACTACCAAAATTATAGGAATTCAATAAATCATGAAAGTTTCTAATTGGGAGGTGATTATCAATCAGGCAAGATTCCTAATTTGGGTGAAGGTCTACCACTACAAATAAAAGGATTGGATGGAGATTTAAAGAGCACTAGAAAATACTCTAGAGAGATGACAAAAGTCTTCAACAACGTGAGTAAATACGAGAGTTCTTGAGAATTTTTCAAGAGAAGATGTGTTTTGAGATAGTTGTGAAGATTTATTGTGAGAGAAACACCGTTAGAGTGTTAATTGTAATCATTTGATTATAGTGGAGAGTTCCTGGATTAGTTTCTCATGGTTTTTCCCATCTTGGGTTTTCCACCTAAAAAATTGCTGGTGTGTTGCACTTCTTTTCTCTCACCTACTATGTTATTTACGTTCTGCATATTGTGCAATTCTAACAGTTAAATTCCGTTGCAATCGATGGCGATCCGACTTAATTTATAAAACCGAATTAATATGACCACAAAAAAAAAAAAAAAAAAAAAGAAGTCAAAGTAGGAGTGACACGTGGAATCTAACTAATAAGATTGGACGGACACGCGAAAGTGGTGAAACCTAGCTCTAATGCAATTTCAAAAATTTCAGTCCAAAAACTTAAACTATTAGATGAAGGAAGATCACATGTATATAAGAAGCATATGAACCTCATTATCAAGTGATAGGGAATTTTCAATAAATAACATAATCTTGATTACTCTCGTTACTTCATGTATTTTTTTTTTTTTTTATTTCTATTTTATAGTTGGTGTTTTTCTAAGGCTCTATTCGTTTCGTGGAAAATGTGACGTTTTTAGAAAATATTTACCAAGAAGCCATATTCCAGGAAAATATAATTGTTTTTGAGTGTTCAACCGAAACCTGAAAAGAAATGGAAAATATTTTCTGATATTCAATAAGGAAATTTTTTCTTTCATACACTCTTTTTCAATATTTTGTTTATTTTAAAAAAAAAATCAATTTTTTGTTATTTTTTATTTTTTATTTATATTTTTCTTTTCTTTGTTTTTGAATTCTTCTTCCTTTAGTCGGTCACCGACCAGCGAGCTCGAGCTCGCCGCTCACCAAATCGGTGAGCTAGAGGCTCACACTCACTGATCTGGTGAGGCCTAAGCTTGCTGCTCGTCGAGATTGGCAAGCCAGGCGAGCAAGCATGCCAAGCCCTCAAGCTAGCTGCTCACTAGATCGGCAAGCTTGGTGAGCGGCAAGCCTAGAGTCCTAGCTTGCTATCGATTGGGCGAGCAACAATCTAGGGCTCAAGCGCGTCACCGATCAAGCGAGCAACAAACTAGGACTCGAGCTCACCACTCGCCTAGCTTGAGCCTTGAGCTTTCCCAAGGCCGATGAGCTCAAGACTTGCCTATGGCTAGTTGTCAGCAGTCGTTATGGCCGGCAACCAGCCAAGACAAAGTTTACAAAAACAAAAACAAAAAAAAAAAAGAAAGAAAAAAAGTAAAAGAGAAAAAAGTAAAAGTAAAAGGAAAATAATTAAAAATGAAAAAAAGATAAAAAGAAAAAGAAATATTTAATATGGGTGTGAGATAATAGAAAATAAGTGAGGAAAATGTTTTCCTTTTTCTTAAAAGGGGAAAATATTTTCCCCATCTTAGAAGACTTTTTTTCCCTTCATGGAAAGTATTTTCCCCAACTAATTCATTTTTAATGAATTGAACATCGAAAAATTCGGAAATCGTTTTCCTATAAGTTAGTTTATGTGAAACAAATGAAGCGTAAAAGTACTCATGAAGTGCACAAATGTTTGTTTGATGTTGTACGAATCATCCATATGACATGCACAAATGGATGATTTGTGCATGCTTGTGCTCCGGACACGCACAATTGTTTGTTCGATGCTCGTACCATTGTTTTTAGGTGCGTACCTTTTAACTTCCATGCTGGTGATGAAAATTAGTCAATGGCCCGTTTGGTTTGGCATTTACAATGGGTTTTGAGACTCTAAAGTCCCTTGGCCAAATGCAAACGCGTTTGGTTCATGTTTTTATTTAACTTTGGGAAAATACAATTGCATCTCCAAAGGGCTAAAGGCATTTAGTCCAAAACAAATCCCGAGGTAATTTGGGAGGTTGCACTTTTGGAATGCAAGTGTTGGCCTCGGTTATTGTTCATCTTCCCCAAAAACCGCCGTATAGAAAGCCGATCGAAAGTTGACGACTATTGGCCATGGGGTCACACGCGTCAACGACCACCGCTTGAGGGTCGCTCGACCCCGGCGACCGTCGCTGAACCTCAGGCGATAGATGGCCTGAATTGCGTGACCCAAGCGGCCATCTAAGGTTACACGACCTCAAGCAAGGCCATCCGGTGGCCAAATTTGGACGGTCGGCCACTAGACTTCAAAAAAAAAATTACAAAAATCTTTTTTTTTTTTTTTTTTTTTAATTTAGTAAAAGTCCTTTACAAATGCAATTTTTACCAAACGGCATTTTAGCCAAAATTGTTTCGCAATACACTTTAAAATTACAAGTTACCAAACGCTATTTGCATTTCGGAAAACTCTTTTAACCCAAAGGTATTTGCATTTTCCCAAAGGCATTCTCCAAAGCCGAACCAAATGGGGCCAATGACCAAAATTTAATACTTGAGATGAAAAAGAAAAAAAAAAGACAAATTGAACATGAATTTGTGTAATTTACGTAAATATGCCATAGCAATTTAGGGTTGGAATATGTAAATATTAAACCACATTGTCTTCTTACGACTTAAAATTTTTAGAACAGTTGGCAATGATCCTACAAAATTTCATACTCAATGAAATGAAAGGACACGCACAAATACAAACTCTAATTACCTTCAAGATGACAAGGTTCACGGTGTGATCGTCCTCGTACATTTGCAACTTCCTAAACATTTGAGAGACCTGTGTGCTCGGAGGAGACAACCGTCAACATTAATAATGGAGACACATGAATGAGTAAAGAAAAATAGAAAGGGACGCACCATTTCGAAAGTGAGGGTGTTCAACTTGGAAGGCCGGTTCAAGATCACCTTTCTCACTCCTGAATGCTCTTCAAACAGTACCTGCCAAAGCCAGATGAAATCATCATCTATCGAGCCACCAAGCATGCCCTACATTGATATGGTTGGAGATCAATGAGTAGAGACCACGCACCGGCTGCTCGGTTAAGTCTCTGCTGAACAACACAGTAGAGCTTAAAGCCTGCATCCTTCTCTCTCTCTCTCTCTCTCTCTACTCCTATTTGAGCTGCACAGGGCGAAGGAAAAAGCTCAATTCCTATTATAAGTGGAGCCAGTAATGCTGTCCTCGCAATTTAACAAAAACATCCTACTCGATACTCAATAAGAACGTGCCGCCTCATTGAAATCAATGAGTCCCCACTGCCGATAAGAAAACGATCTTCCACCACCAGACAGAAACGACAAGAGAAGAAAGAGCCCATTCGCTGCTCTGGTTCTATTGTTCTTTTTTTCTTTCCTATTTTTGGGCGACATTAATTTACCTTTCTAGTAGCAAACACTTGCCTGGCTTGGCAATGGCAAGGATGTCATGGAATTTGTTTCGAAGACTCTAACCGGATAAAAATGGGTAAGGACCACACATATTTTATGCATCGGGATGCGTGCATCTCAAGTTTAGTTCCAGTTAAAACTCAAAGAAGCAGCATAACGCTTCTTTTTGTCGTTAGACGTTGGCGTCACGACGGCTACATGGAACGAACGCGGCCCAATCGAGGAGTCCTTTTCCGAGGAGTTCCTTTTCTGGCGAGCTCCAGTCAATCCCGGCAACTCTGTCATGGTTTCAACAATTTGATCAGTGTTATTACAGGTTCTTCGGTGACTCGGAAAGTCCTCGGGCGGCCGACCGGCCCTAGTCCAATCGTCATCCTAGCCATGTCACCATGATCGTTACGCCGACCACCGTAATCGGCGGTCATCAGCCCCGTTTACATAAACAAATCTCCCAAACTAAGTAATTTTCTTAACCAATTTCGGTTACAATAATTCATTGCTTAATTTGTGATATTTGAGATTCATCAAATCTAACTTGATTTTGTTTTGATTTTAGACAATATCCAATTAAGGATATAATCACTACTTTGAGCAGCGAGATGTCAGATCATTTTTTATTATGTTGATTTTTTTTTTTTTTTTTGAATCTTGATGTGGATTTAATATATTTTATGTCGTTAATTTGATGGAATTCGTTCTTTAAAAAATACAAAAATGTTACATTGCATGTAAATAGTTTAACTTCCTAGTTAGAATTGCATGCTTAGGAAATATGTAGTAATTTAGGAAGGTTTTCAATTTAGAATAGGATTTAATCAAAATTAATTTCTAATTTAAATTAAGTAATCTTGCATTTTAGATAGTCTCATATCTTTAATTTAAAAAAATCATAAAAAATAGTATGTTATTTAAAATTAGTTGCATCATCATCGCCACATTATATCACATGCAATGTCATATGTTAGGTCAACCACTTATGCCATGTCATGAATGTTATGTCATATAACATGCCATCAATGCCATGCCATCAAATAATGTCATTTAATAATTGCATGTTTAAGGTCATTTATATTAAATTACAAGTTATGTTAAAATAGTTTTCCATAGTTTTACTTGTCACTAGAATTAGGACAGTTAGATAAATTGCATGTCACCCATCATATTAAATTAGTGTCATGTAGTTAAGACTGCATTTTATGCCTTGCATATAGTTGTAACGGCATCGTTTTTTTTTTTTTTTTTGGTCGGTAACGACATCGTTTATTATATCTAATTGCCGATACCAATGTGAGCATTCTATCAGCATATTCGTATAGAGATTAGGGAGCTTTAGCCTTTACCATAATATATAGTCTACTTATCAGTGGAAGAGATTTCTCTTGCAACTCATTGAATGAATGGCCACCTAGGGATTAAATCAATTATATATTTATTTCTATTGATAAAATGAAATGGTAATTTGAAAAAGATTAAAGAAAAGATCCAGGGTTGGAATTTAAAAAAAAAAAAATTGGTTAAAATAGGTCCGAGAATGTGATGGGCTTGCCGTTGGCACACCAGCCTCATTGGCCGTGCCTGGCCTGGCACGAAAAGGCATCGGGCAAGCAAGCCTAAGTTGGTCCATTAGTCAGGCCCACTAAGTGTCGGACCTCTATTGACTGTGGACTATGATCAATTTATTTAAAAATTGACTTGCAGTCTGAAATGTCATTTAGTATGCGGATTTTATAAACCAGTCTCAATAAACTTAGCATTTTTCGTGCGTGGTTGCAATGCTGTTAGTGAGATACTGGCCATTATTCACACGGTTTCATCTTTTAAGTGTAGTTTCGGGACTTTTTAATGTATCAATATAGAACTTTGAAGTAATTGAGAGTGCTTTTATAATTATCTGTGAACTCTTTAAACATTCTAAGAGATATGATCAACTTCATTTTTCTGCTCTCGTCGCATATAAACAAAGTCAGCTGTCAAATGGGGTGAGGCGACTTCGAATTCTCATGTAGTCGTCCTCATAAGCAGAGATCGATAAATTGCTGCCGACATGTCTTGTCTTGATCAAAAGGCGTCTAGTCTTGGAGGCGCAAGCTAGCTTCAACTATGATTAGTCAACGACGCACTTTAAAACACTTACATCTAAGGATTAAAGCTTAAACAATGATTATTAAGAGTCGGTCCAAAAAAATGATGCCGGCAACATCTTCTCCCATGCATATAGTATGGCATGGACGTTGCCGACTGTGCAAGCTTTCATCCACACAGGCTTGTGGTTCTAAATCCATCAAAAGAAGGGAGAAAGAGGAATTAGATGCATCGAGAAGAAAATGATGGATTTGAGTAAAGCCAAGTCCAACCAGAAAGTTGGGCAGAACGTGATTCTTGCGCGCAGGGGAAAAAAGAGGACAAAACAATAAGGAAAACGAGGTTTTCGTGCCGTGTTGATTGTCTATCACAATGCTTTCTTACACGAAAGCTCGTGATGACCGCCGGCGACAGCTTCACAAGGGAGACACAGGAGAGAGGAGAGAATCGAGATGAGCAAGAGTGAGCTGGCAGTGGTCTTGCAGCTGTCGTGATTTGTTCATCATCCTAATCTGTTGCGAGCGAAGTGATAAAGAGCCACATACTCGGACCGCCACAACTTTGTAAGGATATCCTCTTTCTCCCTGGCTGCCGCGTTGGCCTCTTTTTTTTCCCTTCTTAACAATGACCGGTGAGGACATTTTAAGATTTGATTAATTCTCCAAACGTGGGGCTAAAGTCCTAATAGCCGATATTCGTGAAAACTTAGGCAAGTCGGCGCGCAAGGACCTAGGACCTCAACCAGCGACCACATTCTTTGCACAATGCGGATGTATCAAGCGAGTCCAACCTCGAAAATGCCATTAACACTGCAGTTGACGAGCAAGTAAAGCTTGATATAATGGTAAACAGGGCTGCGGTCGGTGATGAAGCTGAATCCAACACTCTGGACAATGAGAAGGCCGACTTCGAGAGAGTGGTTAGAGTGAACCTAACGGATGTTTTCTTGGGGACCAAGCATGCAGCTCACGCCCTTATGCCATCGCAAAGAGGAAGCATCATCAACGTAGGAAGTTTCTGCTCAAGCGTGGGCTGGGTTGCATCTCTTGCATACACCAGCTCCAAGCACGACATCATGGAGCTTAAAAGGAACGTGGCCACCAAGCGCGGACACGTGGTTCATGTGAATTGTCTGTCACTTTATTTCATTCCAAAACTATTGTCAAGGCACTTCTTCAAAAATTCATGGGAAAGGAGGGTTCCGAGTGTACTCACACCTATAATGGCCAGCTCTTCAGAAAGGGCATTTGACCGAGGCTGCTTTGTTTTTGGGCAGCTACGAGTCCAAGTACATTAGTGGCCATAATTTAGCAGTGGATGGGGGCTTCACCACCATTACTACCGCCTTTGGCTTATGCGCTCATGCTTAAACTCGATATTACAATCACCGTTTCACTCCTTTGTATCTAAGTTAAAAATAACTCTTCATTCGGTAGCCATGCATCTCGATAACTCAGCAGGCATATGATCTTCACCTTAAGTCATTTTGTGGCATGTCATTACCGCAAAGCTACACAAAACCTTGACTAACAAAGAGGAACAGACACGTGATTGTGTACATCATTTAAACATATAGTCTGTCATCTTAAAGCTCCTGGTATCCAGAAAATGATGGGTAGACATTTTCAACCATGTAATCAAATTGCTCTCTCCAATTCATTGAAATTTCCTATTTCAACAATAGTTTATCTGCTGTATTTAAAGTTAACTTTAACATTGAAGAAGATAGATATTAAGAAGAAGACACACAAAACCAACACTTTTTCTACTATGAATAAGAATGAAACCTCATTGCAGAGAAGAGATCATGGCAGACTCAGCCCCCTCATTTTCGCAGTTCTTCAGGATGTCAATCAGTTTGAGAAGACACTACTTTCCTGGTAGTTACTTTCTTCTTTTTGTCTTCAATGTCCTTTAATCTATCTTCTAGACTTTCTCCGTCTGTCAGACAAAATGGTCTGAGTGCCATGTTGTCTAGGATTATTCCCGAACTTCAGAGGCACGACCTGCTGAATATATAATCCTCCAGGAAAGTGCCGTTTATCTTTCGGAAGCATTCGTAGCTGAGGCAACCAAAATGCTACATATTCTCCTTCAGGGTCATATGTTTGTGCCTGAGTAATTTTTGAAGTTATACTGAGTCAGAGATTTAAAATACAACTTAAGGTGAAAAGAAAATGCCTTTACTGATACAGAGCCCCAACGGTACAAGGGCCCTTACAAAGCTACTACCATGCTGCTTGAAACACTATAAGCCTCCTCTTACAGGAAGTAAATTGACCTCTCCAATCACCATATCCACTATTTAAGTCAAGCAGATAGAGCCTATAAGGTCATTGTTTGATAGTTACAAAGGCTTACTAACTTGGAGACTATAAACCGACAACCTAACCATCTAGACTCTCTATAAGCACATTTGCCCCTTCATGTAAAGCAAACATTTGAAAGAAAAGCATACGCACTTGTTTAGAGATGCTGAAATAACGATCCTCTCTAGGGTCATTCCCAACTCCTGCACAGAAAGAAAACATACAATGTAATGTTAATTATAGACCTAGAGAGTATTGCGTCACCAGTAGGAGTTCCATGACTGTGCATCATAAAGATAAAACTTTTCAATGAGAATGATAAAACAAGCTGACCATTGGCCAATTGGTCAGTAAATTTAATTATTATCAAGAGAAAGAAATCAAATATAATTCATCTGCATTTTCCAAAAAAAAAAAAAAATTACCCTCCCTCATGATGCACTAAACTAACCTTTTTTTCAGAAGGTGATTGTACATTAGTCTAATTATGAGAATTGTAAAATGCAGGAATTAGTCTCCCAACAATAGTTGGCTGGTTTACTTGCAAGTAACAATTTTAGGTCTCCCGGGACATTCAAGGAAAACAACAATTTCAAGCACAAAGCATGATCATGAATAAGAACTTGATGCCGAAAAAGAGAATGTGGAATATGAGCAGCTATATATTGTTAGTTTCAAATATCAGTCTCCCTTACATACTTTGGTCATCTTTGGGATGTTCTCAATAAAGGTCCTATGAAATCTGCAATAATTTTTTCTGCTAGATCAGAACCATAATTTATAATTCAAATCAAATTCCGAAATACCATGTCTTAACCCTATTTCTGTAAATATGAGGTCAATTATGCACTTGTCATGCAATATCCACCCAGGAGGTTTCCGTGCAGAGGACAAAAATGCAAGTGCGATAATGTGTCCTTTAGCTTCATAAGATGCTGTACAAGTCATATATCATCACCAAGCCATGGAAAATCAAAATCTTTTCCATTTCATTTCAACATGTTATATGTGATGTAAGACAGAACTTTCAGAAGAAAAACCGATAAACATGCTAGTGTAATCCCATTACAGAGTTGGAAACCATGCAAAAAGCATACATGATGTTCTGAACTGGAAGCATGAAAATAAGTATCACCTGCACCATAAGTCCAATTTCCATAGTTTGAGCAAGGATCATAATCAAGAAGACAGGTCTCAAACCATTCAGCTCCCATACGCCAGTCAAGACCCATGTCACGAACAAGAAATGAACATACAATCTGTTGAATAGACATCACATCCATGAGGTAAAATACTAATTTTATTACAGAACAGATTTCACATAGGAAGGGGAAAGGCTTTCCATTCATTTTTATTCTGAAAGTCCTGTGTACCCTAAATTTTATGTAAACATGCAAGCAAATATGACTGAGGCTGACCTGTCTTCCTCTGTTCGACATAAATCCAGTGGTCGATAGTTCCTTCATATTTGCATCTATTAGAGGATACCTAAGGAGTTAACAAGCTACATAAGAATTGAGACTGCTGAAGAGATTGGACAGAGAAATTAATAGAAGATTAAGCTACTTCAGCAAAACCAAAGTCCTTTGGAACCAAAATGAATTATGATCATTCATTTCCCTGTGCTTAACAGATGCCAATGCCACTTAAAAACCTGTCTCCAAGCGATAATACATTGGACAAGCTGAATAACAGAAATATGCTATACCCTGTACAGCCATCTTTCCAGCAGTTGAACAGTTTCTCGTCTTGGCTCCAGTTGCTCTTCACTTTCCTCGGACCACCTTTAAAGATCAAACAAGGTGACAGAAATTTCCACAAGCATATAGAGAAACAGTAAACAAAACCACATGATGTGCATCCACCAAAACAAAATGTGTGCTGCTATACTACTAATACTAGGTTGTGAAGCAGTTCTTTCCAATATGACACAACGTCGCTGTTTAAGGTATATTATGTTCGGAAAAAAACATGTCTTGGCTCTTATCGTATCACCATGGCACAACTTATTGCATCTTAATACCTAATTTGACTATGCTTTGTGTGGTACTTCTATCAGAATTTTCTATTTTCTAAAGACTAAAAGTATGATATCCATCTGATGGAATGTTCCATACTAATTGATGAACTAGATCAAGTGCTAACTGCATCAAAGCCCTTACCCAGATGGAAAATGGAATTTCCATATTTGATTGAAAGAAACCTGAAGTAATCCCTCCAAATCAATTCAAACAAGACCCTGAAAGGATATAAGTGATTCGGTAAGCAAAGGAAGGTAAGATTATGCTTGAGAGTTGAATTTTTCTCTTCTCAGTGGAAAGCTTTTTGCCATTAGATACAACTTCTGATTGCCTAGCTAGACTTTTGTGCTTAAGATTTGTAATTTGATCCACTTGAAGCTAAAATGGTGACCTACCAGCCTTAGGGGGAAAAGGTTGGATGTTTTCAACAGAAAAACATGAATCAAACAGAGACAGGTCAATACATAGTGAGTGTTTTGCCAAAAATGTGAGCGAGTGTACACATAGCATTTAAGCATCCGTATGCTCATCTGTATGTGTGCCTGTGCAGCTTAAATAAAAGAGCAGACACATATGTGAGAGAGAGAGAGAGAGAGAGAGAGAGACCAATATGTTGAATCATTTGCCACCCTTTCCTTTTCATATCTTTTCACCTACATGTCCAAAAGATAAATAGCTCTCATCAGAATTATCCTTAAATATTACTATGCATACAATAGAGAAAAAGTCACATTTCTAGCTACCTCTTCCCATAAAAGACGGGGAGAAAGGCATCCTGAAGCAAGCCATGGGGAAAGTTTTGTTGAGTAATCAGGCCCGACCATCCCATTCCGAGTCTTTTTGTAAGTACTCAACAAATCCTACATGGGAAGCAAGAAGTAACATTTCAAAATGTGGCAGCTACATCAGTGATAACAAAAAACATTATGTTAGACAGTTCTAGTCAGAATCAAGAAAGGTAAGAGCAACAGACTAATCTAAGTAATATCTTACCTTTTTCCAGAAGTATTCATGTACTCTGCTCAATGCTGCATTTTCACCCCCGGAAAACTTCATCCCTAGTTTAACCTGCATACAAAGGAAAAGTGAGTTAAGAATATCTGTGTTACTAGAGCTGCATAATGAATTCAAACTTTGCACAGGTAATATGAAAAATTCATATGCCAACAAAGTTCACAAAAGATTGAATCAATAACATGCCTGATCTAAGGAAAGCCCAAGCTGCCCAAGCGTAGGAATACAGCCCCAATCATTTGTAGAAGGTGCTGGCCCTAGATATTTTGGAACCTTTATGCAATCTCGGATCCTGCATTTAGATTCGACAGACTGCAATTATCAATTTCATTAGAGCGCGTGTTTCTTTAAGTCTCCAGCACAGCAATTGAAGAGAGGATACATGCCTTACGGAATTGAGTATACACATCAGGTATATGATCGATACCAAATGGAAGGTCATCCATGTGGTACATAGTAACACCCCATATAAGATGCAGCCGAGGGCCCTCCTTGAAGCTGATGCCAGAGGCGTGCTGTGGCTTGGCATCAATCGAAGGATCCACGCCACTCAGCTTGTTACATGTAGCTACTGACGATAATGCTACTAGCTGCAGACCTTTGGAAACCTGTCTTTCAACACACAGCTCTTCACTGCAAGTTTCTTTCTGGGCATATACCTGTAAAGCACAACAAACATGACGTCATTCTCGTTTAGGTGGATCGGAACTTATCTGGGTACCTGCATAAACGCAAATGAGTGGGGGAAGGACTTCACCGCATGTGCTCCAAATGTTTTGGCAATGGATGGAAGAATCTCTTCAGGCTTCCCTTGGCGGATAAGCAAGTCAAGACCACCCTTCACCAAATTCCTTTTCAGGTCCTCCAAACACTCAATGAGAAACTGTGCTCTTAAAGCTGCCACACAAAGAAGTAGCACAATGTCAATTTTCACCGATCAGAATCACTTTGTCATCACTCATTGTTCCACAGAAGCAACAACAGCAAAAGGTTAAAGCACGCATATTCGATTTGGTAGAAATGCCGAGAGTGATCAATCATGGAGTCAATGAATAGGGTAAGAACGGAGAAGGGGAAGTGCAAATGAATGTGGCTTTTGTTGGTGCAGGGAACGAGAGAAGAGAGATAAAAGACGATGATATTTTACCGCCAGTCTTGGGGAAGCCAAAGTAATGGGTGGTGGCGAAGTGGCGGGGGTCAAGGCAATAAACCGGCAAGACGAGCTCAGAGGAACACCAGGCCTGCAACAAAACCTCGTTGTCCAACACCCTCAGATCGTTCCTGAACCACACGATCACCGTCCCTCGGCCCTTCCTCTTCGCGTCATTGTTACTACGGGAGTATCTGTCCATGGTCTTGTCCGCAATTCGCGCCATTTCGTGGGCGTTCAGTGCAGGGACGTGGAAAAGTTTTGCCGATGCGGGCATGGGCTCAGTATGTTCTGAGGCAGAAGAAGAAGAAGCCATTGCTGTTGGGGAACGAAGACAAAGCTTGGATCTTGATGCGTTGAGGAGGCGTCTCAGTCTGAGACTGGGAGGGAGTGGTGAGGCTGGTGATCGAAACAGGGCCATGCCGTTTCCTCTTTCGTTCCACGTGCCCCCACTCCCCACCTATCAATGAGCTCAGAGAGAGAGAGAGAGAGACACGGACATTGACACGTAGGCACGCATCTTTGTCGTGACGTGGTCGTTTGTTATCCACTGACAATGTTAACGGTTCGCCGCCGAGTGAGTGAAGGTCGTTACTCGTTGGGCGAAAAGAGCCGACTGTTTTCCTAACGCGAACCAGACACAAAATGCAGTAAAAACCCAAAATATTGATTAATGTGCACTGTCCTTTATATTAAAGGAAGATGCTATATCTATATTTCAGATCGACTTATCAATACAAGGAATATGTTCATGCAAGGCCGCCCATTACACTCGGTTTGAATCCTAAACGATAAGGATTTGGACTGCCTCTTGCACACGAAAAGGAACCATGTCCAACCATGTTGTCTGGCGCCTCACACCTCACTATTTCCCGCGAACTGCCACGGAAACCTATTTCGAATTCAAACACAATCAGAAGATTTCTCCGTAGATCAACACATAACAAGTGATCCTGCGAAACGGAAACCAAGTGGATGCTTTGCAATAGAACAAAGCTGGTTGGTCCATTATCTTTCACGACATATTACAAAAGTCAACTCAATTAGATTCCAACTACATTCTACATTCAGCTTTGTCAACCAGCAGTCGCCCAACCAGTATGTCCTTAAAATTGGCTGGGAAAGGCGAACAAAATAAAGCATGGAAGGCAGTTCTACAGCTCCATGCACTCTGTCGAGCATTTCTTTCTCTGTATGTACGTTCCTGCAGAAGATGAACCCTACACCCAAATTCGTGAGATTGCAGAGGTGCTGGTACGAAACTACAAGTTGTAGTAAACCAATGACAGGTCCAGCTTTAAGAATGGTGCATTACCTTAAGTCTATGAAATCGACATAGATGTAAGAAATTAAGAATGCATAGGATGCGCTGAACATACAAAGTCCACTCCCCACATAAGTAAGAACCTCAGATACGCAGGTGGAATGGCTAGTGATGATACTTTTGCCCCTTCAGTATTGTCCATGACCTGAAAATGCAAGAAGAAAGCATTAATTGTTTACCGTGAGCGACCAACATGGTCAGAGCATGATCAACATTCAGATGACGGCTTGCCTTTATGGTAACATTATGAGAGTGCAGATCACAGGTGTCATTTACCCAATAACCATGACTCCACCAACTGTTAGGGCCGTAGGCATTAAGAACTCTTGAACTATCCTACTATTGCTAAACTGAAAGAAACAAGAATTTCTGAATTCTTCTGACCCACGAGCAACAAGTGAAGGAACATGTTTGCTCCATATATAAAAAGTGAGTTAGAGCATGCACCCCTATGAAAAAGAGACAGTAGATACACCTCAGCATGAATTTTATCATCCATCAGGTCAAATGGCAGGTTAATTCTTATCTGGGGATATTTGTGATGGAAGTTTCACCACTATCCATTATCGGATGAGTAATTAAGTAATGTGCGGTAACCAAATAGGTGCCTTGTCAAACACCGAACAACTCACTTTATGTTAATCTTTAAATACAAATTGGTTTTGGTGCTCCAAGCTTGGTGGATATTCTTTTGTCAATGAAATTCAGCAAGGTACCCTATGACAGACATCAATTTGAAATTTAATAGAGAAGGTTAATCCTAAGGTCCAATAGCTTATGGAAACATGACTTTGCTCTGGTAGTTCTTGCAAATAACCTGTAGAGTTGTTCCATCAGCACAACAAGTGCAATTTGGTGATTCAAGACCAGGGAAGATAACTTGATTGATATGTTGGCACGTTCTCTCAATTTTGGTCCATGACCATAAGGTCCACCGATGCAAAATGATAGCTTTGAAGCTCCCTAAAATATCAAAAGGAGAGATGACTCCAAGTAAGTTTCATTCATGCCAGAATCAAACATACTAACATCTCTGTAATGATGATAATGATATAAAGCGAAAGAAAGAGCTTAGAAGAAAAATGCAACAGTCTTCCATGGGACTCTCTAATTCATAGCAATGCATGTCGTGTCATAGAAAACCTAAGGTATATAAGATACATACTACACATATTGATGATCAATAGAAATTTCTACCATCTGTTCCAATTGGGACTGTATGATGATAGTAATATTGCTATAAAGAACTTGTGGACGTGAAGTGGAGCAGGAATTCATACCTTATCTGCAGCACCACCGATCAACTCAGCCATCTCCTCTGACTCAATGTCTATCCCGTGCTCATCCAACAGCACGACCTGAAAAAGAAAAAGAATCACATAAATTCCGCCTTTTGATTTTCATCATCAGTTGTATGCAGCCATAAGTAAGCTGAATGCAGACATTTCACTAAATGCATATCTTGCTGTTCTGACACAACAACCAGGCTGCACTTAAACACGCGTAGAGTGCGACAAAAAATCACATACAGAAAATGAGCAGCCGTTCCCTTATGGAAGGCAGGTTTTTTCGGGGACTTCGATCACTCCCGCTTTAACAGAATGATTAGGAACATGAATTGGCTCCGAGTCGAAACAAGAGTAATACCCAATCATCAGGTTTAATAAGATTCATAACTGCCACATCTTCATCGACAATTTGAGCTTGCTTCTCACTGCAAAAGGGCTAATTCTGTCATTTACCAGTGTGCAGAGCACACTAATTCCAAAAGAAACTTTTTTTAGGAAAGAGCTCGGCATTGCGAAACGTGGGGAAGTGGGAAAGAGGGTGGGGAGGGCGACCCACCGTGCATTTCTAGGGTTGGAGCGAACTTGAACATCCTCGACGGCGCAATAACGTCGGAGCTTGGAGGTGTACTCGTCCACTAGTAGCTGCACCGCAGGCGATCTCTTCTTGCCCACGGTGAATACTCGTATCGGAAGCGCTCTCTGTCCCACACCAACCGATTCAAACCACTCAGCAATCTCTTCAAGATGCGATTCGGTGGAACAAAAAGGTGAGATGAGAGTGAAAAATTCAGAATTTGGAGAGAGAGAGAGGGAAGACTACCACAGACTGACCAGTGTAGTTACATCTTCCAGTTCCACCTGAAAGCCGGACACAGTTTCAATCTCGTTTCCCACATGGGGGTCTCCTCAAAATGGTCGCTTTATGTTCCCAAACGACAGGAACTCAGAGAGAGAGAGAGAGAGAGAGAGAGAGAACCTGCGGAAGGAATGGAGTTCGTCGGGAAGAGACAGACGGAGAGGGAGACAGCCATTTCCATGTTCTAGGGTGAGACACAGCGGGGCATCATTATCGTCGCGAAAGTACAGAAATGAGGTAACATAACATGTCCGTTAAAAAGGGGAAGACAACCCCTTCTCTCTTTCTTACATATCTCTCTAATGAACACCTAAATCCTTCGAGTATTAAAACTTGACATGTGGGATACTTAAATATCAAGAGTTAGAAATAGTAAACTCAAATCTCAAAATCGAAGCAAAATAGATCAATTAAGTGCTAATGACAAGAAAATCCAACCAAAATATTGACGTTGCGTTTTTTCGCTAAAACAAATGTACAACAACGTCATTTTACACGCCAATGTGGTTAGATAAGCCAAAAACAATGTTGTTTTGCCTCAAATTTAAATTTTAATATAAATATCAATTAAATTTAAATTTAAATGTAAATTAAAAAAAAAAAAAAAAAAGAATTGTAGAAGTTCGGCGAGAGCTAGCACAACCCTTGTCACCACCTCCCCATCGTTGCCAAGAAGGGCCGATGATGGTAGGGGGACAGTTGGCCGGGTCGCGAAGCCTTGGCCAAAGGTTGGTGACCCTCGCCCATCGGCAATGAGGGCATGCAAGCCCCTTGCCCATATTTAGGGCAACCCTTGGCCCAGCTGAGCAAGGGCCGGCAACCCTTGCTGAATTTGGGAGAGGCTGCGACTCTCACCCCACATTTGGGTGAGGGCTTGCAAGCCCTCGCCGCCGATCGCCCAAGGTTGCTAGCCCCTTCGCCAAGGCTTAACAACCCTAGCCAACCCTTCCTCCACTGTTGTCGGTCCTTCCAAGCGATGGTGGGGAGGCAACGATGAGGGCTTGCACAACCGTCATAAAGTTTGCAATTCTTTTTTAAAAAAAAAAAAAAGAATTTATTTTCAAAATTTAATTTAATTAATATATATATTAAAATTTAAATCCAAAGTAAAAACAACATTATTTTGGCTCTTCTTTGCTAACTCAATTTTCCAGTGAACCACATAGGCCAGTTATATTAATAAAAAATTGTCATGTGTGATTTCCAATTAGGATTTCTGGACTTGGCATTTAGGTATTCCAATTTTCAAAAAAAGCAGTACTTGTGTATATCTTTTGTAAATTTTAGCACTTGGATTATACTTTTGCCAAAGAGAATGACACAAATGATCTTAAATTTTTAATTTATTTAATGCAATCCATGAACTTTACCTTAATGTTCAATATAGTCCATGAATTTTTTATTTGTTTAATGTAAATTTTGGATTGTTGGTACTTCCTTAATGTAGTACCTTAATTTCATGAAGATATTCAATATAGTCCTTTAATTAATTCAATATCATGGACAACATTGAATAATTCATATGATGCGAGAACTAACTCGAATATATATAAAAAAATTCATTGAACATTTAATAAATTAAAAGTTTATGGACTACATTACACATTGGGCTAAAATTCAAGGACCGCATTGAACACATTAAAAATTCAAGAACCACATTACATAATGAGCCACAATTATGGATTATTTGTGTAATTTTCCCTTTAATAAATGCATTTACACTGGATATCGGTGCTTAGCCATGGTCATCAGCTGTGCATGGGCCCAGGCATGGGGCATGAAGGCCCGGGTGAGAAGTGGCCCTGCTAGGCACGGCCCCTTTCTCCAAATGGGTCTGGGCCCAAACAGGTCAAGGCACGGCCCAGTGCCCAGCCCTGCTGGTGACACATCTAGCCCATGAGTGTTGGGTGGGACGAAGATGTCCGTCATGCGAGGATGAGATGGCTTGGGCGCTGAATGTGAAGTCATCGGATTTCTCATTCCATGTCATTTTGGCAGTATTTTAATCTTGACGTCGCTGCTGGCTTTTCTGTTTTCACTTCTCTCTTGAATGTATTTCATGCCAACTCAGGCAGTATGTTCCCCTATTGCATGAAGATGCTCAAGGAACTTTGCATATTCCTGGCTTGCACTGCTTAGTCGGCATGCGACCTAAGCGCATTGTACGTTGGTTTTCTCTAATTCCCCCTCCTCTGCAACTTGGCGCCGACATATTACTGCTTAGTACGTCATCTACATCGACTAATTTGCCATGAAAGATGTGTTCATTTAGTGTAATCTAATTGAACGCCAGTTTATTTAAGGATTGAAACTTTTCATAATATGTTTCATAACCATTTTCAATCGGTGCGTTCCCACTCAGAATTGTTCGAATTTGTTAATGACCAATTTGTGCCTTTCCTCAGCATCATCTTTGATTTGCATTTTACCAAATCCATTTCCCCTTTGAGTTCTCATTAGAGGTTATTGATACTGTTTTAAGTATATATCAAAGAGTGGGATTGGTTTACTTACTAAATTATTAAACATAACAAGTATTGGAAACTGGTCTCTAAAAGTACCGCGTGCCATTGGTTAGTGTTCTCAGATCGTTTATGCAACTCTGAAAGCTCCAATATCTTGACATTGAACATTTGGGAGATGATATCATGTTTTGATTTATATATCATTTATTTCGCGATAAATGTGATATTTCTAAAAAATATTTTTTACATAGCTATTTTTTTAATAAAATGACAATTTTTTTTTTTTATTAGTGTTTCCTTCTATTCGATTTTTTTTAAGCTATTGAATCAACATAATCAACTATCGGTATAGTCCTTTATGGACATATGAATAGGATGAGGATGAGGCCCCTAGAAATGGGAAGACAATATTTTTTATTGTTTGATAAGATGTGATTTTCCAAAATAAGCATACATTATTTGAACGTGAGTGACTTGCACATAACGAGCCACAGAATGGGACGCAAGCACTAGATTCTCGGGCCTAGATCCCCAACTCCCAAGTATGAGCACAAGCACCAATCCTAGGTCAACGAAAACCAAGCCATAGAATCTTCATGATCGGCTCCTTGCCATCCCAACCTTAGTCCACGAATGTCGAGCCCAGTACATCGCCTCTCAGGCCCGAGTCCATCAAGGTAGCCCCAAAACTTTGGTGCTTGCGCTTGAGTCCATTGAGACCAGCCCTCAAACCCTAGCATCCATGCCCAAGCACCAAGGACCTAAGTCTGACCTTGATAAACCCATGCTTGACATTAATGGACCCTAACACAAGCATTAGGACCCAGTTCTGGATGTTGGGGACCTAGGCCCAACCTCAATGGACTCAAGCCCAAGCGTCGAGACCCAAGCCTAATGCTAGGGGCCTAGTTGTGCACTCCAGGTTCCCAAGCCTAACCTCGACGGACCTAAGTGCGAGCACCAAGGTCCTGACCCAAGCCGCGATGGACTTGGGCACAAGCGCTCTTGTCTTGAGCCTAGAACCTGAACCCAACCTTGATGGACCGGGGCTCGAGTGTCGAGGACCTAGGCCAAAGCATTGCAGACCCAAACCTAACCTCGTTGAACCCGAGCCCGAGCATTGAGGTTCCGATCTCAAGTGTCAAAGTCTCTAGCCCAAACCACAGTGGATCCAAGCATGGGCGCATATGGACTCGAGCTCGAGCCCCTGAGGTCCAAGGCTGAGCCTTAATGAATTTGGGGGGTTGGGGTACCGAGCCCGGCCTTAATGGGCTCATACAAGCCTCAATGGACCCGAGCCGAAGTGCTGGGACCTGAGCATTGGGCACTGGGGTCTTTAGCCTAGGCTTTGATGGACTTAGGCTTGCCCTCAATGGACCCCAATATACTCAGCCCCATTGCTAAGGGCTCGAGAAAGAGCATTAAGGAAATCCCGATTTCTTATTTTATTTTGAAAAATGATTTTCAATTTTTTTAAATGAAATTATTTTCCTGAATTTAAATATGGGTAGGAAAATCTTCTCTGTTGCATCATTTTTTTTAAGAGATTCAAATGCAAAGAAGAATGAGAAAAAATATTTTTCTATCCCGTATGTAATTCCCCTAACAAGATAAGCCTCGGGGAGTTCGTTCAAGATCCAGTAAACCCAAAATTCTCTCCATGGCGGCGGATAGAACCATGAAAAATGTTCTAAACCATTGGGCTGCTCGGATTTCTGTATAAAGAAAGATAGCGGCTTTCTTCAGCTGTACAGTGCACAGGGAGTTGGGTGGGTTAAACCCGTAAAAGAAAAATCCTGTGTGAATTCTGATTAAGGATATAATGGCGCACCTCTCCACTTCCATGGAAAGAGTCAATCCTCGATCATATTCCCCCGAGGTTTCCATCTTCCTACTCATCATCTGTTTGACTAACTGGTTATTTACCTCTATAAACCTAATTATCAAACGAATCATTAGTTGATATACTTGCCCCACGAGAAACTTTTGTCGTCCGGAATGATGTCTTATTTGTTTTTCTCTTTGCGCGTTAGCTAATTAGCAACTCGGTAAACTTATAGTCTGTCTGCAGCATGATCAAATCAAACTACTCCTAAGAAACTGGGAGAAATTTCCTAGGTTTTTCTCCTCCTATTCTGCCCCATTTTTCAAGTTTCTCTGCCTGGCAGATGATTTTGGCGCGTTTGGTCAATCTTCAACCGTAGACTCTCCTTCTCTAAGTTTTCTACCTTGGCCGATGCTTGCCTGCAGCCTTTTAAGCCTAAAATATTTGCCATTTGAAGTCAAAGAACCATATTCAGAAGGATGTAATGATCTGCAAGCTGCATCTTCATTTGCATACTTTATATCTATTGACTTCAAATGATAAATATGTTAGGCATTAAAGGATATACTTTCTGCATTTGGTTCTTACTCCTTGGCGATTATTGACATATGCAACTTGATTCCTTAATGTCTTAACAGCATTTTTGCAGAAAAGATTTTTCTATTAAGTCATAATGCAACTTGATCCCCTAGTAATTGTGGGCGTCTGGCACCAAGTTGCTCCCTTTAGGTTGCGCTTTGATGTAAGTCTTCATTCAGTATTTTCCATATGAGCTGCTGAAGATAGGATAAGCACAAAACCTAAACAAGAACACAATACAAAAAGAGCCGGAGATGAGATTATGTTGTCTTCTAGACCATAACAACTATAAGGAGAACACAATTCTGCACACAGCCATGTGATGTCAGAAAGAAAGTAAACTGCATCCAGATCTTTCTGGCCAAATATAAGGTTTATCTATCTCTTGCTGGCCAAAGAAAAAGTGCATCAATATCTTTTCACAAATATAACTTGCCAAAAACTCACACATGGGGTGCTTGTGAATACAACATCGTATTATTTGTTGCCTCATGTTTCCTTTGGCATGGTCCCCGAGATATTTCGGCACAGTGTGCAGGATTATAATGGAGAGACGCCTGCTTTGAATTCTTGAATTGTTGTCGTTGCCCTGTTGCTTTGATCAGATGGCAGGTCATTGACTGCTTGAGATGTCATATTGGGTCTTTTCCTGATCAGAGGCACCGCCTTGTGCGAATCAAGACTATGCTGATCAAAGCTTTTATCAGGTAATCTGCAATATGCATCATTCATTGTGCAACGGCATGATGCATTTTAGTTTATTCAATAAATGATCTCAGCCACTTGATGGAGATTAGATTGATCTGCAACAAATGTAAGCCCTTTTGATCTGGCAGATTGAACATTTTACCTAATCATTTAATGCTCCTACCTAATCATACTTACCTACAATTTGCCATGTGCAACCCATAACTCAGCAATAGGAAAGTCCAACCTACAATTCATAGATGTATGTTCTGGGGACCATCTCGTGCATAAGAAAAAAATAGTAACTCCGATGGCAACTCAATTATTATTCTATAGAGGTTGACGAACGTGCAGCAAAGCCGTAAACTAATGTCTAATTGAGCAAACGTCCAGCCAATAACTTGAAGTTAATATGCGCTGACACGCTTAAAAGTTTGAATAAGAGGATTGGAGGGCCTATAAATACCCATTCCTTATCGAAGAAAACTCAACCGACAACTTTCGTTATTCTCACTATCTCCTCAGTCTAAAAAAATCAGCTTTATCCTTCAAAAGATTTTCCTCTCTCTCTCTCTCTCTCTCCTCTGCGCTTCTCTTGATTAGATAGCCTCACTTAGCGTAATGGAAAAAACGAGCGTACCTCTTCAACCTCCAACTTATGGAAACCTAATCACAGTTCTCAGCATGGATGGTGGAGGGATAAGAGGGATTGTTCCCGCTACTATTCTAAGTTTCCTAGAGTCTGAACTTCAGGTATTGAACTAATGCTAATGCTGTATGCACAGTTGATGTCTGTTTTGCATGTAATTCTAACTTTCTGATATACCCGAATCCATTTTGTAGAAGATGGATGGTAAAGATGCAAGACTTGCTGACTATTTTGACGTGATAGCGGGCATGAGCACAGGAGGTCTTATAACAGCCATGTTGACCAGCCCTAATGAAAAGAATCGACCCATGTTCTCTGCCAAAGACATCAAGGACTTCTACCTTGAAAATGGCCCTAAAATCTTCCCTCAGGACAGGTCTAAATTCAGTTTCTTTTCTTTTCTACATGATCATGTCAGAAGCTTCCTGTGTATGATTAACGTTTTTGCATGGAGTCAACATTCTAACTTGTCCTTTAAATGCTTAATCGAATGTGTTGCAGTGCTTTATTTGCTCCTGTTACAAAGATGATGAAGACTGTCACAGGACCAAAGTATGACCGAAATTACCTTCATAAACTCATAGGGGAAAAACTAGGGGACACAAGGTTGCACCAGACGTTAACCCATGTTGTGATCCCAACTTTTGACATCGAGCGTCTCCGTCCAACCATCTTTTCTACCTACCAGGTGTGCATCCTGGCCCTGCAGCATAGCACGCACACTCCCCAATCAAATAAACTCGATCGCCTTTCTGTCCGTTCAACTTTGCTGGTATATCATTTAACAGTTGCCAGTCTCGTATCCATTGCTTTGGACAGGTGAACAACAAACCATCTGTTGATGCGTTGCTCTCTGATATATGCATTGCCACTTCGGCTGCACCAACTTATCTCCCTGCCCATTATTTCCAAACTGAAGATCACTCAGGAGCAGTGAGAGAGTTCAATCTTATAGATGGTGGGGTGGCTGCAAATAATCCGGTCTGTACAAAAATAAAAGAAGTAACTCCACCATGACGATAAATAAATTGTGCAGGCAGCAACTTGCATGTCGATATATGTGATGGCAACGGAAACTTATTGTCAATTGCAATGAATGATATGCAGACTTTAGTTGCTATAAGTGAAGTGACGAAAGAGATAAGCAAGGGGAACCCAGACTTCTTTCCTATAAAGCCGATGGACTACGGGCGTTTTCTGGTGATATCTTTGGGAACCGGTTCGCCAAAATCCGAACAGAGGTACAATGCACATGAAGCAGCAAAGTGGGGGATCATCGGTTGGTTAACCAGCGGAGGGTCCACCCCTCTAGTAGACGTCTTCACCCAAGCAAGTGCAGATATGGTTGATCTCCATCTCGCTGTTGTTTTCCAAGCTCTTCTTTCGGCAAAGAGCTATCTCCGCATCCAGGTATATATCAATACCAGTATACATAGGGCATACATATGCAAGAACACGTACTTGTGCATATATTAACCCGCTTATTGTTCTTTTGCTTATTTATACATGATATTGATACAAAATTCGGTGATCTTTGTAGGATGATACGTTGAGCGGACCAGTATCTTCGGTGGACATAGCCACAAAGAACAACATGAATGATCTGCTCAAAGTGGGGGAAGGACTACTGAAGAAGCCGGTATCTAGGGTTAACCTGGACACCGGAATCTTCGAGCTGCCGAATCAAGAGACTAACGAAGAAGCTCTCAAAAGGTTTGCAAAGCTACTTTCGGAAGAGAAGAGGCTTCGCCTTGCTCGGTCTCCCCACGGACACGCTCGCTTCCCTAGCTTTCCCGCTTCATCAACTGCTTGATGTCTCTGGCTTTCTAAGTTGTACTAGCACCGAGCTCATGCAACAACATATACCAGTCGAAGTCAGGAAACAATCGATCAGACTCCATTATTCTTTATTCTTCTATTGCATTCCAAGCAAAACCCGAACGGGATGGTGTGGCAGATAAAATTTCTTTCTAGATTCTTTTCTAGCCACAGATGTTTATGTTTATATGTTGTTTTGCATGCTTGAACAGATGGTCGTCCCTGCATGACGAGAAAATATTCAGTGGTTGCTAACCACCAGGTCACCGTCCTACGTGGCGCGCGTGAGCTGAAGTGGCTCCATTGCAAGATCGACACGTGGTCTCTGATCTGGACCGGCCACGAAATGAAAAAGTCTAAAAGTTGAGTTTTCTTTTTCTCGTTCCTCAGGCTCGCTGTCAGAAAAGGACGGGACAATGAATGCTCGGACTCCCGCTTAAAAAATTTCCCTCTTAATTTCAATTTTCAGAGCTCTTTACGTTCTTTCTTGGAGAGGAACACCCCAGACATTTCTCCTCTTTCTTTCTCCAGCGAGTCCACTGCCTCCGCCTCCCCGAAGCCTCGCCGGTCGTCGCTTCCCCAAAAGAGCTCCGTCGGTCGCAGCTGGTTCCCGCCTTCGCCTCCGCCGTTGCCTCTCGGAGCGCCATCGGTGGTTCAAACGAGCTCGAGTGAACCTTGCACGCGCTTCGCTCCTCTCTCTCACCTGGGTCTTGGGAAATCAAGCGACGAAGAAGAAGCTTCTCCCTTTTTTTCTGCTTTTTCTTGGAGACATGTCTTCTTGTTTTCGCCCAACCTGTATCCTTGTTTCGACACCGCCATTTGAAAAGCTCCTTTGTCGTTGTTAAGCTCAAAATCCTCTTGGTGTTTTATTCTCTATTGAAGTTCATTTCTCTTCTGTTTTCTTTCCCCTTTTCTTCGCCCGGTTTTGATTTCGAGCTCAAAAACACCTTATTTGCAAACATTTTTTCCCTTCATTCAAACACCCACAATGTGCACGCATTTTTTTTTTTAATGGGTGTGTTTTACTTGTGCAGGATCCTAACACGTATGGGAAGATGCGAGTGTGCATGACAGTGTTGATATTGATCAAGGCTTTGGAGAGTGAAGCTTGCATCTTCATCATGACATTCAGATAAAGCTCTTTCCTTGAAATATCTAAAGAAGCGAGGGCTTCGAGATGGCAAGCCTGGAGAGGTCACGGAGGAAAGTGTGGAGGAGGGTTTTCATCTTCATGGAGCTGGAAAGAGAAGGTGGAAGCTTTATGGAGAAACTACGAAGACGAAGAGGATGGAAAGTTTTGCATCTCGATGAAGCAGATATCTTTAGCCTAGTAATCATGGGCTTCTTTAGGTTCTTGATGTGCATTTGTGAGGCAAAAGCTGGTGTCTTTTTTATCGTGTAGCTACAAATGTCTGAGTCAGGAGCGATGGACATATAGAGAGAGAATTCTGCTTGTTTATATTGGTGAATATATTGGTCCAATTATTTAATACTGTAGCGTCATGTTGAGCCCTAAACGCTGAATCGTTAAGTTGATACGTGGTCTTTTTTGTAAATGGAGAAGAAAGACACGGGAAGCGGAGAAGAGAGTAGCAAGCAATTGTGGCCAAACTGGAGAATCCGTATCTCATGCTCGCAAGTACCCAAGCTTTCTATGGAGTTGCAGAGGCAAAGAAACGTCTCACCTTCTTGACTATTGACGACTGATTATTGGAAGCCAATGATGCACCATTAGATAATCAATCTCCAACTCTGGCTGCGAAAATGTAGTTTGTGTCTCATGTTTCTATTTTCTGGGTGTTTTTGGCTTCAAATTTTTGAGTAGGTTGAACGTACCTTTCAGGTGAAGGTTAGAATGTACAAATTAAATGACAAGAGTGGGAATGGCAGGCTTAAAGAAACAAGCCGTTTTCTTTCATGTAAAGTTAGTTAATAACAAAGAGATCTTTTTACATGCTTCAATTTTTTCCTTCAGTTTTTCCTCAAGTTCCCTTCTACTTATACTCATGCTTCTACTAATATCTACTCCATTCAAGCGTTGCTCATTTCCTCACCTATCTTTCATCCTTACTCCTCAATCCTTTACTGGAAAAGCCCTGAGTAAGTCAAAATCTGGCGTTCAACATTTTAGACAAAAAAATCATAAACTCCTTATTTGATGCCTTCCATCCCACAATTGCAACCATTCATGAAGAATTAAAACTATTCGGTATGCCATCTATGTCCATCTCCCCGGCGGTAAGCTAATGTTGCATAAGGTCAGAAAAAGAAAATCAAAATGCAGGTTCAACATTTTAGGCAAAAATCATCGTCTTCGTAGTTTCTTCATGAAGCTTCCACCTTCTCTTTCCAGTTTCCAGCTCCATGAAGATGAAAACCCTTCTCCGCACTTTCCTATGTGACCTCTCCAGGCTTGCCATCTCGAAGCCCTCACTTCTTGAGATATTTCGAAGGAAAGGGGTTTATCTGAACGTCATGATGAAGATGCAAGCTTCACTCTCCAAAGCCTTGATCAATGTCAACACCGTCTTGCACACTCGCATCTTCCCATACGTGTTAGGATCCTGCACAAGTAAAACACACCCATTAAAAAAAAATGCGTGCACATCGTGGGTGTTTGAATGAAGGGAAAAAATGTTTGCAAATAAGGTGTTTTTGAGCTCGAAATCAACACCGGGCGAAGAAAAGGGAAAGAAAACAGAGTATTTGTACAGTGTCAAGAGAAATGAACTTCAACAGAGAATAAAACACCAAGAGGATTTTGAGCTTAACAACGACAAAGGAGCTTTCAAATGGCGGTGTCGAAACAAGGATACAGGTTGGGCGAAAACAAGAAGAAACGTCTCCAAGAAAAAGTAGAATAAAATGAAGAAGCTTCTTCTTCGTCGCTTAATTTCCTAAAACCCAGGTGAGAGAGAGGAGCGAAGCGCGTGCAAGGTTCACTCGAGCTCGTTGGAACCACCGATGGCGATCTGAGAGGCAACGGCGGAGGCCAAGGCGGGAACCAGTTGCGACCGACGGAGCTCTTGGGGGAAGCGACGATCGGCGAGGCTTTCTGGGGAGGCGGAGGCAGTGGACTCGCTGGAGAAAGAAAGAGGAGAAGTGTCTGGGCTGTTCTTCTCCAAGAAAGAACGTAAAGAGCTCTGAAAATTGAAATTAACA
Source organism: Eucalyptus tenuipes (assembly GCA_014182365.1). Lineage (NCBI taxonomy): Eukaryota > Viridiplantae > Streptophyta > Magnoliopsida > Myrtales > Myrtaceae > Eucalyptus > Eucalyptus tenuipes. The sequence continues at coordinate 41,907,587 of CM024539.1, read as the reverse complement.
GAGAGAATTTTTTAAGCGGGAGTCCGAGCATTCATTGTCCCGTCCTTTTCTGACAGCCAGCCTGTGGAACTAGAAAAAGAAAACTCAACTTTTAGACTTTTCCATTTCGTGGCCGGTCCAGATCAGAGGTCACGTGTCGATCTTTCAATGGAGCCACTTCAGCTCATGCGCGCCACGTAGGATGGTGACCTGGTGGTTAGCAACCACTGAATATTTTCTCCTGCATGACGGCCGGTCTAGTCAGCAGTACCTATCCCCAATAATCAATTACGTGTACGGTGACTAATTAGATTTATAAAATAGAGAAAAAAAAAATTGCAGACAAAACTCCCCATTCATCTAGTTAGTATTTAAGTTATCATACTCTCATAGGCAGCCCCATATTAAATATCACGACCTCAAAAATGAACAATATGAGACTGTAGATGTGTGTGTTTCAACAGATGGGCCCAACAAAAAAACGCGATATCACTATATATACTAATTTTAAAAACTAATCTTTGGGTACCCAGTACTATCTGTAGAATTTTAGGGCGTTGGTGCATCCAATCACTTGTGTATCTATTCAATTGGCAATAAGACATTCACTCTTTCTTTAGTATATTGTTTCGATTGCATGTTATCTAGCATAGACCATAGGTTATTTCAATATAATGATTATTCCTTGCATTGATTAAAGACGTGGTAGGGCATCCGAGGGGTACGACGTGATAGGGCACCACACGTGTGATTTATAATGTGATGCATAACTGATTAAATAAACTTTGCACGTGTTGAAATAATATGTCATGAAAATATATTGATGAATCTGGATTAAGACTCATATTTCAATACATATTAAGGTTTATTAGGGCTTGTTTGTTAACTGGCCGAATAGTAACTGATTCTATTTTTTTGTTCCCAGAACGAAAAAAGAACAGAAATTCGTTTGATAATTTTTTTGTTCCGGAGAACAAATTTGTTCTCGAAAATAGTTTGAAATAGAATTAAGAAGCAAAAAAAAGTTGCTTCTTTGTTCCCGAAAACAATTTCAAAATCAAACCAAATTTTCTTTTTCCTTTTTTTTCCTTTCCTGTCCTTTTCTTTTCTCTTCTTCTTCCTCATTGCCAGTCGCCGGCCACGACAATGGCCAATGACCAACTGGGCGAGGTTGCAGACTACAACAATGGCCAACGACCAACTGGGCGAGGTCGCAGCCTCCCAAGCTAGGACGAGTTCCGGTAAGGCTTGACCTCGCTAGTAATTGGGCGAGCTCACTTGGCAACTAGCAAGGCTCAACCTCGCTCAGCCGGCACGAGGCCGACCTCGCCTTGGCCTGGCAAGGGTCAACCTCCCCCAAATCTAGCAAGGCCAAGCCTCACTAGGCCTCGCCGCTAGCAACCACAAGACTCAGCCTCACCAAGTCAGGGCGAGGTCAAGCCTTGCCAGTGGTCAGGCAAGCTTGCCCAGCCACCTGAGAGAGAGAGAGAGAGAGAGAGAGAGAGAGAGAGAGAGAGAGAGAGAACGGCAAGGCAAGCTTGCCCACCACTTGAGAGAGAGAGAGAGAGAGAGAGTAAAAAGTACTAAAAATTAAAAGAAATTCTAAATTTATAAAAAAAAAATTGAGATTTTACCAAATGCATTTCTATCCTAAGAATATAAATTTTAAACAGTTGCCAAATGTCTTCAAATGCTTAGAAACTCGTCCAAACGAGAATAAAAAAGAATAATTTATAAACAAAAATTGTTTTCAAAAGTATAATGGTTATCAAACGCACCCTTAATTATCACATATATCGCAAATCATATGCCACTTGCACATTTAGAATTTAGGTGCATTCATGTTCCTACTGAGGATAATGAATATTAGAATTCATATAGAATTAGGAGAGTTTAAAGTTTTCATTAATTAAAGAAAAACCAAATAAAAAAAGTCATTTAGTTCTGCACGCCTGGAGGATTAATTAGTCTCATAACTTGCATGTCATATATTGCACGTCATTTGGTCGGTCACATGACTTACTATTAATGTTTTAATAAAAATCAATCATGTAGATAAAATATATTAATTGCATCCCATGCATTATTCACGTTCCATATAGTTTACATAAAAGGAAATGCCTGAAGAGCTATTACGCATTATTAGGTCACTATTCTTTTTATAAATAAAGCCATTAGGTCATATTTGGTGTCCTAGAGTCTAGTCTTCTATTTATAAAAACGAAAAATAAAAATAAAATCTCCTGCATCGTTAAATAATAGGGTTAATTTATAATTGGTTCCAATTCATGTCATTAATATTGGATATAGTTTGCATTCTATTCATTATAATAGCATACATGTCATTTAGACTCCATGTTAGCTCATTAATGCATGATCAGATTAGAATTCATATAGTCGTAACATTTAAAATAATCATGTTCGTTTTAAACAAGAAAAACCCAAAATAATAATAATAATAATAATAATAATAAATAATAATAACATTCCATAATCACATTTAGAAATCATGTCTAGGTCATGCATATGTCGCATTCTTGTTTGGCTTTTGGTTAATATCTTTGCAAAATCCTTGCTGCATTGACCGATATTGGAACTTTGCTTTTTGTTTGCTTAGCACATTAAGGTTCTTCCATTTCCTCAAGTAATTTATTTATCAATTTGATTATTGATTGTTAAATTATTTGCTTGCGCACCCGAATGATGAATGATCACCCATGTTAATGGTTTAGGATTAATTGACAAAGACTATTTGCAAGACTTTTTTAAATAAAGATAAAAGGAACCGAAAAGAATCAAGTCCCCATATCCATCGCAAAAATAAAATGTACTCTCACATTCTACTTGAGCATCTAATCGACTCCTAACTAATTAGCGGCGACTCTTATATAAATTAAAATGCATTTTTGAGATTGTTTAAATCAAAACCCCAAGTTGCGATTGGTGTGAGCTTATGAGAATCCACACTAGGCGACAAGGCCATCTCTTTAATGAGTAACCGTTTGTACCGACCTAGTTATTCATTAGCTTTCCCTCTATAGTTCACCTCTGAAAAAGTCGCAACAATAGTCGTTGCCTCTCACCACTTGATTATGCAAAATAGTAATAACTTGAGAATATTAGTTGCCATAATGATGGATCTATCTTCACTTAATTAGTATCATGTGACATTGTACACACTAGGAATTTGCTTTTATGCATCAAAGACAATAATTTTAGCATAACATAAGCTTTTGTGAGAATATCATACATACCCCAACTAGCGATGATTTTAACTGCCGAGTACAAATAAGCAAATTCTCCCAATGACGAACGAAGCTATTCTTTACTTGCATAGCCTATTATCCCTTTTGCTTATAGACTGGGGTAAATGGAATAGACAAGTCCCTTGAGTAGTCCTCTTACAGGGAATGTCTCCTCATAAAGAGCCAATCATGAATCATCTGTCTTTGACCAACCGTAGCGAGGTTTTCCAGCTTTGAACAACAACTTTTTGCATCATAGACATGACTTGGATGCCCAAGGACGGGCGGTTCCCCAGAAGAGATCGAGTCAACGTTATCTGTACCTATGTCTAGAGATCCTACGTTTGACTGGCAAATGAGAAGTCTCATTTCAGGGGGAGAATATCAAGAACAAGGCCCGAGAATCTAAGATATGCTGGTTTTCTTTCAGTAAGGATCTCTATAGCTATCACGAGGCCGAATCTTATTTATAAGTAATATTCGGACGATTCATGGAATAAGCCTTCGATCCTTGATGGTACCATTCATTAAGTGCTGTAGCCATACCATTCATTGACTCAATTCATGTCCATTTATTCAGCGACTGACGTGAAGCAAATACACAATATTATGAAGGTGTGAGAAATATCTTATATCGAATATCTGCCATTCTCTTGAACAGATAAACATTTGGATCGTGCCTTAGCGATTGTGTTTCTAGTAAATGGATTCCTAACCACAAAGATACCTAAGGAGAGTACGAAGCACGTTACTCTAACCAAGAAACAAGTATGAGACGACTTGAATTTTACATTGGTATCAGTATTGTTTACCCCCACCATCAGTGAAATGATCCTGTACAGCGTCTGCTTTTCTATGCATCATGAATCACACGTTTTAGAGTTAGACGGGTGATAGAAGATCCACTCCTACTGGAGGCTTGTTACAGAAAGTGATGTGTTAAGAAAGGAAGAAGCGATTTTTAAAACAAAGGTTTTCATGCTGATGTTGTTTTCACACAAACAGACAAACTCCCACTTTTCCCATGAATCTTTGCTTCTTGCTAGAGTTGCCTATCAGGCATGTCCCCCATTCTTTCTTTTTCGTTGTTTTTCGTTTTCTTGTTTTTCTTGTTTTTGGTATTAATCGCAGTATCTCTGCATTAAGACAACAATTGATTATCCCGGCCTTACTTTTTAATCTATGGTACCTCGAGAGGACGTGGAGACATCTCATCCAATCCGAGGTCCGTGATTAATATTCAGGATTCTTCGCTTACTTTCGTGATTCGTGAAGAGGACATCATCAGCTTATTGCATGCAAGTGTGTAGTGAGCTGGCCTTTTATGTAGAATGAGACAAAAAGAGAGTATATGATAGCACTATCACTCACAATATTATTCAGAAGTAACAAAGGACAATAGATGGAGAACAAAATCTCACTGGAAACCCTGCACTCTAACCACCCACAAAGGGACTTAAGGAAAGACTGAGAATATGACGAGAAACACATACGAGCATGGAAAGGGAAACATCTAAGACACATGATTATCAAAGCAGGAGACCAACTCGAGAGAGCACAGGCACCCACATGCCAGACGCATGAATAGGGCCTCACTGCAACGACGGATCAAGAGCGGTCCCGGACATGGAAGATGTTGGGGTTCTTGACGACAATGTCGTACATGTGGACGGAGTTGAACTTGGAAAAGTCGCGGGGGATAGAGATGAGGTCGTTGGAGTTGTGCTTGTGGAACCGTATGAGGCCGGCATCTCCGCCGCCGTGGTACCTCTCCCATCCCAATCCCCTCAAAATTTGCTCCAGTAAAGAGTAGGAAGATATCACCTCCCCGCTCGGCAAGTGCACCAGCACCTTCCTCGCCTGCGCGTCTGCCTGCGGGTTCTCGACCAAACGGTACACCCCGTTCTTGAAGACCCAAACCCCCGCCATTCTCCCACCCCGCAACGGTTGTCTTTCCCCCTTTTAGGGTGAAATAAGATGCTTCTCTTTAGATCGCAAGGACGAGACTTATCTAGGACTAAGCTGAGGTTCTTGCGGTACGTAGATGGCGAGGGTGCGGGGGGGTTTATATAGGCAACATAGGGGCGCATAAAACACACGATCCATCGCTCGATTGGAAGTACAGAATTGTTTGTTTTTTTGGGTGTAGAATCAAGATATCGCGGGTCCGACCCAAACGGGTTCTAATCAGTGGAAACATAGGAATCGGGGTACGCTCATTATTCCTCGGCTTGGGATTGGGAGAATCTCATGCTGTGAGACTTTTTCCTCTTGCTTTCGGGAGAATTATTAATGGGAATCTTTTTTTTTTTTTTGAGGGGGGTTTGGAATTATATTAAATTAGGAAAAATGGGGGAATTTTCTTCCTCCTAGATTGATAATGAAGATTAAACGACGTGGCGGGTGCACCCACTCATGTCACGAGAAGTCCACGTGAAGGGATTTGAAGGGATTGGAGGGGATAGGGAGTTTGGTAAGCGCTAATGGCTTGGGAACTGAAAAGGAAGGGGATTCTTCCTTGCCTACTCATCATTGGACACAGCATAAAAAGAAAAAAAAAGGAAAGGAGAATAGAGGCCTTAAAAACAAGAAGTGGCGATTGTCCTTTTCATAAACGTCGTGGGTTTTTTGTTTTCTTTTCGTTTTCGGAAAAACAAAGAAAGACTTTGTCTTATTGAGAGATTCCATGAAAGGACAGCGCATTAATCATAATGCAAGAGATTTTTACAATAGATTACTAGGTTATTCCTTGTAGGAAGCTCGTGGAACCAGGAAAACCCACTATCCTCCATGATAATAAATGTTAAGTACGGCAGTAAAACTAATCTAAAATCGGTAGTGCAAACTGCACATGGACGTGTCAAATATCAATTGAGAGCATGTCACATCATTTCATATATCAATTCTTGAATAATTGTGAGAAAACCTAGCACTAAGACTATTAAAACAGATAGTTTTTCCAAAATTTTGAAATCTTAATGAAGGATAACCCAATATAATTACAATAAGAGAGAATATGATGAGTTCAATTCTCACTAAGTATTCTGATAGCATGTCAAACAATTTTTTTTCCATTTCGTAAATTAAATTGTTAGGAAATTAGAACATAGTATATGATTATCACATTTACTGACGTCTTTAAGAGTTTTGGAAAACTACGAAATGCAGATCGGTGCCGTGTCGCCATATGAAACTAACTTCTAGAGATGTACATTTTTTATGCTCCCTTTTACGCATGAGGGTTTCTTGGAGTAAAGCAGAGTAACTCTATCTATAGGATCTCTTGACGATGTAGACTCCTAGTTTACGAAAATCAGTGTGAATACTCTCACGAGGTCACCATCAAGAAATCACATTCTCAAGGCAGGATCAAGTCCAAAAAGGAAGGGGGATTCTCAGCAAGGGACCACTCTTCACGTTGCAACTCCATTTCACGCCTCTCTCATCCAATTGTTCTCGACCTCGACGAGCTCTAGGCGGATGATACCCACATGGGTCATCTGGTCCTCCACCTACAAACCTTCGAGCCATCATCGTTTTAGCCTAGCCTCCTTCCGTCGATTATTGCAGAGCCCCCGCTAGAAAGGTTCCAGTCCACCCCGCAGGAAGTAGGAAATGAAAAGCTTTAGGTTGCATCTCATTTTCTGTCCGCGTGGTCCGTCGTACTTGGTTAGGGAAAAAGGGACGCCACGCACCCCCTCGTGCGGAGGGTTGACATGCGACGTTCTTGCATGCCTTTAGCCATGCAGATGGGGCTCACCTTGCCTGGCCTTGCTCCCACTGAAGCCTGCATCATGGTCCTACTCGCTGCTCTTGCCTGTTGATCTCTGCCCCTCTCGCAATCGCACATCACACGCGTCCTCTTGTCCTGTTGAACTTTCGAACTTCATTTAGACAAGGACGTGTTTTGTGGGCTGGTAGAGATGGGAGGAACTTCATTTTCGTGCATCAATTGCAAATCCGATGTGGCATCATTGAGCCAATTCACAATGCCATTGTAAGAACTCCCGAACGGGATTAAAAGAGGTCATTCCGTGACATTGGATAACTCAAGTGTCTCATACGTCCCAAGTAAAGACAAACGAGAAGCCGAGAGACTCTGTGAATTTTCCCCTGGTGAAATTTCATTAATAACACTTCTAACAAATAAAGTCATACTCAAACAACTTAGATGACAAATAAAATTAAATCAAATTAAGATAACTCAGCATCAAATCTGTCATACGCGATTGTTATCAAAATATTCCTTATCTAGTTTTAATATAGCCCAAGGCTGAAATTTTGGAGAGCAAGAAGGGAACTTTTGCATAATCTGGCTAGCAAACCTGTTCACAGTTTGAGTTTAGTCGTCCCCAAGAACCACCCAAATGGCTTAGACCCCTTGTATGTGGAGATAGAGCAGGGGTTTCTTTTCCTTGAAGTTATGTATATTTGCGGTTTTGGTGCCTCCTTTCTTCTCTAACCAAAAAGTTAACGTTGTACGAATTCGACTAAAATTTGCAACATGTTGTTCACTTCGAACTCCACTTGAACACTTAGATTTGGAGGTGGCCAAATTCATGTTAGATAGCAGAATCAATGATTGCGAAATGGCCGAGTCGAATCTCAAAGAAATTTCTAGGAAAAATTCCTCTTGATTTCATTAAAATTAGGGAAAAGACCACAAAAAATCCCAAACTTTGCCAAAATATACAAATTTACCATAATTTTTTTTTTGACATGAAAAACCTTGAACTTTGTCAATCGTGACACATTTATCCCATACTTTTTTTTTTTAGTGACTCGAAAAACCCTAAACTTCTATCCGTGTGACACATTTACCTCAAACTATAAGGCATTTTGGTCTTTACTTTTTAAATTTTTTATTTTTTTCTTCTTCTTCTTCTTCTCTTTCCCTCTGTCGGCCATGGAGAAGCGGGAGGGAAGCCGGCGTCCGACAAGGGCTACCCTTGCTAGCGTCAAGCGAGGGTCGCCCTCACCGGCGTCGAGCGGCCCTCATCGGCTTTGGGCGAGGGCCTCCCTCGCTAAATCTGGCAAGGGCACCCCTTGCTAACGTAGATGAGGGCCTGGCGAGGGCACCCCTCACGAGACTCAGGCGAGGGGTGCCCTCGCCAGATCTAGCGTGGGAGGCCCTTGCCCGACCCAACCAAGGGCCGCCCTTGTCCGACGCTGACGAGGGAGACGCTAGCCAGCCCAATCGAGGGCGACCCTCGCCAAATGCCGGCTACCCTCCGCCGGCTCCACCATGACCATCGAAGGGAAGAGAGAAGAAGAAGAAAAAAATGAAAAATGAAAAATAAGAAAAATAAGACGAAAATGCCATTGGTAAGGTAAATGTGTCACAATTTGCAAAGTTTGGGGTTTTTCATGTCACAAAAAAAAAGTTCGGGATTAATTTATCACTTTAGGCAAAGTTTTGAGTTTTTGGTGGTCTTTTCCCTTAAAATTAAGCATTAACAAAATTCATGGCAATGAAACATTTTGGGTCCTTATGATCTCGTATTCGTACGAAAGCCAAATATTATATACATCCAATGAATACATGCGCGAGGGAATGTTGACAAAAAGCATAATATATTTAATTAGGGGACGTTTTGCGTGAGGAATCAACGAGAAAGTAGGCAGTACAAATTGCAGGCGGTTGGGCAATGTCTTTGCTGGAGTCGCGAAAGCAAAGCTTAAAGGGAGAGATTATACCAAATTAAATTAACCCGAGCCATCGGATCCACGCTATCTTATATTGCCACAAGAAGCAACCTTTTTGCATGAGGAAATACTAATGCACCTCAACTTAGGGGAATACTATCGCCAAAAGGGTCTTCAAAAGGCAACCTTTTGGGAATTGGGTATAATGCACTTGGCTAGATTTCCTAGCACAAGACAATAATAATTGCATGCTATATGCCATATTCCCATGCAAAAGGAGCACGTAACGAGACCCAATTTTTATACTTATCGAGAATAGAGGCATCTGCGCATGCGCTATTAATGATTAATTAACCCAATTCTATAATTGCGGGATTCCCCATCTTCCGGACGGGAGGGAGGCATTCGTGCGGATTTGACGGATCCGAGAACATGTCAGTGATGTACCTTCATGGCGGCTAAAGTTGCTCCCCCACCCACGTTCGAATTACGTAAACGCGACAGAGGAAGAGTCTAGAAAAGGTTCGGAATAGTTCTTTACGGGCTGTACACCGTTTATTGATGGTTAGATTAAAGATTATACGGCATTCGGCATGGATAAGACAGGGAGAGATGCTCACTACCTAAAAAAGTCGTTTCTTGTTAGAATGGCTTTGCTAAGCGATGTGACGAGATTTAAACATGCATTGAAATGAGTAGGATCCATGTGTTACAGTTACTTTTTTCTTTGAAGTATTATTCAATTAGAAAATTTTGAAAAAATGACACTAGAAATATCATAATTTTCGTACAGCACTAATTATACATTTATCTGGCAATGGGCATTTCAACTTTCTCATGTTTACTATTTGGATTAAACATATGTTTCATTTTTAACATTATCTTTGAATGAAAATATTATCTCTTCGACCATTGTAGAGAGCAATACATTGTCGCTCCTCAGAAAATTAGCAATATCGAAAGGTCATGACTGAATCTCCATGAGCTAACCCATGTCCCCCAACCTAGCAATCTCTCTCATCCGCTATCATATATGACATCTACCATGCCAATTGTGAGATAGCCATCGCCGTCACGACCTCAGCCAAGACCTCAGGCGGCCAGGCTAAGGTTGCAAACAGCAGGCTTTAGACTCCGATTGAGACTTTCTCCTTCGATCATTGAGTAGTGAGTCGCTACTAGTGATAGATAGTATATTTGAGATTAAAGTAGAGAAATGATTAGATCACAGTCTATTCTGAACCATAAAAAATTAAATAACAATGAATTATAAATTGTTGTAGAATCCACTACTTCAAGAATTTATCTCTCACAACAAGCGGGAAAATTGTCGAAAAAGTTCTAAACCCAATTAAGTCCATCTGGCTAATTTTAGCTTGACATGATCGCGTGGACGGCCGGTCGATGCGGACATGATAATTTTAAATAATATTTAATTTAATAATTTTTTGAATTTTTATGCTTTTTATGTTTTTTTTACATTTTTTTTAGGGTTTGGAGAGAAGGTCGGCAAGGGTGGCCGACCGACCCTCATAGGTGAAAGCAAGGGCGTCTGAGCCTCCCCAATTCTCACCGATTTTGGGCAAGAGCTCTCACGCCCTTGCTTTCGCCGATGAGGGTGTTGCCGCCCTCACCCAAAGCTAGCGATGGCCCCAACGCCCTCGCCCAAGACCAACAAAGGTTGGTTGGCCCTCGCCTCTAGTTAGCAAGGGTTTGTTGGCTCTTGCCTCTAGGCAAGGGTCTGCCAGCCCTTGCTGGCCTTCTCTCCAAACCCTAAATAGAAGAAACAAAAGTAAAAAAAATAAAAATCATAAAAATTTCAACAAATTATTAAAATATCATTAAACATTATTTAAAAATTGCCGCATCGGCACCGCTTGTCCACTTCAGCAATTTCCAACAAAAATTGGCTAGATGAACTCAGTTAGCAAAAGATGAAAAAGATTTAGAGCTAAATTGATAAAATTGAAAGGTTTAAAACTAAATTGGCAAAAGTGCAATAAATTTAGGACTTCTTGAACAATTTTCCCCACAACAAGTTACTCAGTCAAAAGACTATTATGCTAGCAAAGCACATTAAAGTAAGTAATTGAGCAACCACAGTTCCTAGTGAGAGTTAAGCCGCAAATTCCATTTAAAGAAACTTGAAAACCTTATTGACCAATTTTCAATCAAAAGTTCTACTAGCCTTTCTCAAATGGCGTAATATAATGTCCAGCTCCCCCTACACCTTCTTTTTATTTGCTCGTTATGGTTTTATTTATTAATTAATATGATGGGCCTAAGTTGGCCCGTCCATCCATGTTGAGCCTAAAAGCCTGGCCCACAAGATTAGGGCCCATGGATGGAGGGATATGTTGAAGGATTGTAACTTTTGGGGAAACGTCTTTTACCGAAGGGACATGTCCTTTGGAGAGGACGTATTTAAGGGGGAAAAGAGAGGGAGGAATGCACCTTTTGACAGAACGTACATTCCTCCTCCCTCTCTCCCTCCAAAAGAAAAAATAGTAACAAAAGAGACGATACGCTCTTCCCTTCAAGGCGAATTGACATCATCGGATCGAACGGGATCAGTTTTTCTTCCTCACATTAGCGTCGATGTTTAATCTGTGGCTAACAAGGTACATTCGATTCTGTGATGTGCCTTAGGATCGGTGATACATGTGATTTTCCCAGGCTCGTCTTCCGCACTTGTTTAGGGGTTCGATTTAGTGTCGAATCCGGTTTTTGGGAATCCGATATTCCCTTCAGCTCGTTATTTGGTGCTATAAACCTTTTTCCTTTTGGTAGTAATCTCTCTAAAAGAATCTTTTATTCTTCTTTTTACTGAAAAAATTCATATGCGATATTTTCTTTTCAAACTATTAAAATATTCAAAACTAATTTTCTTCTTAGAAAAATCTGTCACTAACGAAAACACAATAATTCTTCGAGATACCCACATAAAGTAAGCATATGCCTGTCTTCACCCAATGACCCAACTTCTTGGAACTTTAGATGGTATCCACTGTCTTTTAATTTTTTTTAACTTAAACAATGTCGCAAACAACGAATAACTCGTGTTAATTAATGAGAGAAGACATTCGAAAGGTGCCACTTTCTTTGCTAAATAATTAATGTGTTCTATTCTCATGTATCATTCCAACAAGATGATAACAAAAAGAAATGCTTTATTTTGGTCATATAACATGATGCGAAACCATGAACTAGAATTGCCTCCAATAGTTGTAGCTCATTTCTTTTAAGACATATGTGTTAATTAATGAGAGAAGACGTTCGAAAGGTGCCACTTTCTTTGCTAAATAATTAATGCGTTCTATTCTCATGTATCATTCCAACAAGATGATAACAAAAAGAAATGCTTTATTTTGGTCATATAACATGATGCGAAACCATGAACTAGAATTGCCTCCAATAGTTGTAGCTCATTTCTTTTGAAATAAAAATCCGCATAGTATTTTATCTATATAGATGATTTGAGTAATCATCTATATATTCGATTGACATGAAATAGGAATTAATGTGTGCTTTATATATTTTGGACTTAGGACAAAAAAGGACCATACTTGAACTCTTGGTTAGGAGTGAGCATGGTTTTAGGGTTTGGACCAGTGGGAACTTGTACAATTATAGGTTTTAAGATATGCAGGGTAGGTTCTCAAAACCTGTTTTGACAAGTAGATTCCGGGTTTTAAGCTGGAGGAACTAGAATATGGAACTTGTAACTTAGAATCTGGAATAAATTTTAATGTTTTTCTTAGTCAATATTTTCGCTAGATCCTGTGATATTTCATGCTTTTTAATGATGAGTGTATAATCTGAAAGCACTAGTCTAAGCTTTCATTTTATGGTTAGTGAATTGTAACAATAAATGATGGTCATTAAATGTCATAATTCACTGTATTTGTTCACTAATAATATAAGTAGAGCTTGAATAGACCTTCGAACCAACCCCGGAACTTGTGACAAGATAAGTTTTAGGTTTTAGGGCATGCATGGTTGATTATAGATTCCAAAAAATAAGAAACCTTTCCAACGAGTAGAATCCAAATTCCAAGTAAAACCCGTACGAAATCTGGAGTTGCTCACCCCTACTCTCGATTGCCCCTCTCACCAATATATGTATATGTGAAGCAATTGGCTTTGCTAAGTGATGGCTTGAATAAGGTTAGATTAAAATTATACGGCAATTGGCTTGGATAGGATAGGGAGAGATACTCAATACCTAATAAATTCGTTTCTTGTTAAAATGGCTTTGCTAAGCGATGTGTCGAGATTTAAACACGTATTGAAATGAGTAGGATCCGTGTGTTACAATTACTTTTTCCTTGAAGTATTATTCAATTAGATAATTTGGGGAAAATTTTGGATCCATGTGTTGATTTACCTTTTTCTTTCATACATTCAATATAAAATTTGGAGAAAATAATATTAGAAGCGTCATAACCTTTGTATAACGCTGATTTTAATGTCAAAACATTTCATTAGATCACTTAAATGCCACTATTAAAAAAAAATCATCTCTTAAGTACTAATTGGGGTTGCTGAAAATCGAACGTGTGAATATTGTATCAATTTTCCTCAACGTGGCTTGCCGACGTGCCCAATCAGCAATAGCAGTCCTTGTCTATATCTTTGCCTCAAATATAAACCCTAAATTTGATCTATCCAAATTAGGGTTTTTGTCCACATTTGCTATCAATTTTTCTTTTTCAATTTGCATACAATCAAATAAGAAGGAGAAATAAAAGATGACGAGAAATTCAGCGCAACCAATGGCAAGGGAATTTGGTTTGCAGTAAGAGATTTGAAAAAGGAAATCGAAACAGAAAGTAGAAGACCGATCAGGAAGGAATCGAAGTGATATTTAGAATTTATTGAAATCCATGTAGAAAAATCTAAACCGCGTTGCATAAGGAAAGGCTCTCTGTGTAGTTATTGGACGAGAAAGTTAAGAAAGTGAAGGAGATTGAACGAGGATGAAGGAAAGCGAACGACTATACCATGTTGTTTATGGAGAGTCCTGCCACCTCATAGTCTATGTCGGATTTGCTTTTTAATAATTAAAAAAACCCACGTATGAATTATTAATTAATTAAAAAAAAGTTACATAGGGCTTTTGGCTAAAATTTGTTACCAAAGACATTTAAGTAATTGTTTTTTCTTCGATTTGGTCTAATCAAAAGTTTTGGTACTAAAATTAGCGTTGCATAAAAGTTATGACATTTATATCATCATTTTCTCAAAAAATTGCCATATGATTTGATAAGGAATTTTAAATAAGATGTTTCAGTATATGTAGCACTTTCCTTTAGGGAATAACTAACAACACTTAGCGATAATGGCACAGGCCACCTGTACTTTTGTCCTTAAATCATATTCGTTCTTCTACTCTCTTTCTTCAAAAGCATCCCTCTATTTTGTTAAAATATTTCAAGTTAGTCATATTGTTATTTTTTTTTTTTCTCTCGTTGGCCAATTTTTGCCTCCATAAAATTGTTGAATTGGGCATCGGAGTATGTATGTGATGTTATGATTTGCTCAAAATTGTTATGCACTTCACCTTAGCAAAATTGAGAAAGAAAAAGAGGAACCTGAGCTCTCGAGCTCGTGGTGATAATGACAATTCCAGCTCCTGACTTATTGCTGCGAAGACTACTGAATCTCGAGCTTGTGGCATGGCAAGTCAAGCTTGGAGTTCTCGGCCATGATGAGATCCTAGCTATCTATCGTGATCGCTACCAGATCAAGAGCTCGTCATACCGGAGCTCACGTTCATGGCCACGAACGGTGATCATAAGTGAGCATTTACGAATAAGAGGTTTTGTATGTTGCAAGGGTGTTCGACTTGATGGATAGGTGAGCTCAGCTCCGTCATATCAGCTTTGTTGGGGTTTTAAGAAGAAGATAGGTGGAGAGAGAGAGAGAGAGAGATAAATTTGAAACAAGGAAAAATAAAATCCAAATAAGGAAATTATTATATGTTAGCAAATTTCATCGTCGCAACAATCAATAACATTTGTAATAATTCATCACGAGTCTCAGGTATGGAATATGGCTAAAAGACGTTTCGATTCAATATCACAAGTAAATATTTTCTTTTTATCTTCACATTTTGCAAAAAGTACTTTTGGTGTTATGGCTAGGGGATAGGCTTAAACGATAGATGGGCCCTAAACCCAATTCAAAGTTTGATGCAGTCGAAAATAAGGCAAAGGCTGGCCCGGGTCAACTCGGCCCGGACAATGGGTGAGGAGGAGTGGACTACAAGGTACGGCCCAATTTTTATGATGGGCCGCTGTGGACCAGGCCCGTGAAGAAGACAACAAAAGACCACCGGCCGAGACGTCCGTTCAGCGCTTCACGTCGGACTCGGTATGGGGGCCGACAATATCACCACACGTGTGGGCGCGTTGGGCCCCACACTGGAGAAATGATTTATCCTTATCCAAACTTCCCATGAAAATTTTTAGCGTCACCAAAACAGGGAACCACTCGACTTTCCTTTTATTTCTTTGCAAAAAAAAAAAAATTAATATTATGAAAAACTCCAAATACACTCTTAAATTAATTTTTTTGACCACAAAAATCTAAAATTAGTATATTTGACAAATTAATTCCAAATTGGTATCTCTATTAGTTTTTATTAAATTTTAATGTTAAATTATTATATTAAATGACACGTAATGCTTAACTGGTGTATTAATTGAAAATTTTACTCTGAATATTACTCTTCTACTAATTTTTATGATTTTTTTATAAAAAGTAATATAAAAATATATTAATTTGAGGTATTTTATTATTAAAAATTTAGTTTAGAATAAATTTATCGTAAATATATTAATTTGGAGTTTTTTTATGATCATTTAGATAAATTTGTCACAAAGATTTTTTATAATAAAAAAATTAATTTATAATAAATTTATGATTGATGAATCGGTTTAAGATTTTTTTAGAGAATGATCGCAAAAAAATTCCATTTAATTGAACCGTGTGGAAATTAAATTAATAAAAAAATCGAATTTTTATTATGTGGCTGGGCATCGTTCCGTGCTACCGTCTCTTCTTTCCGGTCGATTTCCCGTTCAACCGAATTTCGAAATTTGGGATCCGAATCTCCTCCATCGCAGCAACCGAAAGGCCAGAGACGAAGAATGGAGTTGGCCTGCTGCTCCTGCTCCTGCTCCGTCCCCGGCCCCGCCGGCCTCCGCCGTACCCCTGCCGGAGCTCCCTCTCTCCGGCGGCGACGACAAGGAGAAGAAGAAGCGCCCGAGCCGCATGCCGGAAGCGTGCCTCCCGTCTCGCCGTGATCAGCAAGGCGACCGCCCTCGAGCTGGACGGCGCCGCCGCGTCGAGAGCCCTGAGGAGGAGCGGCGGCGGCGGCGGCTCCGGCTCTATGCAGCTCGCCAAGTCCAGCGCTGCGATGGAGAAGCTCGACATCGAGCGCGGCGTCTGCGTGCCCTTCCGCAAGTACAGTCCCGAGATGGTACCGATCTTTCGTCTTCGCTCTTTGTGTCCGATTTTACTGTTCTGGCTGCGTAGAATTGGGGGACTTGTCAGGTGTTGCTGATGTTGTTGTTGTTGATGATATTCGTTCTGCTTGCTGTGCTTCTTATGGTATGGTAATTTTGTGTTATGTGAGGTTGAAGCATGTGTTCGCTTGCCCTGTGCAATTAGGTGAGGAGCAAGGTCTTGGAATCCCAAGGGGCTATCTGGTCGCTCGTCATGAGGGGAGTCGAGATCGTGTGGAACCTGGGCTTCTACTGGTCCACGCTCATGTATGATTGTTTCGTCGGACAGGATGAGGAAATTGTTCCCTTCCGAGCCATGCAGCTTAGGAATCTCTTGTGTGACTTGGGGCCTTCCTTTATCAAAGCCGGTCAGGTTGGTTCATTGTATTTCTGCTGCAAAATATGTTCTTGATGATGCATACGTGTTTGGTGGTCTGATCCCCTTTTTCCCTGAATTTCTGTTCCGTTGTTGACAGGTTCTTGCAAACAGACCAGATATTATTAGAGAAGACTACATGAATGAACTCTGCATTCTACAAGACGATGTTCCTTCCTTCCCAAATCAGGTGAATGGCATACTTTAACAGAGAAAGAAGCATTCTAATTTAATAGTTCAATAAGCTTTTTCACACTATCTTGGATGTTATAGGATATGAATCTTATCAATATGACAATTAGGTTGCTTTCAACATCATAGAGGAGGAGTTGGGGCGGCCTCTTGAAGCTGTGTTCAGCAAAATTTCATCTCGGACGATAGCAGCTGCCAGCTTGGGTCAAGTTTATAGAGCTACGTTACGTGATACTGGAGAGGATGTTGCAATTAAGGTTATCTTCCATGCTGTGAACTGCTCTTTCATCACTGACATCTACGGCTCTACATTATTGAAAAAAATTGAGACTTGCAGGCCCATCTTGTTTTCACATTTCTGCTGTAGCAGATTTGATGAAGTTCTTGAATTTTATTTCATTGCTTTAGGAGCGGTAGTCATGCAAGATAAATATATTTATCTGCCCATGGCATCTTTGCCATGAAGTTCTTTATATTCATTTTCCTGAGAAGCATACATGATGTAACATTTCTTTTTGGGAGATGATATAACTTCAAATTCAACATCTACCTCTATGGTTACTGAACATTCTACTTTGTCCTTCTGTACATTGTTCTCTTTTATGCAATAATGCCTGTTACTTGTCTTGTTAATTCTAACTGTTTGACTTTGTATATTTTACTATGCCATTAGCACTGAAATTCATTTCTTTGTCTTTTAAGAAGTTTCATATCACGTTGCTTTGCCGCAGATGATTGTCGTATTTTGATGATGAGTTTCACTGGATTACAGGTGCAAAGGCCTGATATAGAACCCATAATATACCGAGATCTTTTCTTATTTCGTACTCTCGCTTCGTTTCTGAATGGCATCAGTCTGCAGAAGCTGGGGTGCAATGCAGAGCTGATAGTTGATGAGTTTGGTGAAAAACTTCTCGAGGAGCTGGATTACACATTGGTACCTTCCATTGTCATGTCAGGGAAATTATTAATACATGTGCATTTGTCTTTTTTTTGGAGTTAATAATCATATCGATATCTATTTTGGATTTACCAGGAAGCCCGAAATATTGAAGATTTTCTGGAGAACTTTAAGGATGATCCTACTGTAAAAATCCCACGAGTCTACAAGCAGCTTTCTGGTTCTCGTGTTCTGGTGATGGAGTGGATTGACGGTATTCGATGTACTAACCCAAAGGTTTGAACTGTGACAAGATATAAACTTCTGGTGTTGAATATTAGCCAGGCAGTAACTGAAACTTGTTAATTTTCCCATTTATGTCAGGCAATCAAAGATGCTGGCATTGATGTAAATGGATTTCTTACAGTTGGAGTAAGTGCCGCATTACGGCAATTGCTAGAATTTGGGTTATTCCATGGTGATCCACATCCTGGAAACATTTTTGCCATGCGCGATGGACGTATCGCTTATGTAGACTTTGGCAATGTTGCTGTCCTCAGTCAGGTAATTTACGAAGAAAATGAAGTACTGTGAGTGCCTGTTCATGAATTAATCAAGGGGGCACCATGTGAAGAGTTGAAGGAAATATTGAGAGAAATCTGATAAATATAGCATAAAGGAATCAATAGGATGCAGTGTACAGCTTCTACTGAGACAGAGCTGTAGGCAAGTAGAGTACGAAAATATATTTGAAGTCATAAAGAAGTCAGCATCTTTTAAATGATTTGTTCTCCTCTTACACAAGGTGCCTCTTGATTCATTGACGACGGCTTGTGAGTCAACTCTATTTCTCGACTGCACATAGATATTATTTTGGGTTATTCAGCTACCTCTTTCATTGTTAAGAGCTTTACATGAAGTAAGGAGGGGCCCATTTTCCCTTTTTCTCCTTAAAAAAGTCTGAATTAAGAAAAACCCAAGAAAGAGGACCTTGTGCATGAAGCATGGAAATAGTCTCTGTTTAACTATATGGAAGGAAGTAAGTAGAAAGGGAGATGATTAACCTGAACAATTAAAAGACAGTGATATGACCTGTTTGCTAGAATTAGGATTAATGCAGAGTAATGAATTTAGAAGCCCTTTTTTCTCACCTGCACTCTTAGCTATGAAGTCTCATTGATATCCTTTCAACAATGTTTGAATTGAAAGTGAATCTACTTTGGAATTTTCAGCAAAATAAGCAGATTCTGATTGATGCTGTTGTCCATGCTGTAAATGAGGACTATGTGGAGATGGCAAATGATTTCACCAGGCTTGGTTTCTTGGCTAGTGGCACCGATGTCGCTCCAATTATTCCAGCTTTAGAAGCAATTTGGCAGAACTCTGCTGGAAAAGGACTCTCTGATTTTAACTTCCGAAGCGTTACTGGTAATTTCTTTTTCAACTTCTGTTACACTCACATGTCTGCTCTAGGAAAATATCATCTGGAAGTTGTCAACTTCTTTTGTCCCTGGTGAATTTCGCTCTTTGTAGAGGATAGTCAATTTCCTTCATTGCTCACGGATGAAATCTTCAAGGGACAGTTCAAGATTTAGAGTTAACAACTCAAATTCCAGATGAAGCAGGAAACTTTTATAGTTCATGCCATAAAGTACTTATTTTGGAACTCCACTGGCAAATTTAAATTCCCATTATCATTTTGGGGCGCCAGGTTCACACTGACTGGGCTCGTGTCTTTTCAGCAGAGACAAAATGCCATGTAGCTGAATCCTATTGGACACATTAAAGGGCATTAGTTTGATTCTTCTGTTAAGTGGACACTATAAACTGCTTATGCTCACTTTGCGCAGATGAGAAGCTGATCGTTCACACTGGGCTTTAATCAACCTTCATATTGCTTGCTCGAGTTTGACTTGATGATATACCTGATCTATCTACATTGAGTGAGCTAGAGTCTAGGAGATTGTTAAGATAAAAAAACTCATGGAACTCAAGTTTCAAGTCAAATCAAACTTAACACAGCGACAACGACTTAAGAAGAATTTATGCCTTTTTATAGAGACATGATTTTTTGTAACGGAAAAGCATGTTAAATTGTTAATACAACTTACAAACCGCTCAAATGAATGTTTCTTATGGGAATATTATTTAATGAAAGTAAGTCCTCGCAAGGACCTCAAGAAATTGTTTTATCCTTGAATGCTAAGAGAGAGCAGTTTTTTTCTTTTCAATTTCATTATTCATGTAAGAAATAATGACATGCCAGGTGTCCTTTTCATCTTGTATGCTTGCAGGGAAGTTTAACCAATTAGTGTATCAGTATCCTATCCGTATCCCTGAGAGGTTTTCACTGGTTATCCGTTCTTTGTTGACTCAAGAGGGGATCTGCTTCACTCTCGAGCCTGACTTCAAATTTCTAGAGGTGCAACTTAAGGGCATGCTTTTCCTCTTCCTCTTTTCTTTCCCTGCTAAGACGACTCATCAGTTTACCTTACTTTCCATGAAAAGGATATTTCATTCTCATAAGATGGCTAATGGATAATCAACTTTCCATTGTCAATACCTGTCACTGATTTGGAGATTCTCAAATCTTATTATTACTCCTACTTGTGCTTAAATGTAATTAGAAATAATGAGATGATCACGATCTATTTTTATCTTTTTCCTTTCATTTCTTTTTTGTTCTGGAGATGTTGGTGCTCTTTAGTGGAAAAGTAAACCATGCTTCCTATATTTCTGTGAGTCATTTCATATATTCACTTCATTTATGTAACAGGGTATCAATTTCTGTGAGCATTACAAAATTTTAAGCTTCATGTGCTTTTTTCTCATTTGTGTTGCATTAAGGAACTAAACTAGGCTTAAATGCTGTTGGCACAGACCAACAGCTTATACAGAGAACTGCATAGCTGTCTTTTCTAGTTAACCGTTAATTTTTAGCTAATGCTATGTGCATTTATATTTTCTTGCTTTGCTGA
Source organism: Eucalyptus tenuipes (assembly GCA_014182365.1). Taxonomy (NCBI): domain Eukaryota; kingdom Viridiplantae; phylum Streptophyta; class Magnoliopsida; order Myrtales; family Myrtaceae; genus Eucalyptus; species Eucalyptus tenuipes. Next base: position 41,886,780 of record CM024539.1, on the reverse strand, counting down.
CAACATTCACTTACTAGGTTGCTTATCCATATGTGGCGAATCGTCTTCTGACAGACCCAAATCCTGCGCTACGCGAGCGCCTGATACAGGTACAATCAGGCATATTCCATTAAATCAATCTTGTTGTGACATGAACTTCATTTTCTTTGCTGTTGGAGTTCTTGACGAAAAAAGTCTAATACTGGCATGCTTGACTTGTAGACCCTACACATCCATTCCTGTGTGCTTTAGACCTCTATCGCTTGGGCATCCCTATCTCTTACAAACCCTATATTAAAGCTAAATGATTTAAGCTTTCAGCTTCAAGCAAGTGTAGTTCCAAAGATAGGGCAAGCTGTGTAACTTCATCTTGCCAACTCTAGTAGATTATATATATGCATTTCTGCAGTCCAAAAAATAGTAATGGATGTTCTTGTAATTCAACCAAGATGCAGAGTTTTAAGATACTTAACTCTTAGTATGTGTTGAGTTGTAGTTTTTAAAATCAATTCATAGATAGTGCTGTTTATTTGTTTGTTCACTCGGGAACAGATCATGTTTGCACACTTGTCTTTTGCAAGGCAATTTACCTGGAAGCAACTTGACCTTGCCTCTCTCTGATGAGAACTTTTGCGAAGGGCATTGCTTTTTCCCCCTTCTTAACAGCGTGTGCATCCAAATTGGCCAAGTTAGGCTCCTAAGATAACTGTCTACTGAGTGTTGATGCATAGCAGCACTTGGGGAATGACTTGCAAACTGGAAAGTCACGCTGATGGTGCAACTCTTGAAAGTTCTCATCTTATTACAGGTTTTATTTAAAGATGGTGTCTTCCAGTGGAAGCGGCTTGAAAACCTTATTGTTCTTGCCAAGGAAAATGTGGCTAAGATGAGCAGCAACCCTGCATTGCGGGGAAAGGACTTGTATGTATCTTGTTGCCGACTAGATTTTTTCGCTTATATGGTAATCATGGTATGTGAGCATGACTGGGGTGATCCTGTGTTCACAGGCAAAGGTCAAGAGACCGGCAAGTTGAGAGGAAACTCGACCTTAAAGATACCATCAAGGATGGAGCTCGCCTTTTCATCGTCGATGAAGGAATTCGAAGACAGCTCCTCCTTGCTTTGACAGAAGACTCAAAGCTTCACATTCAGGAGGTATGTGTCCAAAGCTTTACATTCTCAACTCTACTTAATGTGAATTCTGAGTCGTGGCACTTGATTTTGCAGCTCGTAGATGTTTACAGACTAGTTGAAGATCAAATAGATATACCCTCAATAGCTATGGAAGTAGTACGAGGTAAAAGTTGAACCATGTTCAAAGGATGATTGAGCACTGCCAAACACGAAAACAAGTTCATTCCCCCCCAGTTCTACATCCTTTCTTAACATTCACGTGCCTTCCATTTTGCAGACTTACCAACAGTTGCTCGGGATCTTATGCTTTCATGGAGTGAATCTGTCCTGTCTGAAAGATGATTGACAACACTTAGGAGCACCCTGAAGGGAGATCAATTTGAGGGAAACAAAAGCACTATTGAGTTGCTGCAGATGCCTGCGATAACTTTTTTGCTGCTTTACTGATTTGAAGCTCTTCCAACATGTTGAAACCACAGTATTCTTTTTGGTTCCAATTGCTAAAGAGATGTAGATAATTTGTTAGTATACGAATTACAGTGAGTTTTTTGAATTAACTCTGTAGATCCTTGGACGCCTTGGGTGCGACAGCATGAGATTATTGATTATATCTAAAGATGTATCTCCTCTTCTTCAAATGGTTCTCTCTAATTGGATTGTCTTATTTGACTGTAAGTTTGCATATGGTCGAATCGTTGTCTATGAGTCGAGAGTTTATGTACTCATCGGCATTTGCAGAGATCTTGAGCGAAGGGACCATTCTTGCACTGTTGAGAAGTGGAAGGTTTAGGAAATTAGGAAGATTGAACGATCATTTGGCGATTCATTCTTCAATACTAGAATAAAAAAGCGAAATTTGTAGCTGGCCAATGTGTTTCCCACCTTGTAAGGTTTTGGTCCAAGTGAGTTTGATTTTTGTTGTATGATTAGAATAGATTAGGTTGGAGTGTTAATACTAAAAGGGCTTGATTTGCGAGCGACTTGTGTACGTGCAATTGATTGAAACCGTAGAAAGAAAAAGTGGAGACTCTTACAAGCATGATTACTTCTAACCTTTTTATCAGGAGTTAATTAATCATATAAATATCTTCTTTGGCTTGACGAGGAGGCCCGAAATAGTGAAGATTCTCCTGGAGAACTCCAAGGGTGATCATACTGTCTAAAATCCCACGCATCTACTAGCAGCCGAACAGTTCTCGTGTTTGGTTTTCGGTGTTCCAACCCGCGGGTTCGAACTGTGACGAGATATAAACTTCCCGTGTCCAGCATCAGCCGAGGCAGTAAGCAGACCTTTTTTAACTTTTCCCATTTATGTCGCGCAATTAAGGATGCCCGCATTGATGAAAAATTGATCGAGAAAATTATCCTAAAAGTCTTAAACTTATAGCACTTTTGTCAATTTAATTTTAAATTTTTTAATTATACCGATTGAGATATAAATAATTTCACAATTTGCCAATTAAGTTCATCTATCCTGTATAGTATGGTTGATGTTGATGAGAATTTTTAATAATATTTTAATATTTTTTCAAAAAAAAAATTATTTGTTCTTTTTAACCCTGGTCGGAGAGGTCATTGGCCAACCTTGCAAGCCACATGCAAAGGCCGACAACCTCTCTTGGTCTAGGCAAGGGCCACAACACCCTTGTTAGATCTAAACAAGGGTGTCTTGATCCTCCCCTAGCCCAAGCTAGGCAAGGGCATAGCGATCTAAGAAGCACCAGCACTCTCCATAAGCCTTCGTGTTGTGTCCGACACTCCGACATGCTCCGACACGTTCCGACACGCGGTCAACGAGTGTCGAAAAATCCGACACGTGGTCAACTCTTCCCGACACGCTCCGACATGTGAGTTTGAAATTCCGACACGCATGGGGTCAATTTTAAAAAAATTCAATACTTGATAGGTTAAAACGTAAATATATGAAAACATAATGAAAATAACAAAAATAAGAGGAAAGAATAAAATTCTTACTCTCAAGTTTCTCACTTATAAGTTCTGATGTTCCCGTAAGTGACGATGGAACGCCCCTCTTCTCGTCGGTGTTGTTCCGTTGCCCCACATACTTAAAGTTATAATTTTTTTTGCTTCTTTCCGCCTCTCGCAAGCATCACTTGCGAGTTATCTCTTTTGGTCTATGTTATTGGCTTGTGAGTTATCTCTCACATTTTTCATGGCGAATTTAGTGATTTCCTTTTCTTTTGGTCATACTTCGAGAGTTCTTGTCTTGGATTCTCATTTTTCTGAAACCTTGTTTTGCAAAGGAGCTCCAAGCTAGTCTATATCATGAACTCGAACTCCATCTAGGACATAAGAAATCTCACTAATCTCCGACAAGTATAAGAAAACAAGATATGTTTCTTCAAGTTTACTCTTTCATGTTTGCAATTTTTGAATTTCTTGTTCAATTTCTATCAAATTAAAACAATGAATGATATTAACAAATGTTGGATTAATATTTTTAGTATAAATTAATTCTATGCTCTTTTTATTATTATTTATTATTTTTGCATCTATATATAAAAATATATATTTAATTTATAACGTATCGGAACGTGTCGGAATTCTCTATTTTTTGAGAAATGACGTGTCGGCGTGTCGTGTCGTGTCGCGTGTCGCGTGTCCATGTCGGTGCTACATAGATAGCGACCCTTGTTGACCAAAGTGTGAGGGTTGCGGCCCTCACCTAGATTTGGATGAGGCGAACGCCCTCACTTGTGGCTAGGGAGGGCATGGAGGCCCTCCTCGTGTTCGACAAGTGTAGCAATGCCCTTACCCAGGCTAGGTGGAGTCGTCAGCCTTGGGTTAGAAAAGAAAAAATATTTTAAAAGTATAATTAAATCCTAAAATTTACAAAAATTGCAATCAAATTCTAAAACTTATTTAATTTATTCAATCAAATCCTTTTATTAACTCCATCCAATTTGATTAACGGAAATTACTGACATGAATTTTTATTTTATTTTATTTTCTCTATCCTATGTGACGATGACGTGAATAAAATAAAGTCATTTTGATCTAAATTTGATTTTTCATACAAATTTTACTTAAATTAAATTTAAAAAATAAGCTATTTTTTTTAAAACAAAGGGGAAAGCATTTTTAAATTTAGATCTCATCCTACCAATGCTCAAGTGTGGCATTCACTTCAAAAAGCGAAAGGCTTAGAGCCTCGCCAGCATCTTATTCATCTTATCAAACAAGCATCGGACTATTCAAACAACCATATATTCGACAAGATCTTGACCATTTGTATATCTCAAATCTAATCTATTCAATCATGCATGTAGAAGTCGCTGCACACTCTAGAAGTGCCTAGTGAATTACATGACATCCGATTCATGAACCGAACTTTTCTAAGTAATTGACTCCACCTTTTAAAGTAATTTTGATAATCCTCTTTTTTTCCAAACAAGTTGCTAGACCGCTATTGTAAATTAAGCCGCGAAATCATATCATTTTACCTCTTTAAAATATTGACCACGAGAAAAGTAAGTAAATTCGGCATTAATTTTTATTTCCACGAATACATCTTTATTTATTTATTTATATCATATAAATACAAGGGCGTGCCAAAAAAAGAAGAAGAAGAAGAAAGGAGAAAAAGAAAACAGCATATTTTTATGCACTTTTTTCCTACCCTGGCAATAATTAAAATCAGCATGAAATCATGCCAATTGCCAAGTCGCTAACGCTAGGTAAAATCTAATGAAGGGGAAGATCTACGGAAATCCTTCTCTGTAAGCAATCACCTTCTAGAGAGAGAAAGAAGAGAGAGAGAGAGTCGGAGAAGGAGAAGGAGAAGGAGGAGACGAGGTTCTTACAGTGTCGTAGGGAACTCCGTCGGTCTGCATTCGCCTCGGCAAGTCAGTATTCCTCTTCCAAAGTTCCTCTTTCCTATTTCCTCGTTGCTCTTTTGCGCTTGCTTTCGCTGTGCTTCGCTTTGAGAATCAATGCTTCTATCGAGAATCGCGGAATCTCTCTCCGTTGCTATTGCCCAACTCTAAACCAAGCAGCGTGGATGAAGTTGAGTAGTCGATCGACTGAAAGATTTCGCTTTGCTACCCTTTTGCGTTTGGCAGCAGGACTTCATGGAATGCCCCCAAAGATGCGATTTTGATCGTTTCCCGTGAGAAAGTCTTGGAACGGACTTCCTGGGTAATTCTTACCTTCTGCCCCTCTCGTTCTGGTCCGGGTTTGGTTTCTTGATAGATAGCTCAAAGCAGTTTCCTTCCCTTTTTCGGCAGGACGATGCCGCGCAAATTTAGTCACGGCCTTGATTATGATGATGAAGACTACGATGATGACTACGACTACGACTACGATGTTGATTATGATGCGAAGAAAATGGTGAGCATTCTCTCTTCGAGACGGAGTCCCCTGGCAAGAATTTTCTTGGTCGTTTTTTGTCTTAGGGGTTCTTGATTAGGCCTAGTGCTGAAATTGTTTAAAACGATAGGGGTATGAGTTATAACCACATGAATTGGCTATTTTACGCTCATTTTCTTTAGTTCCATTATCCCATTTGTTGCTGTACGCCGCTTCTCCATTGCCTAAATGAGAGATACGGGTCATAGAAATGGTGAGACTGCTGCCATCTAATCTGAAAGCTAAAATTGTTGGTTAGATGAAGGCCTGGTTTAAAATGCTATCGCGAGTGTGAAATTAGGTAACGCAGTTTGTAGTTTTGTGTTTCGTTTGAAAAACTAACTCTGTTTGGACGTGTTGGGCTGTATCTACCAAGCTCCGGGTCACATGACTGTGGTTGTGAAATTCTTTTCTGGCATGGCTTCTTGAAGCTTTTTCTGTTGTAACAGGCAATTCACCTAAGCCAAATCAAGAGACCACCGGGTCTGGCGTTTGGCGTTGCTCCATTTGTACCTATGATAACGACCAGAGCATGACCGTATGTGATATTTGTGGGGTTCTTCGAAATCCTTTGCCTTCGAGTGTCATCAGCAATGGCAATGACCTGAAAACAGGTTTGTATTCTTTTTGGAGCGGCATGCCATTCTGAGAAGTTAGCTATTGTATGGATCGACCTTTGGCTTTTAAATTATTTGTTGTGAATGGTGTACCTTCTCTTATACCCTTTGACTCTTTTCCTGTGTCTTTTGATGCATTTCGTGCTGTGTACTTTGGCCTTTGAGATCTTGTTGCGATTGAGTTGAAAGTTGCAGTGCCAATTCTGGGGCCTTTTTTAGATTAGCACCAACTGCTATCTTTTGTGGCGTTTTGTTTTCAGTTAATTGTGCCTTTATAGCATAGATCTCTTTCATGCAGTGTGTAAAGATTCTGGAGCATCCAAAATGGCCAGGTCTCTTTTTGAATCATTGCCCAATCAGACACCTAAAAGGGCTGCATTAATCCAACAGCAAAATGATGATCCCTTGACAGGACAGCGCACCATCTTACATGAGTTTGCTGATGTGCACGGGAACTTTGATAAGCTACATGAGGCATATAACACTCGTGCCCATAAAAGTGTCAATATAGGTCTGCATGTGTTTGCTTTAGAGACTTAGCACCTTTTCTTGTTTGTGGATTGTCTTGTAACGCTGCTGAAAGTTTAGAATTGAAACCCCTCTATTTATCTGTAAGGAATCTATTTTCTGGAGTCTTGTCTAGTTTTCTTTTCTTTTTTAAACATTTGGATGGTAGAGCACCGCACTGTTTACTCTAATCTTTCGCTTATATATTTACAGTGCCTTTTAAGTTTGACGTCCCATCCCCAGATGATATAGTCACTAATGGATTGCACTCCTCCAAAATGGGTCCAAAAGGTATTCATTAAATTGCAGGCCTAAATACTTCTTCCTTCTACTTTGAGTAAAAGTTTATTGTCAATCTTCTTTTTGAGATGGGGAAGAACTGAATTTGCTCCAGAGCATTAGCATCTGTTGTATTTTTAATGTAATGACTTGTTCTTTTTAATCTACAAAGAGTGCCTTTTCTTTGTTCAATGAATGTGATTCTTCCTGGTGAAAGTGTTCTTTGAAATTTTCATATTTGCTTTGTTTTTACTTTAGAATTTCCACTTGTCCTGCATTTATAGAGAAAATTGAATTGTATAATGATTGTCACGGGAAGTTCGACTGCATTGTTTACCAATTTGATGGTCTTCTAGAACATGGCTCTACCAAATGCAGTGATGGTGACTCGGTAATTCAGTATTTAATAGGTAGAGCAGTTGAAAAGAAAATGTTATTATCTGATGGCCAAAAAGTTGTGAGCAGAATCACATATACGCCTCGCCACCCCATTTTTAGTTGCCTGGTGGAATGGAATGAATTATTTTAGACATAGACCCCATAAAGTTTCTGATGAGACACATAAATATGAAGTGAATGAGTGGGTGTAATCTTCATTTGTTCACTTATGTGCTTATTTTGTATTACTTGGTTTCTTGTATGATTTATATTAATTCATGGAAACTCTGATTTGGTTTTAGCAAGTGCAACCGTAAGGAAGGATAACACTTCTGCTCCGACGAGCACAAGATCATCAAATAGCTCATCTTTTATGATGTCAAAGGGCAAAAATGTCACTGGTAACGAGAACAATCAAGTAAAAGACGAAGAGCGTAATCTAAGATCAAGTGCTAAAAGTCCAGGTAGTTCATCCACATTAATGCAAAACATACTTGGTTTTTTGGACATTAGCAGCTCATCTACTTACGTAAACCACAATCTAAAGATGAAATGGCAGGCACCTCATCAAGCTATCATGAGGGTGGGGTTGAATACACTTTACCAACGCATGGGATCAAGCCGCAAAGTCTTGTGCGTAGTGGAAAAGGTGCTTCTCAGGGGCAGTATAAACCTGAAAAATGGATGCTTTCTGAAGCAGAAGATGGCTTATTGAGTCAGCTGAATCTTGCCATTGTGAGTTAGCACTCTTATTCGATTCTCATGATGCAGACTTCATTAAGCTTATCCTAAGTCCATAAAATCTTTAATGCCTTAATTCTATTAAAATCCCTCTGTAGGTGGGGCATGTTGATTCTGGGAAATCAACACTTTCAGGTAGACTTCTGCACCTGTTGGGCCGAATATCTCAAAAGCAGATGCACAAGCATGAAAAAGAGGCCAAACTAGAGGTACCTTCACTTTCATAAATTTGGAATGCTTCCAATTATATATGTGTGACTACCGGTCAGTCTCAAATCCGGTTCTTTTGCTTCTATTTCCCCTGTTAGGGCAAGGGGTCCTTTGCTTATGCTTGGGCATTGGATGAGAGCCCAGAGGAAAGGGAAAGGGGAATAACCATGACAGTGGCAGTTGCTTATTTTGATACCAAAAAATATCGTGTTGTTGTGCTGGACTCCCCAGGGCACAAGGATTTTGTTCCAAACATGATATCGGGAGCCACACAAGCTGATGCTGCATTGCTCGTCATTGATGCGTCCATTGGTTCTTTTGAAGTTGGCATGGATGGTAGTAAGGGCCAAACTAAAGAGCATGCACAGCTTATCAGAAGCTTCGGAGTAGATCAACTTATTGTTGCAGTTAATAAAATGGACATCGTGGAGTACTCGAAGGATAGATTCGATTTAATCAAACAGCAACTTGGAACATTCCTCCGGTCTAGCGGTTTTAGGGACTCATCGGTATTTTGGATCCCTCTGAGTGCCATGGAAAATCAAAATCTGGTCACAGCTCCTTCAGACGTTCGTTTACTATCCTGGTTAGTATGCTTTCTCTGGTTCTTGACTTCTTGCAGTTGTAGGATGGGTTGGGGGGACAATTACTTATGGTGAACCTGACTCCGAAAGAAAACAGATATCTGGTTCAGAGAGTTAATATGGGGTGAATGAAGGTCTGTGTGCCAAAAATGGTCCTGTTCAACCAAGCACAAGTCTTGGTCCTGTCCTGTTTTGCTGTATGGACCTGGTTTGACCGGGTCAAATTGATAATCTCCATTAACCTTGGGTTGGCTGTTTAGACACTAATTCTCCCAGCAAGTTTTTCCTCATCTCTGAGCTTGGACTAGATGATTCAGGGCCGACTTTCTTTTTTTTCCCTTTTGCTGCATTTCGAATATGTTGGTGAAATATATCCACCACTGCTATAGCAATAACCATTGCACAGTCCTTGACTGCAAGATTTCTATGAGTTTGTTTGCTGAATCTGGCCCTTTCCCCTTCTGTTTATCTTATGACATTGGTTCACTCAAAGCCTTGGGGAACCCAGCATCCAACATGGAAGGGCATGTTCACTGGCTGATGTCCTACTTGAAGTATCATAGCTGAGATACTAACAGTGGAAATTTCTGGTTTGTTGGTATGCAGGTATAAGGGACCATACTTGTTGGATGCTATTGACTCCCTCCAGCCTCCAACTAGGGATGTTTTGAAACCTCTAGTCATGCCCATATGTGATGTTATTAAATCACCTTCGATGGGTCAGGTCTCTGCTTGTGGTAAATTGGAAACTGGAGCTCTTCGAAGTGGAGTGAAGGTACACTATAAAGATCTAAACAAATGATATTGAAGTACAGTTGAAGCTATAAAGCATCTTTGTATGGGTGAAAATCTTAAGATCACCTTGAGGTTTAGATCTTAAGTCATCAATGCAGAAGTTTTCAATATAGATCATGACTACTAACATCATTTTGCTGCTCCATCTGTTGTTAGAGGTTGTCATCAAGTTGGATAATAGATTTTTAGATGTAATAGACCAGACGGAGTACTTTTACATCTTTGGAATTGCAAGCCATAACCTAAGTTCGTGTTAAATGCCAGGTTCTTGTCATGCCATCAGGGGATGTGGGGACAGTCAAGTCTTTGGAACGTGACTCTCGCCCATGTGCAATCGCGAGAGCTGGGGATAATGTTGCTGTGGTTCTTCAGGGAATTGATACAAGCAAAGTGATATCTGGCGGGGTCCTTTGTCACCCCGATTTTCCCATTTCCATTGCAACGCATCTGGAGCTGAAAGTGCTCGTCTTGGATGGTGCTTCCCCCATTCTGATCGGTTCTCAGGTAAGTTTATGGTTGTTGCAAGTTCTGGCTTTGATCCCTTTGTGAATCTTGGTGCTGAACCTCTCACCATATTCTTGGTTGACATGGGAAGTTGGAATTTCATATTCACCATGCAAAGGAAGCTGCGAGAGTAGAAAAAATGGTGTCATTGCTCGATCCTAAGACTGGCAAGGTGATGAAGAAAGCCCCACGGTGTCTCCTTGCAAAGCAGAGGGCAGTTATTGAGGTGCAATTGGATTACTATGGTTTTCATATATACTAGAAAATTTTTAATCATTGATAGCTCAACATTATGCGCCAAGGTCTTATAAATATATCTTTCTCTAATTATCTTAAATTCAGGTGGTTTTGCAAGGACCAGTTTGTGCAGAAGAGTTTTCGAGCTGTAAAGCTCTCGGAAGGGTCTCCTTAAGAGCACTGGGGAGAACTATTGCTGTAGGAATTGTCACTCAAGTAATTGAGAAAGAGCCATAGCATTTCCGGAACTAAATATTTTTTATTCTTCAGAAAATGATAATGTAATGGCATGGCATGTTTACTATTGAGCAACGCCATGGTGTCGAGTAAAACATCAATTTTTAATGGATGATAGAGGGACAAGTTGTAAGATATAGATAATACAGAGAATCAGGTAACTTGATGGGACACGACAGAGGCGCTTACAGTATCTTCAAAGGCTAAAAGACGATTGGCCATTGCATACCAAGGCAAAGAAGAGCTGGGTGGGTTATAGTTCAGAGCCTAACCCTATTGTAACATGGAGTATTTTTTCATTCTTTGACTATGTTACGGAGGGAAGAAATTATTTATTTCAAGTTGTCTTTCCAGCAATTTTCGAGTCTTTGTCAAGGCAAACCATATGGGAAAACTTTCATGGATAAATTGTTGTAATTAATGCAAATGAGAAGTCACAACTGATAATGTCGCATTAGAAATGACTCGAGTTTGTCTCTATGATAATAAAGGAAAAGCGGTGGAAGAACAGGACCCAAATTTAGAAGGGGTTCCCTCTCTCGGTTAGGATTCATATAACCCGTTTGAGTTTTGGCTGTCTCTTTATTAAATTCTCTCCACTTGCAAAGTTACGTCAGTCTTGGTACCAAATCTCCAACCTAGTTAAACTGAGTTTGGCAGTATGAGGGGCGCAATTTGGCTTCATCCCTTACCTTGTATCAGCTGTTCATTGTTGCGTCCGTTCTTGCTTGCTTTTGGCAGTAATTACATATTCATAATCTATATTCAATTCCCTTATATTACTATCGGACGTGATGTCCAGTTTATACATATCATAGAAGTATGAAGTGTGTTTTATCCAGTCAGACAAGAAAATCATAGCTCCCTCTCTCCATTTCCCGCAGTCATCAGACCCCAGCCAATCCAAAGCTTAACCGCCTGCCACTTGCTGATCCTACTGCCAGATATCACTTCCATCCTTACGCAACACAACTGATCAGGACATACATTGCTCTTTAGCATCACAAGTTACAGAGAAAGATCATATCGGTCGCAGCATTATATTCATCCAACAGCGTACTCGCTCATCAATGTATGAGAAGAAGCTCTATAAGAGCAACAGATTTGAGACAAGACCTCAAAATTGGATACTTCTCAATGTAGTCATTAAGAAATAAACATCCTCTAGCAACGAAAGGCAGAAAGCCTGATTCTCTAAGGGAAACTTACATGCACATGTATATTAGGCCATGAAAAACATGACAGATAAAATACAAAATCCCTTTTCTAATGTGGAACATTTTTCGGCAGATTTCTAATGACATTACTCTTCATCCCGATTTTGGTGCGCATTGCCTCCACTCCTGATCGATTCATCTCTCTTATCACCTTCAGCCTGACCATATGTTCTCTTGACGGTACAGTGGTAGTTAATCCCATACTCTTGTACCTGAACATCAGGGATAGCATACCATCATGAGTATTAAAAAAATTTCTCCATTCTCTGCCAACATCAAGAATTTCAAAAACAAGTATGGAGAGTGTGCGCATTGGTAGAGACAGGATGGGAGGATGGATTAAAATAAACCTTGAGGCCAGTGCAGCAGTAATTGCTGCATTATTTCCAGTCGATGGACGAGGTTTCTGGCGGTAGTATCTCAAAAATTCCCGTGAGCCAAGTGATTTCATTGAAACTCCACCATCCGATCTTCTGGTAATGACGAGCTCAGAGCCACCACTTCCAAGTTCTACAGAATTTCCCATATCACCTGAGGCAACCAGTTGTTTCCCATCCTCATCCACATAGCTGCAAAGAGAGAGGAAATAGAACAGAAATAGACAAGTTAATGATGAGATATGAGAGCTATCACAATATAATCATTTACAGACTGCCCTTCCTTTCACTATAACAAGTCAAGGCACCTATCCAAAAAGGTGATCGACTGTCAACATATGACTTAGAAGTAGAGATCAATGGTGGAAATATAACCTGCTACTATAATCGTAGAACTCTTCTAACTCTGCTTCCTCATCATCATCGCCATCTCCAAAGTGAACTTTGCAATGACTTTTTGCTGTCATGTGTTTCCTAACTGCCTCTAAGCTGCTGAAGGGATGACACCTCTCATTACAGTACAAACACATTAAATCCCTTTTCACCTGTATAAGGGCGAAGAACGAAAGAAGATAAAAAATGAGCCCAATTTTTTTAAAAAATTAAAAATCAAAAAATCAAGAAACAGAACTACTTGCAGGTTGTAGCAGCATGCTTTTCACAGTTTTTGCAGATTGTACCTTAAGGCCGAGGTACGTAAGAAGTCCTTCTGGATCCTTCAAATACTCAACATCAGGGATGAAGAAACCGTGTTGCTTGTGCATGTGAACCATACACAATTCTATGCTATTATGCTCGCGATCACAGATAAAGCAGCATGATGGATCCACTTCACAGAAATCATCGCCATCAGAACCATCTTCCATATGATGGTCGGTGGACAGCTCATTTACATTCATTTCACTCAAAGAGTTTGCAGCTTCGCCAACCAAGTCATCCTCTGAATCCACTTCTTCCCACTCATCTTCACTATCTTCGCTTTCTGCCATACCCGACTCCTTTTGTGGAGCAGGCCTGCTCTGAACACGTGGTGCTAGTGGTCTAATAATTGTCTTCTCCCCATCTTCAAGGTTCACCCCTTGCGAAGCCCTCAGGATATGGCTTCTGGACTGGAGATGTTGAGCATGTGCTTTATCACTTCTATATCCTTTGCCACAAATGCCACAGCTATAGAGCATTGGAGTCTGACTGGACTTATTTTTTTCTTGTGCCAGCGCAGCTTGCCTAGCCAAAAATAAAGCCTCTGTCACTCCTGGAACCCCAGCAACCTGACAAATTCAACTCATCAGGTCGTGTTCAAGCTATTCATGCTGGCAGGAATAGTTTGACACAAATCTCAACCTACTGTTACATGACTTTTCGATTCTAATTGGTAATATAGCAAAGATGGTACAGAGTCACAAACATCAAGAGGTCTGTGATAAATCAGACATCACATACATTAAGGAAGCATCGATTCGAAGCTTCCAATGAAGCAACAGCTTTCTCTGTTTCGATCACTGCGCTGATACCCTATATACATGTTCAATAATTTTACTCGAACTTTGGTAAGAATAAGCAAAAAGAAATCCCACCAATACATCATTGGACACAGAGCAAAGTACAGCCCAGCAGGAAATGGTATTGTAGAAACCTCCTATAGCATTTTAAATAGGTCATGGCTCTCAAGTAAAGACCATTGCCATGTCCCAGTAACCTCACACCAAAGCTACTGAGGTCGGTAGTTAAAAGAAAGATGTACTAAAACGAACTCCGATCTCTTCCAAACAAATGGAATGCGAAGAATTCGGAAATTCAAATGGTTCAAACAATAACACACTCCTTAAGCCTAGAGTAGCAACTGTCAGGCTAGATGTCATCGTTCTTCACACAAAGAAACAAAATTTCAGCTAACGAACAGGAGGAGATCACCGACCCAACTCCCCTTGCGGCTATCAACATCGAAATCCGACAAAAGGATACTGCTTGAGCACGAATTTTGATCAAACGAAACTCCTAAAAAAAGAAGGGATGCCCCCCCTTCTCATCCGCTCCAAACAACACAAATTAACGTATCCGGTCGAGAAGAACTCAAACCCGAAGACACCCAAAAGGGAATCATCAGGTACGGGGACCCTTTCTGTCGAACAAAGAAGCCGTCCAGACAGGCGACGAAAGGCTAAAGCACGCTGCTTTAGCTGAAACCAAGAAGACATCGCCCATGCTCGACGACGACAACAACAACAACAACGTGAGGATGGCGCGATTGAAGATGGATAGAGAGGGAGAAAGACCTTGCGTTTGAGGTTGTAGCGATGCCACTCGGACTTGTAATGGAGCTTCTGCTCGGCATCGTCTTCGAATTCCTTGTTGCAGGCGTTGCAGGTCAGCCCCGGCATTTTCCTCCCCCCCACAAATCAAAACCAAAAACCAGAGATTTCCAACCCTAAAGAAGACAAGTCTCTCTCCGCCGCTCCTCCTTGTATTTAACTATTTATGGTTTGCGGGTGCGGAAGGGAGAACGAAACGACGGCGGATTCGGTGTCGGAGGTGACGGCGGCGGCGGTGATCGGCGGACTACGCACCGCATGACGTGGTCCGGCCCAATTTCTCAAACTGTCCTTCCTGGGCCGACATTTAGCCCATTTCGAGTGCGCCCCCAAACGTTGATTAGGTCATATCCCAACCATATACCGATGTAAAACATCGTTTGTACACCGAGCTTGGTATCTACGTGCATGCACGGCACACAGGGCTGTTCGTGTGCAACCAGTCCGATTCCATCTTGGATCGGACGGGATCGTCCATAGAAACAGGTTTGGTTCCCAATTCTAGTGAAAATGGGTTTGCTGCCCGATTCTAAATTTTTGGAATTGATATTACATAAATAAGTTATAGATTTATAGATGCTAAAACTATTCACTCATCCACTCATTTGAGAACTAATTACAACATTTTTTTTTTAAAAGTTCAAAGAAAATGATATATCATTAATTGAGCTTTAACTTGGCATTGATGTTTTAGTTTAAGTCGTTTTGGTACTCAATACTATTTAGCTATAATTGCTATTTGTCTTGGTTTCTTTTTTTTTTTAATAGATGAAGTAAAAAGAAAAAGGAAAACGATTTCCTTATAAATTTCGAATCAAAGCATAGGTTCCAAAACTTCAAAAAATGAGAATCGATTCTAATACGATAAGTTTTAGATTTTATATTTGAAACCTATTAAATATAAAATCAATCACCTCTACTCCGACATATGCGTATGAGAAGGGAGGAAAGGAGAGGGGGCCGGGGGTCTAATCTACAGGAACAGGCCATGAATTTGAGGGTGTTGGGTCACAAGGCGAATGGGACATGGTGGAAGAAAGAATGTCGATTGCGACGTGCTAATGATGAAGGCTTTTGTTATTATATTCTTCCAGATGACATACGTCGTCGCCGCCGTCGTCTTCGGTAGTTGTTGAGTAGATAAAGAGTTTCTGTGTTTCGCAACCGATTCCGCAGTCGCAACGGAAGGGGGAGGCTCCAAAAAAATCCAGAGAGGAATCGAAATTCAGTTAAAGGGCGAACGTGGCAGCACCACGCGAGGCCGTGCCCCCCGAACCGATTTCCCCGTTTCCCTCTCTCCCACACGCTCCCACCCCCAAAACGAACACTCAACTCTCTCTCTCTCTCTCTCCAACGAAAGAGAAAGGGCGAGAGAGAGAGGACAGGCGACGACGCCAACTTGGGAAGCGCTCTCTCCGGCATGGCCTCCGTCTCCAGATCTCTTGGCGGCGGATCCGGCGGCAAGATCCTCCGCCCCCGCCGCTCCCTCCGCCCCTCCGCCACCCCCTACGCCCGCCCCTCCGCCCCCGCCTCCGACCCCGGCTCCCCCGTTCCAAACCCTAATTGGCTCTCCAAGCTCATCCTCTCCCCGACGCGCCTCATTGCCTCCGGCGCCGGCAAGGTCCTCTCCTCCGTCTTCGGCCCCGAGTCCGAGTCCTCCGACTCCGACTCCGGCTCCTCTTCCTCCGGCGATGCCTCCGCTTCCGGTACGCCTGCCTCTTTTTCCTGCGAATGGGAAGGGATTATTGCATTGCTTCTTTCTGCGATTTGCGAGGATCGAATTCCTCGCAAAAGACGGGGACATTAGTGGAGCGTACTCGTATGCTCCTAATTTGATGAATTTGTTGGATATATCGTATGTCTTCTACATTTACATGATTTTTTTTTTTAATTTTTTTTACGGGGATGCACTGCTTTTATGCCTGGTTCTTCTTTGGTACCTTGCTACTGCACCGCATCCTCTGATAAGTTTGATTGAGCGGGTCATTTCTTTTCTCGGTGCAGATGACGATATTGATTCTAACGACAATGACCTCGGCGCCACTTCACTCGGGGCGGTCGAATTGCATAAGGTTGCTACGATCTCTTTTCTTCGCCCTAGCGTGTTTGATGGTTTCGAAACTTAAAGTCGAGAAAAAATCTCATTACGAGTAATTGTTGGATCTCTACACAAACATGTGTTTTGCTGCGGCGTGTGTCCTTAATTTCCCCTGTCGATGACTAAGCTCAGTTTTCTAAACTTGTGAACATTTGGACCTCAGTTTAGTTTGATGATGCATTTTTTTTTTTTTTTTTTTTCATTTGCCTATCTAGTCTTAAAGTAAATGAAGAATGGGGTTAAAAGCATGTACCTACACCATGTGGACAATATGTCATCCCACAGTTTATAATAGAATCTCGATGGCTGATTTCCTGTGATTCTAAGGGAAGGGTAATTACAGCTTTACTTGATGTGCCATTTCTAGGCATAAGAAAGTTATTTCGTACATGCTGAGTCATATTGTGTTTTGGCCAACTGTCCTGGTCCTGGTTTGCTGAAATGGAGATCTATAGTTTGAGACGAAGGGGTCAACACAGAGAAATTATCTTGTTGCTGCTCGCAGATGCAACATATTAACTTTTTTTTTCCCATCAAGAGAGCATTTATAAGCATGCTTTTTATCGATCCTATGCCATTTCCTTCACAACCTAGAGCTCAACTTGGCTAAGCCTATTAAAATTGGATTTACCTGGTTCAACCGATCAACCTGGTTCGATGAATTCTCGGCTGTTCTGATATTAGATTTTAAGTTGAAAGGGCTGGCATGAGACTTATTTCTCACGCTCGAGACCAATAGGTCAAGCTTCACTTTTCTTACAAGCTCTTAAGTATTGTGGCTCATTTTTCTTAACATCTGAAAAGTTTTTGGGAAAAATAGTTGTATTGGGGAACTCATTTTAGAGCTTGAATCCCAATGCTCCCTGATACTTTTATTCTATAGTTTTCCTAATATTGTGTTCTTGTCCACATCCTCTCTTTCATTTCTAAGTTCTAGTTTATGTTCAAGGGTTTTCCTAATATTGTGTTCTTGTCCTCATCCTCTCTTTCACTTCTAAGTTCTAGTTTATATGCAAGGATTGTTAAGTTATATGCTCGACATGCATCATGGGCACGCTTCATAACGATAAAAGTATTTTTGGAGAACGGTTGTTTAACACAAACATAATCATTTGCATTTTGAACAATTTTTTTATTACTTGCATGTGAGCTTTACTTCCATAAAAGTGCACTGGTTGGTGGCAAGGGAGGCACAATTATATCTTTTATATTGTCTGTTGTCTTTTTTTCTTTTTTTTTTTAAATAAGTTGGCATGTTTAATTGTTTAACGGCACCCTGGAAGCATGACTGGTTCTTATGCCAGTAGGATTCTAAAACATTGTTCATGGCTTGGTGTTCTTTAGCATAAGGTCCATTTCCAAGTTACAGTGTACATTAACGATCGCATGACTGGTCCTTTTACATTATGTTCAATAATTCTTCTGATAGCATATGTCATCCTTCTATTTATTTGTTTTGTGGCAAAGGTTGAACCATAATGGGATTAATACTGATTGTTGCTTTCTTTAGGAGAATTTGTCATCAGAAATAGAACCAAGGACAGAGGCCCCAATAAATGTGGGAAAGGTTGGAGCAAAGCACTTAATCGAGAAGTTAATTTTGCAGGAGACTTTCTCTTGGTAATTGAAGGATTTGTTTTTTGTCCATTTTTGAAGACTAGTATTTAGCATGTTGCATCCACCTTGCAGAGCTTTTACTCTTCTCTCCATGTTTCTTCATGAACAATACTTTCAGAAACTATTCCTTTTTCAGTTAAATTGATGTTTCTCCGCACCAAATGCTTGGACTAATAGGGAACCGATACCATCTACTATCCGTGTGAATTCCATTAAGTTCATGTTCCTCTTGGAGTGCTATTTAATTAGCTCACTAAATGAAAAGTTTTTATTTTTTTAATGATATTTGTGTACAATGAAATGATATAATGTAGTTATTGCTCAGGCTCCTCACTGTCCAGTCTCTGATCCTGCTCTCACCATGTTTTAGCCTCATAGTGTGCTTATTAGGTTGAGGGGAGGGGAAAGGGAGGGAGGGAGGGAGGTGGAATAACACAGCACACGTTGAGGAAAGAATTTAGTCAGTTCTTTACAGGCCTCAGACAAAGGGCAGTGCCATCTTGCTACCGTTTGTAGTGGAATCTCTTGATTTATCAAATAAAGAAAAGAAAATTGATCTTCTCAAAGAAGACGTATAAACACATTTGCAGTTCACCCTGTATTCCTGGGGCAGACTAGTGATTAGTTTTATTAGATGTTCCTAGGCTTTTAGTTTTGAACCACTTTTGATCTTTCAAGTTTTGTTTTGATTTATTTCGAAAATAAATTGTTCTTCATGACATGTGGGCTTTATCCGTAATACTGAGTTTGATGATTCTTTTACAGGGAAGAATATGACAAATTAATTGGCATCATTAAAACTAGAGTAGTGGAATCTCCCATCAGCTTAGATGGAGAGGGTGGGCGGATGAGTGAAGTTCACGACAGAGCAAACTGTGGAGGTACTGCCCTTTTAGGATGTTTGGAGACCCAACGGGAGGATGATTGATAACCTGGTGAAAACATGCAGTTTGATTTTTAATTTTGGTTTTTTGGTTTCAGATGTAGACATGTCTCATCTATGCAGTACAGCTGTCGTGGAAGCAAAGAAATGGTTGCAGGAGAGGAAATTAGGATCAAATTCAGAGTTGGATCTGGATAATGCAACCCCCAGTGTAAACCCTAGTTGGTCACCACATGTTAGTGATCCTTTCATCCAATTCCTTTTCTTTCAGATTTAATAATTTCCTGTACTGAGGTCTTCTGTTTGGTAAACATGGTGCAAACATCAGACGATTTTTGTGGTTTCACGTAGCAAGATATAATCTGCTTGGTTGTTTTAATGTCTCCAATTGTGTTGATGTGCTCGAACCATGTGGTTTCGTTTTTGGTCAAAGTATATTCTTCTCTTTATCTCTTTCTTATGAATAATTTTGTAGTTTCTACCGTTAATGCGAGAGAAGTTCACATGATTCTTTTTGCACAATTCACCTCTCTAACTGCGTTTTTTTCCCCTAAGCCATAGTGAAGTGCTGATTGATGCCAATCATGCTGTGCCCTTGCTTTTATGCCTCATAGAGTGGACTTCTTCCTTATCAACACTGAATGTCAATTAGAGTCTCATAGAAATTGCCATTCAAAGGAGTAGAATTCGTAATGAGATCTTTCTTACATTTTAACAAGGAAATAAGCATTTACATGAGTTCACTCCGGTGTCCTTGAATTATGACATTCTCGTTATCAACAAAATCGTTCTCATGTGCCGCTGTATGTCAATCTTGTTATCAGCAATATCATTATAATGTGCCAGTTTATATAACTTGTTATTTACAATATTATTCTGATGTGCCACTATATTCTTACCCACCTTTTTCAAGTTCTCAGCTGCTTGTCATGCGACTTGAATGTGGTGTTGCATCTGTAATTTCTCTTTTGGTCCAGGTTACTGAAGGTGAAACTGGCTCACCAGTGGATGTCGCCAGGTCGTATATGAGTGGACGTCCTCCATGGGCCTCTCCATGCTTTAATACTGCTGGGCAAAGATGTGCCTCACCGGTGAGGATGCAGTTTTCCAAGGAAGATACACTGTTTTCAATTGGTGGAAACTCCCTATCTCCATCAAAGCTTCAGGTTAGGGATCTGTGTCCTGGGGCAATATTTTCAGCTTGCTTTTTGTCAGAGAATGGTGGGACACTGCTGTATGTTCACCATTAACGTCGTTAATTGGTGTATTAGGCCTTTCTATGAGGAATGTGTGTGAGAGTTGCTTAATGAATGAACCAGTGAATATTGGGTGGCAATATATTGATAGAGCTCTTTTGAACTGTTTAATCTTTTTAAACAGTGGAGATAGGACTTGTCTAATGGTTTGCTCTTTTTTAACTTTTGAACTCGCATTAACTAAATTTAGGACATGTAGTGGATGAAGAAGTGAGAATTATAAGTTAACTTTAAAATGGCGTATACCACCACTTTATCAAAGTTTCAGTTATTACAACAGTTACCATGCGGCAAAGCATTGATAACTGAAATAAAGGAAAGATTTAACACTCTCTCCGTTTTGTTGTTTTATACTTAGATTCTAGTTTCTTATAGAGGAGGAACTTGGATTTAGTTTGTCATGTATATGTTTGAAAAGGACTTGTAAATATGTGAAAAGGCTCTTGGTTTTCTTCGGCACTGTGGTATGATCTATGAAGCACGGACACGTCGCCGGAGCTTCCGTGTCGTGTCCGACACGTGTCGGAGCGTGTCGGACACGTCGACACGCTTGGACACGCGTTGACCGCGTGTCGGATTTTTCGACACATGGTCAACTTTTCTCAACACGTTCCGACGCGCGTGTCTGAGGGAGAGAATCATTGAAGAAGACAATGGGGGTGGAGGCGAGACCAGGGAGCGGAGGCAACGCTGCAGACGGCGATGCTGCAGCTGAGGCCCTTCGACGAGCGACTGCGATGAGGCGAGATCTGAGAGGATTGTGCGACGAGGAGGAAGAAGAGGCCGTGGTTAGGGTTTAGCAAGAAGAGAGCGAGGGTGGTGGGGGACGACGGAAAGAAACCGGAGCCGGAGAGGAGGGTGGATGGGGTGGTGTGGGGGTGGGGGAAGAGATGATGAGATAATCCGAGGGGGAAGAGTGGGGGAAGAAATCGAGGGGCGGGTGATTGATGGGGGCGGGGGAAGGTGGTCGCGTGGGTTGGGGATGATTAATGGGGGCAGGGTGATTAATGGGGGCAGGGAGCAGGTGGTAGTCGTTGGGGGAGGGGGAGAGAGAGTAGGGAAGAAACCGAAAGGGGTGGTGTCCTCGGGGGAGGGGAGAGAGAGAGAGGAGGGAAGAAACCGAAAGGGGGAGAAAATAATGGAGAAAATATTGGGTCCGGATTTTTTTTTAGGGGGCGTGGGCCCTGGGGGACAGGGGAGAGAGAAATGGGAGAGGGCAAATGAATTTTGGGGATGAGCATGTAGAGGGAAAAAAAGAGAGGGAAATAATTTTTGAGAGATTTTTGAGGGGAATAACTGTTATTTTTGTTATAAAAATAAATAAATGAGTTAAAAATTGATTTAAAAAAAAAAAATATTGAATGTTAAATAATGATAAATTTTGATAATTATAAAAGATCATAGATTTATTTAAATAAAGTTGATTATATTTTTTTGTTAGTCATTAGTTTTATTCATAATTTTTGTTAAAGTTAAAAATATGTTCTCAAATATGGTTAAGCATTAATTATGAATGTCTTTCAAATTTTCTATGAATATATTTATTAATATAAGCTCTTGTTATTTATTTATTTGCAAATTTGAATCAAATTAATTAAAAATAAAAATATTTATTCAATAATAACGTGTCCCAACGTGTCGGAATTTTCTATTTTTGAGAAATGACGTGTCGGCGTGTCGTGTCATGTCGTGTCGCGTGTCGTGTCGGCGTGTCCGTGCTACTTAGGGTGTGATATGGATATTCTTTTCTCGACTGCATTCTAGTTACTGACACTTATTTTTTCCTAACTTGAATATAGCTGAAAAGGGATTCACCTATCAGTGGTTCATGGAACATTTCCGAGGAAATAAGGAAGGTGCGATCAAAGGCAACAGAAGAATTGCTAAGGGCTTCATCTTCCAAAAGAGCTGATCCTGGATCCAATCTGAGGGATTTATCCATGGCAAACATCGATTGGTCTGCATCTGGACATGAAAGAAGTCGTAGCTCATATTTGGGCAGCAACCTAGCAGATGTCCTGGGAGAGAGAAGGCCTGACTCTGCATTACTGGTTGATGCATCTTCAGACCTGCCTGACGCACAAGCTGCTTCTCAGCCATCAGGTATAAGGGCTTGTGAACATCAAGCATTTCAATTATATTTTATCAAAAGTAGAGACCATTTTATGGTATCAGTTTCTGCTTCAATCTCAGCAACCGTACAAGATGATCTGCAAGAGAGAGTGTCGCCTTCTCCACCTGCTATAATTTCTGAACAGATTAAGGTACTTTGTGGATTTTGTGTGAGGAATAAAGAATTTTGCTTTTTATCTAAACTGTATGTAACATAAGTTGCTTAATATATAAATGTTTCTAATGGTGCAAAGTGGCTTACTGCATGTTTGATGTTTTGCTTGCTTAATGCTTTGTAGGATTTGGAAGGAGATCTGGTCATGACTGAAGGAAAAGGAGGTTCTGTCTTAAATCCCATCTACTTGTTTTTTTTATCATTATGCTAGATTCATGCTATTGCAGTGTGCCTGCTTGCATATATCTTTTCAACAATCTTTACAAGAACTGTGGTTGTTTGCATGTGCAGCTATTATGTAGCCTTTTCTTTTCTGTACCATTTTAAATTCAGTAGTCATGTAAGTAAATGTGTTTATAAACATCAAGTGGTAATTGCAAAGAGTTTGTGAATTAGGTCTGCAGGACGGCTCAAGAGATACTGAGACTGTTCTACATAGGTAATCTCTTTTTTGTTTGGTGGTAGTCTTGACATTTTGCTTTTAGCCTCTCTATATAATCCTCCTGTGATTGCCTCTTTATTCTTGTTACTTCAATTTTGAATAGTTTAATGTGTCGACCACTGTGTGGACATCTTATTAAGCAGAAAAGGCTTGAAAAGGTGCAGTTTATGTCTACTATTCTGTTTAATGAATAGTTATCACTCACATGAGCATTTTGTTTTGAGTTCAAACTTTATTTTGTGAGAGCTTGAGGAAGTTATCATTCTGCGATTCCTCTTGCTCATACATGCTTCTATCTGGGAGCTTTCCACATGATACTCTCCTGTTCATGTGAAAATCTTCCAGTGGCGCATGCTTTCTATTACCTATATAATTTGACATATTGACAAAGGGCCATTTCAGAATTGTCGAGTGACATCTGGACTACTTCCTTATCAAATTCCTTCTGAAAAAAAAAAATGAAAAATGAAAAATGAAAAAAGAAAAAAAGAAAAAAGAGTGATAGGTATATTGCTCCTGCTTTGGTCTGATAAGCTTTAGTATAAGCACTCTTCATACATGTGTTGAGCTATGGTTCAACTTGCAAGTACTTGTTATATGTTTGTGGGCATGTAGTACATAGCTCCATGTGCAGTGTAGTATAGTTCTGTCAGGTATTTTTAATTGATGAGAAGTTAGATTGTCATCACCTAACTATATGCGTTTGAGGAGGATCCCATCTTCCAGCCAGTCCTCATTCTTATTCTCTTCATTATTCTTATCTGCGTGTTATTTTGTTCACAGTGGTGCTGGTTCTACTGGTGTTTGTGATGGTCCCAAAGACCTCGATGGATTTAGTCAGCAAGATGGTGGTTCAATGAGGACAAGTATACCTGGTAATTGTCCATTCATGTGGTCTTCACGAATTATTATGCGTATGTTTGGTTGAGTGTGCTACTTACTTCTTTGAACTTTTTGTGATTGCACATAAGGAATTATTGAAAGGTTAACTGGAGGTTGTCTATGTGCGGCAGAATCAATTCTGCATCTTTACAGGGATTATCGTCCAGCATTTCTCTTCCAATAAATTCATCGAACTTGCTACTGACATTCAGCGTGTTTGCACATTATGACTATGCTTCATCTCATGTCCTGTT
Organism: Eucalyptus tenuipes; assembly: GCA_014182365.1. NCBI lineage: Eukaryota > Viridiplantae > Streptophyta > Magnoliopsida > Myrtales > Myrtaceae > Eucalyptus > Eucalyptus tenuipes. The sequence goes on along the minus strand of CM024539.1, from coordinate 41,862,588 downwards.
GTTCGTTTCAATAGTGAATGGGCATAACACTTGTACTCTAAAAGATGCAAAATGATTTAAAATTTGGAGTTATTGGGAATCAATGTTATGATATTGATTGCAAGCATTTTGAAAGAGCTTGATTAAGGATGTCTTTTCTTCAGAATTAGTTTCATGCTGTTCTATTGTGGGAGTAAAAGGAGTTCCAACACAGTCTGGTCTCTTTACTGCTCAGTTAGAAAGTAGAGGACTAATCAGAGTAAAAGCCTGAGCTCTGTTCAAGAATTTTTGCATGATTAGCTTGACTTTGATTTTTTTGCTTTAAAGATAGATGGCTTTTTAGCTCGACTTGTGCAAGTCATTGAGTTGCATCTGCTGCAGGATGTTCCATGGTCATTTTGGGAATTTTGGTGGTTTATTTTGAGTGTTGCCTCCTTTTTCAGTCTTCTGTTTGTTGGTTCAGTGGGGATCTGTTTAGTTTATTTGAATGTGATCCCTGTTTGTGAAGTCTAATGCTTATGAAGAATAAAAAATGTCCTTAAATTTTAGCTCCTTGCTCCACGTGAAGACCAATGAAAATGTTGACCTGTTAATGTCTCTTCAATGTTTACAGAGGGGGCTCAAACTGAAGGTTCAGTTGACGCTAATGGTTTCCCTGCTCCTGGAGCGAGGTGAGCCTCTACCTGACCTGTTTTTTTTTTGGTAATGCATTATCAGGTCGTTGTGACTGAAATTTTATGCCTCCCTTGATAGCTTGTCAGCTGGGATGGAACCAGAACATGAAAATCATAGGTCATATGACGAGGAGATTAAACCCGTTGAACCGAGCATTCCTACCATTCCCCATGCGGAGGAGACGTGTGAGCTCCTCAGCGAAACTTCTATTGAGGTCCCAATTGTAAATGAGAGTAGCGAGATTGATGGTGTGGCCACCGGCTCCCAAAACAATGCTGACATGCAGTATGAAGAATTATCTCAGGAACTTACTCAACCACATGAAAAATACAGTGGCACAGGTAAGAGACGCATTGTGAGTGAGAAACAAGAAGGAAGAAAGCAACCCAGATACAGCAGGAGGGGCAGAGGACGGGGAAAGCAAAATTAAGTCGCGATCTTGTATTTAGATTTTTATTGTTGTAACTTAGATGAAGGGCAGTGAATGGTAGGATAGGATAATACCGGGCAGCCTTTTTTAAGTTGCATGCTCTGTGAGCAGATCTGTGTTTTTTTTTTTTTTTTTTTCTCTTTTTAGTCCGTACTTTGTCCCTGTTGAGGCTCTTCAAATTGGTTTGTTTCTTTTTCACTGCCATTGGGTGGAGGTTCAGTAGGGAAGAAATGCTTCCACTTCATAAATTTTATAAAAAAGGCGTTGCAAAAATGTTAATGTTTTTCTAGTCTAAGAAATTTACAGCATGTCCTTAAGTGCATTGTCTACTGGCAAATCGACCTTTCTAATGCCAAAAGGAATAGGTGGTGGATAGGAAAAGGAAGTGTTCTCATTCCTCTGGAGATGACAATTGTTTAGGAATGAAAAGGAGACTGGCAAATAATTTGCCGTTAATAATATAATGGGGCTTCTTATTTTATGCCCGCAAAGCATTTGCATATAAATCATTTTTCCATAAATCAATCAGTCCATTTTTTTATTTTTTTTTAACTTTAGGTTATCTTGCCTGTGATGTCAATATTTACTCGTGTCCACATTGAAAATTGAGGATGCCAAGGGTGGAGAAAGTCCTCCCGAGAGAAAGTAACATCCAGAGAGATTTGCAATTTCAAAAATAGATCAATTCAAGTATCCCCCATTCTGACCCGAAGAAAAAAAGCATCCCTTATCACACAGTTAAAATGAGCGATAGGGGCAGGCCTCTTTTTTGGAGGACATTGACAGCATTGAATGCTCCTGATGGCCAGAGGGGAAACTCCAATCTAGGCAGAAAACACATGTTGAAGCCGAGCTTTGGGGGCTCTGTAAACTACTAAGACTGTTGATACAAAATGTATGATATTTTTAGGAAACAAATCAGAGCACTGCGAAGAACAACTGCTGCCGAAATGTAGTCTCTCCTTTGAGCTTCATAATGACAGTCAAGAACTAGGATCAAATGAGAACTTCAAGTGACAATAAATCCACAGCTTACTCTTTCATCGTCTCCCATTCTTAATAGATCTCAATTCAGCATCCTCTGAGAAAAAAATGAAAAACGATATTGAGTCCAGACTTATCAAATCCTTATACTACTAGGAAAAAGTATCAGCAGTACAAATCATTCATATAAATGATATAGTTGGGCACTTTGGGCGTTTTGCTAATTACACTGCCTGAAGTTATAAAAGTTCCAACTCCCTTGAATTCTCCTCCTTATCTTTCAAGCTCCTGTCAGGTCATACAACCTACAATGCAATCAGTTGCTCCCTGTGAGACCTTGGTTTCACTTGTCATCACCTCATTCCACTGTCTTGATTAGGCAGTAAAGAACAGTTGCATAGTGAAATAACAAGAATAACATAAATCCAATATGGATTCCACAAGGGACAGAAGGCAAACGAGCTCATAAGCATGCATTCAAACAGACAAACAAGGCAGCCAAGAAAAAAATCTATGCATACTTTGAAGACCAAACAAGATGGACCTAAAAAATTTAAAGAATATCAAACTACTATCAATAATTAATGGACCTGACAAAGTAAAACTGATAAGAAGAAAAGGACCAATTGGGTGGCACAGCAGTGACGGTGAAACAAGAACAACAATGTCTTTTACACATTGAAAATATAAACAGTAGAACTTGGCCTCACTGAGCAATTTGGACAGCTGGATACATTGACCAGTTGGAAATGAAACGGGTGAATATCACAAGGATGTTCCAATCATTTTTTTGTTTTTCACTACGATCAGGATGCAAAAATAACCAATAAGAACATTAATACTAATCCAAAAACACAATTGCAACTAATTCCCATAACTCCCAAAATGAATTTAGCAAAGTTGGAAGTTAATGAAAAGTGATATTTTCAGCAAAATGATGAGCAGCACATTTTAAATGAAACTTAGTGACAAGAAAATTTTCCTTTTCTGATAGTTCCAAAGTATAGTGCAGAAAAAGGGAAGAAAAAAGACAAACAAGCAGAAGTTGGACGTGAATACCTCAGATATTGCTGTTACATTGTACAGTTTGGAGCTTTGTCGAGTCCAAATTTCTAGGAGGTGCTTCTTTGCTGATATAATTGATGGAGAGCTTGTGGCAAATTTAAAACAATTTCTGCAAATGCTGAACATGGAAGAGAGAAAACAAACAAAAACAAAATTAGTGTCAAGCGCTCCATCACTCCAATGCCATATGTTAGATCCACATAATAAAACTTATTCCTTCAATCCTCAAAGTTGTTCACCTCAGATGGTCTAGTACAGACTCATTCTAAGATTTATCTCATAACAAACTTATATTTTAAAAAGTGCATATCCAGTAAAAGTCTTAGCCTTCAAATCTATAGCTCGTGGAGTTAACCAGGAATATTGGCAGTTCAATGCACCAGATAAAAAATTCAACCTGCCAAAACCCTTGAGATTTGACATCCTTTCTTTCTATAAGTGAAACTTTCACATCTTACCTGAAAAGTGGGCAAGAGCTTCACAAATTATATAGGCAGGGAAAAATACCTTCTGGCAAGCTCATACTTCGCAAGGCCTCCTCAGCATAAGAAAGACGAGCTGGACTAGGGTGACTTCCTGAAACTCCATTTCCCCTTCGGCTCATGGAGACTGGACTGGTAGAGTTCTTCCTTGGCCACGCCAGGACTCTAATACGAGTTGGAAGTACGCAAATGAGGTCTTCATACCTCAGAGTAACAGTTACCTTGCTGCAAAAGATACCATCACAATGTCATCTATTCAGGGACCTCTTAAGAGTTGGATATTCAAACACAGGACCTCCTACACTGAGATTATGTAGAATTAGTGAGACAGCCACTCTGATTCATCTAGAAATTCAAGTTGATAAAAGGAAGTGTGGCATGATACTAAAATGCTCTGATAGGGAAGAACAGCAAGATTACTTTAACTGGGACAAAATCCTTCTGATGGCACTATACATGCAGACGAAACAGATTTATTTGACAAAAGAAGACAAGCTGCAGGACCAGCTTAACCATTGAAACCAATCAACATCAAAATCAACACAGAAAAGGTAGAGCAGAGCATGAGATCAAATAATCGACATGTTGTCAGAATCAAAAGCTATCCATTAAAAATCCCTATACACATGAATAGATTAAAGAAAAATTAACCAACCACTCAAAGTCATCAAGCACAAATTCGACCATGTTGAATGGAAGACTGTGATACAACTCTCCAATTTGGTTTCCATACAATTCTTTAATAAGGCGGACCTGCATAGATGGGCAATGTAGATAAGAAAAAGAGAATCCAATTTGAGGTATGCAGTTACATGTTAATGACTCGAAGCAACCAAAACTTCAGAAAAGACCAGAGATGTAGTAAACATCAAGTAAATGCACATAATGACATACCTGTTCACGTCTATCCACATAAGCCTGCAGAAGTTCTCCAACGCGGTCTATAAATTTCTGTATATAAATCATTTTGATGAGAAAAGATCTAACACAGAAAGCCCAATTCCCAAAGGATTCAGGTAGGAGACCTCACCATTGCATTTGAAGAAAGGAGCTCATTTTCTGCATCACGTATTGGTATAAAAAACGGAACTGTATGTTCCAGGACAGTCATCTTTTGCAAAAATGATTTACTCTCAAGAACGACGTGGTATAGTTCACATGGCTCTCCTGCAAGGTTCAAAAATAGATGTGCTATTACCCTTGCTAGATTTATTTATTAAAAAAAAAAAAAAAAAAGGACAGCTGATACATGAATTTTCCCCAAAACTATTTGTGAAGTACGCGGTCAAGAAAATATAGAGTAAACTGTGGTCTTTACAACTTCCACTTGGGCCAGCATGTGTCTATCCCTAGATAAGCTCAAGATACCTTTTTAAATAAAATCCAATGTTTTGTACAACAGTCACGCCAATAGGGATAGGGAAAACCCTAAACTCACAAACAAAATTTGCTGTTAAAAACTGTTAAAGTATAGATAATTTACATGATAGTAGAAAAGGCCTTCGACCAAAAAAAAAAAAAAAATATTCATCAGCGAACCCAATTATAATGAAAAACATTAGTTGACAACGTAATTCCATTGGGGGTCATGCACACCCATGTCATTAGACATCAATTTCATCAGATAAAACCGTTGTTCAAATTCTCAAATCAGGACAAGAAAATAGGCTCAGACAATGCAAAAATTCACTTTTAAATCATCATAATGTAGACAATCCTTCCTTGTAACTAATTGCTGCATTTTGATCAATCTGGAATTGCAGCTTCAACTGCATGAAAAGATCAACTTGGCAACTACGTGTGTGGTAACAGATGTGTGGTAGCTAAAAAACAGAAAAGGTAGGATCATAGGAAGCAACGTCTCTCATGACTCAGGATCATGTTTCTAACTGTGTCTTGTTTGGTCCCTCCCTTCCTCTCTCTCTCTCTCTCTCTCTCTCTCTCTCTCTCTCTCAGCCTCACTCCAATCCCTAGTGTACTTGGTACTTTTAAATCACTAAATTGGTATCTCATAGTTTATCCACCAACACACGTGTTGCTGTAAATGATGCATGTCCCACTTGTCCGATCAAGTACACTAGCCATTTTTGCTTATAGAAGAATCAAATTTTATGGGAACAAGCAAAACCCTCTATGAAAAATATGGTGCATAAACCAGATAGACAGTTCATACTCCAGCTAATTAACAACAAATTACCAGCAAAAAAAGTTTCATACTGTATGCCAATTCTTGCGCCTTCCAAACAACAAATCACCTGCTCACAAAAATTAACACCAGATCAAGACTTCATTTGCATGTAAAGTGCCAATCAACACAAAGCCCCGGATTTCAATTGCAAATAGAGGAGACTGCCAATCAGTTTTCACAATTATCCCTGATCCTGGCATGAGATGATACTAAAGCCAAAGTAGATATTTTGTGAAGAATTTATATTTAGCTTCCCATGTTCAATGAATCTAGCAAGCACCACAAATTCAAATCTAACGATAAAACCTACTGCATTGTGCATCCATGTTTTCTGCGGGATACTTCAGCATGTGGTTCTGCGGTGTACTTTGTAACAAGCCACAGGCTAGAGTATCTCGAAACTACAGTTATACGATCATCAATATAAGTTCAAGGATCCAAACAAAACACTGTATAAATATCAAAACCTTGCCTTGTTTCCAACTTTATAAGTAATTTTTTCCTGAATATAAGTGCCTGAAGAGATAGTTGTGTCCCCTGCCATAGACTTCCTGTCTGCCTCCATGTGAACCTTATGCGAAAGGTGAGAGGTTCTCAATTAAATTTCAATCGAGTAATAACAAGTAATAGCAAGAACTGCTAGAATACAAAGAGAATCTTATTCATGAAAACCAAACATTAGTAAGGAGGAGAGAACTTAGCAGACAATAGGAATCAGCAGAAAAGTACCCGCTCTCTTATGGTTGCCAAGAGGCCATCATTCCATTCTTCACCATCCAAGTGAATCTCTGAAAAATATTTCGTGTGTTTACTTTATTAAAGCAGCAGATTAAGCAGATTGCTAATAGAAACGCAGGAGATGGAGCACTTATAATGAGAATCTAAACAATATATACCGTGGAAGGTCATCTACATCATAGCTGACTAGCCTAGTAAATCTGTCGCGTAGTTTGCACAGGTGACAAAACTAATGGATAGCACAATCTAACAACCTCAAAAGAGATGCAGCTGTTCACTGCATGAAATATAGTTGACATGGTCAACAAAAAGTTCAATTAATGGACACAAGAACAAGAAAAGGCTTTGGCTAACGTGAAAGACCTGAAATAAATAATGCTTGAAGAGTAGATCTCTGCAGTTGTAAGTGAAATAAAAAACCTAATCCAAACTCAGAAGCATAATCCTAAAAGAAGCTTCTTTGGCAACTTGAAATCGATTTTTCTGGAATACTATTAGTTGGCCTTGGCTGGACCTTATTAATCGCCAAGACAGGGCAGGCAAGGAACAAGCCTCGGCTTAGCCCTAGAAGCATCTGTCAAAAAAACAATGTGGCCGATGATCAGGCCAGCACTTATAGCCCAAGTCCATTGCAATAGCCATATAAAGACAGGCCTACCCAGCACTCATTTTTTTTTCCCCCACCTAAGACTGAACATTTTACTGTTACACGTTAAAGAATTCAGAAGGCAATTGAGATGGAATAATTAACTACCAGAAGTGACCCAAGAATTAGCATCCAAAAGCCAAATGCTGTTTGAAGGAGATAAAAGGCTAATAAATGATAGGAAAATACGCTATCAATGTCGAGAGATACCTTGACTTTGGGAAGCACGTGCTGTGTCAAATTCTTTCTGTAGACGCTCAAAAACTGATTTGTCAGAGTCCCTGCAACTTCACATCAGTCTAGCCTCAGTACCTAAGTCTATTACAGTCAAAGCTGTCCCAATCATCTGATACTAGATCCGTATACACCAAGGTGAAACTAGACACTGAATTAAACAGCATTTAATAGCACTACAACCAGGAGCACCACTTGAGGTTATGTGAAAAGAACACCGTCATAACTCTTGGGCATAACCATAGACAACTAAATATCACTTGGCCAGACAGCAAGTAGCCGCGTAACCGTGCCCGAAGTTCACTACTAGAGCAATCTTGGAATTTTTTTCTTGCCAAAGGGATTACCAAATAGCTCCATTATGAACACAATAAATGGATATTCGGGCCACAGGATGAGGAGCAATCCCAAATAGATTCCTACCGCTCGTGATCAAAAGACTAGGAAACTCCGCGGCCTGCGCTTACAGATATACTTCGCGACTGCAACGCTAGAGAAGCCACTGAATCCGCACGATGAGGAGCGACGATCGACAAACAAATGCCGACGTGGGAGAGAGTACCTGGAGAGACGCTCGGACAATTCCGCGTGCTTCTTGAGGACGTTCGAAACTGCCGGAAACAACAAAGATCGACCCCGATGAGATTCGCCGACGCATGCAGCAGCAACAGAAGCAAGATTTAGGGAAAAAGAGGGGGAGAGAGAGATGGTTACATCTGGATCGAGTGGCCTCCAACCTGAAATCTTCCTCCGGCAGGAAGCTCTGAGGGGATTGGCGAATTCCGCGGGGGTTTGGGCAAGACGAGCGAGGACAGTCAGAGGAGAAAGAAAGAAAGGATTTTCGGGGCGGTCATTATGAAGAAGAAGAAGAAGAGGAGAGAGAGAATGGACAGTTACCGTTTCCGCCATGGCCGCAGCAGGACTTTTAGTCAGGGAACGAACGGATTGAACCCCAGCTGATGATGATGATGATGATGATGATGATGATGTGTTCTCCGACTGCTCCCGAAGTTTTCAGATTGATCGTGAATTTCAGAGGATGGAGAGAGAACGAGGGAGAGAGAGAGAGAGTACCGCCGCTTCGCCTCGGCGAAACAATCGGAAATCAGCGAGGAGGAGGAGGAGTTTGCAGTTTTGAAGTGGCACCGGTTCGGAACTGGCTCGGAACGATATCATCTCGTGTCGTGTGGTCCATGAATGGACCGGACCGGACCGGACCTCAGCGGGTCTCCATGGGCTTTCGGATATACCCGACCCGTCATGTCGGTGGGGCTGGACATTCTTAGGCTGAATTAATGAATGACCCAGACTGACCGATTCGGTTACGTTCGGGTTTTCGTTTTGGACTGTTTTCTTTTATATTTTTTGCTCTTTGGAATTTCATTTGCACCGGATAAAGATAACAAGCAAATCGGAAAAGGATAGAAGCATACGGTTTTCTATTGACATGAAGGAGGGACCAAAAAGGAGAAAAAAAGGACAGAGCAGTCGCATGCTTACAAGGGATATTAGAGACAATTATGGCCGTGCTAGAATTGTTTTGCAAAATAGTTATGATTGTGAAGATGTTATTAATATAAGAAATTTGCCCAACACCTTATATGACCTTAAGACTCTTTTTGACAATTGTATTGTTGTAAAAAAAAAATACGATACGTATGGAGTCTCATTGTAAACATTACATCTACTTAAAAATTGCTTAACTAAATCATTAACAACTTTATATATTACGTTGTTCTTCTTGAGGAAGTAATGGCTCTTAAGTCATATTTTGTGTGATTACACTCTATGTTTATCTCAAGTTCATGCTTCCTTAATATTGATCTATAGACATTCAAACCCTTCATTAATTCTCTAATTCCTGATTTTAAAATACAAAAATTCTCATTATCCTACGGTTATGTTCCGTGATAACTAATGAAGACAATGCCTCACGGGAGTTGGACTAATTAAACAACACTTGTCATTCACTTAATTCAAGCATGCTCTTGTATGATTATTTACTTTGACTAAGAATGATTATGTCAACCGTCGACAAAAAGACATTTTAATAAAGTTATTTGTGCCCAGAAAAAGAAAAACCCTTACAATGCCCGCACTTATTACTCATTCATGTAAGTAAACCTTAAAATGGGTTAAGTTGCGTTGTCTAAAGCTTAATAATTAATGCAATACAAAGTAGGCATTTTATAGGGTTTTACTTTGGTCCGAGATGGGTTTTTGGAAACGGGTAGGAGAAACGGGCGGGGGGTGGTCCAGGTGATGGATGGATCCGATCGGATCCGATCCGACCCGGATATCCGATCCAGGGCACATTCACACGGAGTTGGCGCGAGCCGAGTCGCCACGGCTCGGTCGCGCGGAGCCGCGAGACGAGAGACCCGGCCGATCCCCCTTCCCCCGGCCCCGACCTTTTTGACGCACGAGCGAATCGAGCGAAGAAAGAGAAAGACCAGCCCAGCCAGCGAAGACGGACTTTTGCTCCTTGCTTCTTCTTCTTCTTCTTCTTCTTCTTGCTCCTTCTGCTGCCTGCAATTTGAAAAAAAAAAAAAAAAATTTCCGCCATTGCTGCGCTCCCCTAAACACTCGAGCTTCCTCGTGTCGAGCACTCGGCCTGCAGTCTCTCAGCTCAATGCGCTCGCATCCGAAACCCCACGGAGCTCTCTCCTGAAGACGACCCCCGAGAAGATACAGCGCGGGGGAACCGAGAGGTGTTGGAGCCCGCGAGATTCGAGCTCGCAATTTCCGCCAGGTCAGAATTCAATCCTTCCGCGCAGCTCTAATCGCCGGTCAATTCGAAATTTTTCTCTCTTTTGCTGCACCGCATTCTCTGTTCCCGGCCTCCGCCTCCGTTCCACTCGACTGCCGTGGGTTTGGGTTTGGAATTTTGCTTTTTCGAGTGGGTAGCTCTTCAATTGCGTGTGGGAACGGTCGTTTTACCCGCGGGGGCTGATTTGATTTCTTGTCCGTGCAGCTCGTGGAAGCGCCGAGCTCGGTGGTTCGGAACTTAGGGTTTCTGATATTCGTGTCCGCTGTTGATCGATTGGGGAGCTCCATTTTGGTTTTCTGCGAATTTTCTTCGCGGACATTCTTGCCCTAGGGTTTTTTGGGGATTTCCGGGAGTTTGTATATGCCTTGGCGCTCTGGACATGTGGCTGTCTGAATATTTCGTCTGGAAACAGAAGTAGCGGCAGTGGCTGGGTGTTTCGATGGGGTTCTGGTGCGTATGAAGATGGTTTACTGGTCTGCTGGTATGTGCTGAGTTCGAGAATTTATTTGCATTTGATGGGTGTAAATCAGGTATTGCAGGTCATTCAAAGTTGGAATTAACGGCAGTTTTGTGGCTGCAGTTGTTAATTTGGGCATTTGTGGGGCCGTGCTTGGTGCATGATCTTATTCTTTAAGAAATGCAACCGCAGCAGGGCTTCAGAATCGATCTGGGTGACTTGAAAGCTCAAATTGTGAAGAGGATTGGAGTGGACAGATCAAAACGCTACTTTTATTATCTGAACCAGTTCTTGAGCCAAAAGCTCAGTAAGGGTGATTTTGACAAGCTATGCTGTCGAGTGCTTGGAAGGGAGAATCTCCCATTGCACAATCAGTTCATAAGATCGATATTGAAGAATGCATGCCAAGCCAAAATACCGCCACCAGTTTACGAAGCAGATCCTGCAAAATCTGTCTCACGAACCGCCAAACTTTCACCTAGCGTAGAAGATGGTTCTGACCAAAATGGGTCACTTATTCAAAATCAAAACCAGAGTTCCTCTATTTGGTCAAATGGAGTTCCTCAAGTCCCTCTCCGAAAGGCCAGGTCTGGAATTCGTGAAAGGAAGCTCAAGGATAGGTCGAGTCCGCTGGGGCCAAATGGAAAGGGGGAAAGCTTGTATCTTCAACTGCCACAGAAGATAGCGGTAGCAAGGTTATTGACTGAGAATGGGCTTTTGTCTCCATGTGATTACCGAAGATCATTGCAGAATTATCAAGCTGTTCCTGGGCTGCTTGAGAAGGACAGAGGTTTTATTCAGGAACCAGCAGATAAATCTAGAGTGCACAGTAAAAATGAGGCTGCAATGGCCATAGTGGAAGATGGGGAGGAGGTGGACCAGGCAACCCTCTCTAGTTTATCTAGAACTTCTTTGCATGCACCGCTTGGAGTTCCATTTTGTTCTGCTAGTGTAGGTGGTGGCCGCAAAGCCATGTCGGTGGGGAACTCTGATGATTTTGTTAGTTATCATGACACTGGGGAATTGTCTGACACAGAATCCCTGAGGAGACGTATAGAGCATATAGCGACTGCACAAGGAATTGGAGGAGTGTCGGTTGAGTGTGCTAATATATTAAACGTGATGTTGGATATCTACTTGAAGCGGCTTATAAAGTCTTGTATCCAGGTGGTCGGAGCAAGGTCCACACCTGAGCCACATAATCATCTCGTCCAGAAGCATCAGATTCCAGATAAGGTCCTTAATGGTACGTGGCCTGCTAGTAATCACTTGCATATGCGAAATAATGTCATTGGAGGGATGCCTGAGAAGAAATTCCCAATTTCTGTATCTCTGGTTGATTTTAAGCTTGCAATGGAGCTGAATCCACAGCAACTTGGAGATGACTGGCCATTGCTGCTTGAAAAGATTTCTTTGAGTTCATTTGAGAAATAAACGTGATGGATATGCCTTGATCATGCCAAATGTGTGTCCATTCTGGTTCAAATGTTCCAGAAAGATGTCATTGGCAATCGGCATTTGATTGCCATCTCATCTTGATACCATGAGGAGTCTGGTGGATAATGCAGAAAACCAGTTGAAATACATGGTCTCAGCGTGGTGTGCATTCTTCAGCTTGCACTGCATGGGGCACAATTTGGAGTACTAGCAACCACACATTGGGAACTTGCAATCATAACCCATTACCAGTTGATCTATTACAGATATGCAAGTTCAAAATCTTTGTAATCCTCTTCCATGGATGTGCAACTCAAACTTTTCCTATTATTTATGGCTGATGAGGATGATTTCAAAGATGTTTTGCGGGATAACTGGATGTAACTTGATTTAAGGTATAATCACTTCTGTAAGAGCTGCGGTACTCCATTGTATGTAACTTTAGAACCTCATGATTGTTTGAAATCCAATATTAATAACACATTGATTTCCATTTACTTCTCCGTAGTTCTGTATTTGGGTATCTTGGTAAATGAATTTTTTAGGGTTTATGCTTTGATCATTTTGCCTTTTCCTTGGGCTGTCATCAATAAGAATACGTGGCATTCATGATTCTGTATTCGCAGAAAAGACAAACACATACTTTCTTGCCTAAATTACAGACATTACTAGCATGATGCTGCAATGATTGGTTTCATTAAACTTCTGCTGAAAATGAGAACGTGCCTCAAACTTGAGTTTACAGTTGTCCTGACATCTAGGCAAACGGAACTCCTGATAACCATGCTGCACAACAATGTTGTGCGTTCCCATTACCTGGCTGTAGTTTTAGTTACATGAGAAATTGATAAGTTTTACTGAATTTAGTTGACTCTGTTTTTATTGTCATTGATATGATATTTGGTATGTAATAAGTTGCAGAAATTGGATAACTATGTAGGAAAAGATGGATGCCTTTTGAACTAATTTAGATCTGTAGATTAACAACATTCGTATGAACTACGATGCAGACCCTCGGATATTTTGCTTATATTATTATTGGTATTAGGAGAAATCCTTTTGAGTTTTGAAAGATTAATGCCTGTTGAGCTTCATCTTGAAAACATGCTGAAGAAGGTGTACAACAATGGTAATACAACATATCCTGGATTTTTTCTTATGTTGTACAATCTAATATTACAGAGGACCACATATAGTCTTGTTATGTTAATATCTTTCTTGATTGCACATGGGTTCCAGCTTGGGTGTCAATTATATGCCTCCATCATTAGCTTGGACATTTCTGCAGGCTGACACACTCTTTTGAGATGCCTGGGGCCCATGTGGATTTAAGTATGTCTTGAGACAAAGTAGTATCTAAATTGTAAAAATGCTTGTGGTATGGCATAGTGTGCAAATTTTGAGTGCATCTTGGTCTGGTAGGACAGTGGCTTGAGAAGATGGTAGCTAGCGTGATAGGTATGCTGGTATCAGGAGCCCACAATGCTTGGGTCATTCGTGTGACATGTAGGCAGTTGTGTGGAAGACAGCTACAATAGTGTGGCTTCACATGTGACATTCCAAATTTCACATGGAGTAAGAAAAGAAGTGCATTCACAGATAAGAGAGGCTCGTCCCCTAAAGCCTACACTTTTCATTTTGAAGGTTTTGTCTGCAAAGGTTCAAGCATGAGTTGTGATGGAGTCGAGGAACTTTATGTCCAAAGTCCCAACTAAATTAGGTAGTGAAACATCTGGCGACCTGGAATTAGATCCTGGGTTTGTCAAATGAGCATGAGGGAGAGAAGGTGAAGTTAGCCTCTGTCATGCAAATGAACTGTTGGAGTTATTATTCATTAGATATTCAATGCTTGTACATGGATTATATATGGTGGAAGCATTCTACTGACTCTTTATTTTTTTCTTGGTAATTTATTGTATCATCCACGAGTCTTAATTCCTTCTATTGCTTTAGAATGATGCATCTGTTCACTGCCTTTTCTTTTAATAGTTCTTCCGTGAAAGGAATAGGAAGATATCTTGATTAACCAATTGGTAGCAGCTTTGCGGTTAGTATCAATTGTTCAATCTTTCATTCACTTGGAGCAGAAAGTCCCAGAGCCCTTGAAGCATGAGGTAGAGTTGATCTCTCACTCATTTCTATTTAATAATGAGAAGGGACTGGTCATATATAGCAAGTCTTACTTTTGTTGAAGTGTTTGAGAAAACCTCAAGGATGCTGCTTATGGCATCTGCTATAGGAACTATTTCTAGAACTTGGAAATTTTTAAACCAATTCACTGTGGCACTGCATCTGAAGCGTATTGTGTAAGAGAGGACTGGAGGAGCAACAGCTGATCTCCATTCATTGGTGCATCAGATTTGAGTACTTCTTATGGGCACTGGAAAGATACACAGAAACAGATTGTAACCCTGATATGTCTGATTGTAGTTGCTGCATCTGTTACTGCGGATTAAATTGGATAAGACAGGTAAGTTTTTTTTTTTTTTTCCTTTTTAGGCTTCTAGAAATATATGTTCACACAGTACATGGGTTTTCCTGTGTCTTGATCAGGTCTGCATCTGCTTATTTGAAGTATTCTCAGTGACTTTTGGTAGATAGTCTGATGCTATCCAGCTTCTCTTACAAACAATCACATTCTTTTAGAGTAAGCTTGTGTTTTTACTCTTCTTTTTTCTTTTTTAAATTTGTTTGATGGAGCAGAATGAAACTGCAGGAGTAAATTCAGCAGGAGTCTGAAGAGAAACTAATTGCTGACTGTTGATGCCCCACTTTTTCATGAGGTTAGGCATTTGAACTCTATGGCAAATGCTACAGAGTAATTCCTGAAAGATGGAATAGTTTTTAAAGGTAATGCTTGCATTCTCAAGCTCAGTGATGTCTGGTCTGATATTCCTTTAGAGATGTGTCGGAAGGTTTGTTTGCTATAACTATTTTTAAGCATCTGCATCTTAAGACGTACTCCACCAGGTATTAACTTGTCTTAACTATATTGTTCTGTTAATATGTAAGTGATGATGTCATCACAAAGTTAGCCTAAATGACGGGCCACTGCTGATGCATTATGTCGAGTCTCATATTAATGAGGTGTGCTGTGCTTCATGGATTGAATCGTGGCAATATTATTGAAGTTGAAAGTGAAACTGGACAAGTCTTCTTATCTCCTGTGTGCCAATTTGTCACTGGATCTGTCTTTGTATATTACTTTTTCCCCCTATCTGCACACAATGTTTTTGGGGGAGTGCAATTTGCATGCTGTCAAAAACAGATCTTGGGTCTTGTAATGACACAACCAAATTAAGTGACAGTGCACTAGAGATGCTCATGCGAGAGCAATCTGATGGTTAAGTATGCTCTTCTTAAGTTGTGATGCAGCACCGGTCAAGCTTCGATCAAGGAGAGTGTCCGGGGATAAATGCGATCCAAGAAGACAAAAAGAATGATGCCCGGATGTAAGTACTAGTCTGAGGCCAAAATAAATGGGTTATTATTTAGAGATTGTGAGGCCATAGTCTATCTCATTCGATTTTACAAAGGTCCGCTCTTCACTTGCAAGGTGCAACTCGAGCTGTTGATTCTTTGCTTTATTTTTCTCTTTTCTTTTAGTTCGGGGGTCATCCAACATTTTTTGCTTCAGTTTGTATGCGAAAGTGACAGTGAATTGTACTAATGTCTCCTTTAAGCTCTGTCCTTTTACATATAACTAACCCTAACTAGTGAAGCTACGCTTCTTTTTAAAACTTGTTACCAAAGTGCGATTGAATCATAAAATTTACATAAAAGTGCAATCAAGTTTCAAAATTTGTCAAATTGATGCAATCAAGTCCATTTGTTAACTCTGTTAATTTGTCTAATGGCAAATGATGATGTAGATTTTATTTTATTTTTTCCCTGCATGGAGCTGATGTGGCATTCCAACAATTCTTGGATGGATGTCAAATTGGTTCAATCAAGCCTATTAATAGTTTATTGTCCTCAAGATTTGAGAACTCTGACTTTCTATCTAAAGAAAAGAGAAACGCTTGGAACCTGGAGGAAGTCCTTGCTCTACAAAGTTGTAGAAAGTCGTGTAGGGCGTCCTCGTGTCTACTGAAATCAAATCATGCATATCAAGAAAAGGGTTGGGAGAAGCAGCTGAAAATGCACCGCAACACCATCGCATCGAGATACTCTCAAGGACAACTAAAATGAAATTATAAGGGCAAGTGCTTTTGTTGTGAAAGTTTGGATATATGAGATGATAAGGACAACTAAAATGAAATTATAAGGGCAAGTGCTTTTGTTGTGAAAGTTTGGATATATGAGATGATAACTGTAACGATCCAGCTCAACGAGGGCAAGTAGTGATTAGAAAGTTAGGACAAAGAGTGACTCTTGGTAAGCTTTTAGGATGATGAATAGGGCGTGCTTGAGATATACATGTGAAAAGACAAGCTTCATTTTGAAATTAACGTGTTTAGGTTAGAGAACTACTATGATAGGTGATCTCTTTTGGGAAAGTGATAGCCTGTATGCTTGTCACGGGCTAATCGATTAGGATCATGATCGCGCGGCGACTCGGGCACTTTTGGATCGACTTGGATCGTCGAAGCGCCTAAGCCAAGCCTTGCTCGATCAAATGCTCACTCGCTCGCTTACTCGAATCGTAGAGAGAGAGTTTCTAGAGAGAAGAGCTCTGGAAAGAAAGGAGCTTTGTATTGCTGAAAGGATTGAATGATACAAATGAGAGGGAGGACACCCCTTCTTATACTTAAGGGCCTCAGATTACATCCGTAGATCGACTTTTCATTCGGTAGACGAGATCGCATCGCCCTAACCACCGACACTAATGACAACTACTAGCTACCGACATAAATAACCGACACTAATGGCAGAAGACTTCTAGAATGTGGCTCAATTACCGTATCGTCCGCCCTTGGAAATTTTTGGGAGAAGTCTTGTTGGGAATCCGAGCGACCGCAGGAGGTCTTCCGCAGCAAGGCACAGCCCTTTAGCACCCGAAACCTCTTGGCCGTGACATTCTCCCCCACTCAATCAAGCGACGCCCTCGTCGCTCACAGCTTCACGGGCGGCTTTCTTGGCACGAGCATGGGCTTTGGCGCGAGCTTTCTTATTTCGGTTTTGCTTGGCTTGAACGCTCACGAACGGTGGACCACACCCTTCCATTATCACCTCCAACTCGGCTCGGGCGCAGCACGCGGCGAGTACTCAACCTCGAACGACAGCTTGCCTTTCCATCCGCCAAATTGGACATCCACGTTAGGAGTCGAACCTATGCCTCGAAGGCCATCCGAGTTGATGGGCTTGAACGAATTCCCGGTTGGCTCCACGCGAAGTTCCAATGCCTTCGCCACTTTAGTCGACATGAACATGTTCGACGCACCTGTGTCGACCAAGGCGTATAGCGTTCGGCCGCACACGTCGACTTCCACGAAGAACATGTCCGAGTTCGATGCAGCTTCCTTTTCTTTGGACGGCGATCGAGCTTGGACGGAGTTGATCATCTTCACGCCTCCAAGTCGGACTTGCCGCCTCTCTTTTTTGGGCTCTTCGTCCACCTCTTCGATGGCCAGAAGGGCATTGATCCTGCCCTTCTTCAGGCACTTTTGGGTCCAATGCAGACCTTTACAAATGTAGCAAGGAGAAGGCGGGGGTTGATCGAACTTACTCGTCATACAGTCCGTGGGTCGACCCCTTTGGAAGGACGGCTTGGAGTGCTTCTTGCTTCGTCCTCGGAGGATCGATCCGACCTCCAATCTCTTGCTCAGTTCTTTGGCTCAGCCTTGGTGAGATCGACGAGTGACTCGGCCACGCATAGCGCTCTTGCTAGACCATTCACATCCCGTCGCTTGAGCCTCCTCCTCTCCAAGATTGCGGATCTAGAGTTTGAGTTTCGTGAATTCTCTCATGTACTCTCGAATCGTGCTCCTCTGTTCGAGGTGATGGAGCATGCTACGGGCGTCTTGTTGAGCAAACTTAGGGAAAAAGTAGTCTCGGAACTCCCTCACTCGACCATGGCACTCCGGACCTTCGCCAACTTCTCATCAATCGCAGCTACGGCATCCATCGAGGCTTCTCTCTTCTTTGTTCGGCCGCGAGTCTCCTTGACTTGCACAGCCTCTCCATCCATAGTAGCTTTGTGACTCGACATTCTTTCGAACATCTAGTGCTCCTCAATCTCTGGAAATGGATCCCTCCCTTGCTCTGATACCACTTGTCACGGGCCGATCGATTGGGATCGCGACAGCGCGGCGACTCGGGCACTTTTGGATCGACTTGGATTGTCGAAGCGCCTAAGACAAGCCTTGCTCGACCGAATGCTCACTCACTCGCTTACCCGAATCGTAGAGAGAGTTTCTAGAGAGAAGAGCTCTGGAAAGAAAGGAGCTTTGTATTGCTGAAAGGATTGGATGATACAAATGAGAGGGAGGACACCCTTCTTATACTTGAGGGCCTTAGATTACATCCGTAGATCGGCTTTTCATCCGGCGGATGAGATCGCACCGCCCTAACCACCGACACTAATGACAACTACTAGCTACCGACATAAATAACCGACACTAATGGCAAAAGACTTCTAGAATGCGGCTTAATTATTGTATCGTCTACCCTTGAAAATTTCCGGGAGAAGTCTTGTTGGGAATCTGAGCGATGGCAGGAGGTCCTTCGCAGCAAGGCACGGTCCTTTACCACGCGGAACCTCTTGGCCGTGACACTTAATGATATGACTGTGAGCCGCTGTAAGGCTCGATGGGATGAACTAAAGTGAACAATACTTCAAGTAAGTTAATTCAAAGATATCAACTTCTGTCATGCTTCGTCGGATGACAAGAGATGAATAAAGTAATTATTTGCATGACTCATTTAAAAGGAACAACGGGCTCTATTGCGACAATGTATTAAGGAAATCCCAGTAGGCCATGATCACTTCAATTGTGCTGAATATCTGATAGATGGTCATCATGTTATTATCTTGGAGCTTTCCAAATGAATTCTTCCACTTCTGCTGCAGCTTCTCTTGCTGCTTCTTCGCTTTTAGATGTTGAATCCAGCGGCGCAGTGGAGCACGACCGTTCTTATTATAGCAAAGCCACCAACGACTTTCATTGTTGCTAGTACCAGCAAGCGTGACCCTCCTTAAGCGCCTTGTTAGCCCCAACCATTTTGATTTGCTCATAAAATGTTCCTTCATCGACCTGAGGTGTTGCTTGCTGTCAAGTTAGAACAACAACTCTACATAAGAGTTAATTTTATAGGTCCGGCAATTGAATGATCCCTCAACTTGCAATGAAATTTCCCAACGAAGACAAGCAAGAAGGTGTCAGGAGATAGTGAACGCAGCGGTGAACGCAGCGGCGACTTTTTATGCTCCAGTTCCAGCTTCTTTGGAACAGGACAAAGAAGCAAGCCTAGGAATTGAAGCCCTGTCGCGGGACATTGATAACGCTGGGGACAAGGGGATGAACGTTCTTTTCGCGCTATATTTCAACTTGTGCTGCTCGTTGGCAAGTGCCATCGCGCGATAATAGTTGAATCGTTGTCCAATTAATTGAGATGGCTTATAACCAAAACAACATGCTCCACCTCAGAAATCGCGGTCATGATTCCGAATCATGACAAGGATATCCTTCTGGGGGCTACCCTCAAGGGTCTTGTTCCCTGAAAATTACTCGATTGGGAGGTAATGGGGGAATATTATCATGACTTCCAAGGCGTACTCTTATCACTCATGTTGACACACATTTAGAGAAAGTTCCGGTGATGCACTTGACTTAGAGCATTGCTCTTGATGACTAGAATTTCGATATGGGTTAAGCTTTTCTCTTCGTTAGAATATAGGTGTTAAGCTGCTGAACAGACGTATGAATCCGTTAATATGAATGATATTTTTATAGGAGATACGCTGAATATCCCTTCAAGAGAATTTCTCTATAACATATTATCATTTATACGATTACAAAACGCATTTCCATTGTCCCGACCCAAGAGCTCCTTTTGCTATCATTCCATGGTATAATCGTATTTGATTGACAATGACAACCTTTCTTTTGACTTCTCATCAAAGTTAAAACACATACACAGAAACACCCCGCAAGTACTACGCTTATGGATTAGCATTTCGGGCAGATCATGGTTAAAACATTGCAAGGTTCTATTGAAAGACACAGCATGCTAGTTAGGATTTGTAGGAAGGTACGAAAATTAGCCCCGAAGAAAGCCTATTTTCCCATGCCAAGTTACCCCCGAAACTTTTGCAATAAAAGTCTCTGCGCTCCCCATGGATATCACCATCATCATTTTCATATCAATTGCGGGGGCAATCGGTATAACAGAAAACTAAGACACCTGTAAGTTGTACATTCAAGTGCTCGATCTGATTCTGAACAACTCAAATTCCAGTCTGCAGTCTTCAGTTTGCAAGGCCAGAGAAGTGAAGTGCCCTCCAGAGAAGTGAAGTGCCCTCTTTTTTTCATCACCAGTAAGACATAAATTTGGATTTTCCAATGATGACAAACAGCCGTCAGTTGTTATGATTTTTGCCTTATTCACTTTGTTCTTCAAGTGCCCTCTTTTGCCCTTTTTGTTTATCCTCCCCCGCCAAAGTGAAGTGTTTGTCTTCTTTTCTTTGCTTAGCTTTTGGTGGGCCTTATAATGAACCGAAATTTATGCGAAAGAATGAGTGGCAGCTGAGAACATCTTAATCGTTATTGCACATACATAGGCTGAATTATCAGCAATATTAGGTCCCTTTTTTTTTTAGTTATCTTCCTTTCTTGTTCTGATTTCTTCAAAAGAGTGAAGTTTTGGAAATGGTAACTGAGTTGGCAAAAGGAAAAAAAAATACATTTTTATCAAGTTTCATGTTTAGATGAATCTTTGAAGTCTCTTGATTTAAATAGATTATTGGCCCTTAGGCAGTCGGTCAGGCTCTGGATGCAGACTTCAATGGATTCGGTTCAACCTTATTAATAATTTGACATCGTTGGTAAGCGTAGCACCACGTCCATCACATTGGATAACGAATTTCTTAATTCTTGAAGAAAATGAAAGTGTATCTGATACTCTACGTTTGGTCGTCTGAATTTCTAATCAGGATAGGACTGGATAGGATATGATATAAAATCCTGAGATTTTTTTATATACCGTTCATTGTTTGGTGAATCATAGTATTAAAGTCGGATATATTCACATCATATCACGTATTTTTTTTTTTATATAAATGGCATATCATTATAAATGAACTAAATGTTAAAAAATGAAGATGATGGAAATCTCTCAGTAACATCATTCCTTAATTTATTTTTATTTTATTTTTTCTCTTTTTTATATTATTTTCTTTATTATTTCTTTTTTCCCATTTCATCATTCTTTAATAAAATTTTATCAAATAGTAAACTGTACTAACATATCTACAATACAAAAATACCTAAAATATATCATAAGTATAAATATTTAATTTATAGATTGAATAATTATTATAAGATAGAATTAAAGTTGAATATATAAATTAAAATAAGATTAATTTAAAATAAATTTCTATTTTTTTCATTTTTAATTTCTTAAATTAGAATTCAAATATTATTTATATTGAAATATAATTTCGATTTTGTTAATTTAATAAATTTGTTATTCGAGAAAAATAACTTTCCTATTATGGACGTTAGAAGTCATATTCACCTTTATCCCACCTCCCCATAAGATAATTTTATAAATCCCCCTTATATCTGACTTTATCATGTCCTAAGCGAGCACCAAACGTAAGATAGAATAAATCATATCCTATCCCGAATTTTATCCCAACTACCAAATATAGCCTAAAAGTCTAGGAGATATGCCTTTAACATGTCACTATCGATGCCTTCTTTGACACGAATATGCACCCTTATCTTCTCATTAATTACAATTATCAACACAACTTATTGTAGCTTAACTATGGGGTGTCTATGAGGATGTTTCAAACTCAGAACTCAAAAGAAGGAAAAAATGTAAATTAGTCTCAATGAGCATTGAGACTCGAATATGCAGAAACCATAAAAATTAAAGAGAAGCACCGCCAATCCTGTCTCTGCAACTTAACAGGAACTATTCCATCGTCAGTGGTGTTGCCCCATGTCTTGCTCCCTTTCCCTCCGAATTCGAAGCCGGTTATTCGCAATGAAATTCTCCGCCCTCACGTTGATATCATCCTCTTCAAATTCTTGCATATCCCCTATCGGATTCTCATCAAACCTTCCTATTCTGAAATGCCTGGGATCCACTCCATCCGCACTCCCAGTGAGCACAAGGTCCGCCAGTATCCTCCCTATAGCTGGGGACATTTTGAATCCGTGACCGGAAAACCCACCACCTATCACTACGTCTTCCCCGAATTCCCCGCCCAAGAAATCCAACACAAAATCCTCGTCTGGTGTCATTGAATACATGCAGGATTGTCTGGCCGCAGGTGTGCTACAATCCACCAATCCTAGGAATCTTCCTTCAATCCATCCTTTCAATGAATCTAGGTCCCTTCCGGTCATCCATGGCCTTCTGTCCGGGTCGCACGGGCACCCGCCGTGCACCGCAATCTTGATCAGACCCGGGAACTCCAGAGACGGGTTTCCATATATGTAAGGCCGACCATAACTCGTGAATGTCGGGAAATCACCTCCAATGGCATACTTCTCCTCGTGCCCCTCGTTGATTCTCCAATACAAAACTGCAGTTTCCAGGGGTTGAATTGGCAATTCCTGGCCAGTAACTGAATGGACCAACTTTTTTGTCCAGGCCCCAGCGGTGATTACACATTTCCTACCCCGAAACTCGGCACCCGTGTCTGTGTAGACCACTATGCCTCCCCTGACTTCATCTCTCTTAAAATCTTTCACCTCCATGTTGCCCTTCAATATTGCACCCCTTCGACATGCCAGCGTTTGGAACATGAATATTGCCATGGTGGGCTTAATGACAGCCCCGTGCTCGGTATGCACTGCAATCCAAGTCTCCGGTATGCTGAGCCTGCCGGAGAACTTATCAGCCACTTCACGCGGGTTGAGTATCTGAAACGAGATGGAATTCTTTATACAGCTTTCTATGACAGCCTTGAGTTTATCATCATTCGCCGGTCCCATATCGAGATGGGGCTTGCTAGTGTAGACTTTGTATCCGGACTCTGACTCAGCCTCTCTCCATATGCTGGAAGCCTCGAGGACCATGTCGTTGTAGTAGTCACGGGGGTGAGTTGCGTGCATGGTGCGAGACTCGCCATGTGAAGAGCCGAGGAGGTGAAAGAGGTCGAATTGCTCGAGTAAGAGTGTCTTGCAACCTGTTTTGGCCGTTTGGTAAGCTGTGGCGCTGCCCATGATGCCTCCACCGATTACTATCACGTCGAACTCGTTGGTGCTTGAACCCATCTCTCCGTGTGTGTGTTTGGGTATATGTGCGAAGAGACTTGGCAAGTGTTTGGTGGTTGGTTTTCAGCTGGAACTGTGTCCCACTCCAAATCCTATATGAACGAGGGAGTAACTGTCTTTTCTCCAAAAAACGCAACCTCAAACTATATCCCAAATGTCCAACCCCCAATAGTTCCTCCAATAATACTCTCGTTCTATCGGTCACTAACTAAGGCACCTAAAAAACATGATAAGAAGAAAATGATGAGCCACTACGGTCTAGTGAATAATACATTTCTTCTAAGAGGATCAAACAATCACTATGTACACACTTATATATTTCTAGAAATTTAACAAACCTTCAAAATCAAAATGCAATTTTTTTTACTTTAACATAATATGTTCAAAGAAGATATATTCAAGATAATAACAAACAAACATCAATGGTCTAGCCCATTGATCAATTTATAAAAATACACGTCAATGGTTCATTCCGTTGACCAATATCATAAAAACGCACGTCAATGGTTCATTTCATTAGTTAATATCATACCATACATCAATGGATGTCCATCTCATATGAAACCATACGTTGATAGTTCATCCATTGACCAATATTTTGATCAATATCAAACTACGGTTATAACACAAGGTCTGATGACAAGACAACCAATATTTTTCCCTTGGTTAGGTCTCCATCCATTCTTAACCGGTGGCTTCCCTTTTCACTATCGGAACCTAACTAGCAAGCACAATAAATTTCGAAAATTTGTTATGGGCAATCCGTAAGCTCAAATTGAGATCTGTGCGTCTCCACAACACCCTAAACTATCATTTTTATATATATTCGCCGTCCGATAATAAAACGCAGCAAGTCATAATTGACCAAAATCCAAATTTTCAAGCCCTAATTTCGAAATTACTCCGATTGAACGAACAAGGGGCGAGCACTTACCTGGAATTGTGAATCGAAGTAACTCTGGCTTGATTAGGCTCCTTTAGCGCGCGCATGCAAAGCGCTCTCTCTTTTCTTTCTTTTTTTTCTTCTTTCCCTTTTCCTCTTCTTTTCTGAAACGTTGATATACACTATGTGAATTTGCAAGCCTTTAACTCTGAAACTACTCCGATTGAACCAAGGAAGAGCGTGAACACTTACCGATCGTTGTGGATCAGAGTAACTCTGGCTTGGTGAGGCTTCCGATGGTGGGCACATGCGAAACCCACTCTCTTTTCTTTCTCTTTCTTCTTCTTCCCTTTCCTCTTCTTTTGTCTCCCGACTGCTCTCTGTGTGTGCTCTCCTCTCTGTTTCTCGTCAACCTTTTCTCTTTTTCTTTTCTCTCTCTTTTTTTTTTTTTTTTTTTTTTTATAATTAGTCGAAGCCCAAATATTACAAGCTGGATGGGGGAGCGATAGATGTACGGCGGGAAGTAAGAAAAGTAGCCATCAGATGACTCAGAATTGCGTCAGTGCCACTTCAATAATTCAAAATCACCACCCGTCTAACTATTTTCTCCTATTCGACCAAAAAAGAGAAAACTATTTTCTCCTCGAGAATTGTCATGATGATACAGATCTCCACGCATCTGTGCGATAACATGGTTAATATCAGGAAACTTTTACCACATTTCGTCGTGAGTTAGGACGATGCATATTATACGATACAGCAGTTATATTGTAGAAGCTCCCTTTTAATGTCCATCCGATTTCATAATGGTTAACCGACCCAAAAAAAAAGATTCCATGATAGTTTGAATGGAAGATCTCCACCAGTTGCGTGTCTAACATAACGAATTTGGTAAATTTAGATCACTACAAAGAGTGATGAACTTGTTTTGGCCAATAGTCGTATGGGCTTGGAGGAGGGAATGAATGAACTAGATCCTCAAACTCGACCTTTATTCAAGAAGTCGAATCATTCATCTTATAAAAAAAAAAGGGAGATAAGGAACATCAATGCTCAGTTTCTCCATTGATACTCGAGAACTCTGTCAGAACTTTCAACTTGAGCATTTCTTGGGCAATATAGCTGAGGTAGATTGCTCTTAAATGGCACGATATTTAACTGCCCTTTACGCTTTCTCTCTAGGCACGCGATTGAGAAGAACGCACTCTTGAGATTACATGTCGAGTTTGAATTCGATTTGGTTTAGAAGATGTAATATTCTTGTATGCATCCTAGCATATGAGTCCATTTCATTTCAGTCACTGAATATCTCGCGCCTCACATAATTTAGTGGTCGGATTAGAATGGCCTCACATAAATCGGGTGCCCTAAAAACTAAGTCCAGCCAAAGTTATTCTCTATGTCTTCTGTTAATTCAAGGGCTTACGCGTTTGCCGATACCACTAGGCACCCAATATCTCATTGATTTCATCATGTTATCCCTTATATGTCATTTCCTTCTTCCTCTTTCCTTCTTCTTATATATAGTTCATACAACGCTAGCATCATGATGGCTGCAACAACATAATAATCAACATGTCATTGCAAGTTATTTTTACCCGATGAGATGTCTAGAACAACAATTTACCAGCACTGACCAAGGATGGAGCTTGACATTCCACATAGGTCGAGAGGGAATGAATGGGATAATAATATTTGTCCAGACATATCTTCATGATTCTTTACTTCCCTTTTTCATAAACTAATCGTATAAACCCTTATGCATCTATCAACCTTCCCTCTAACGCTACAAAGCCTCACTTTTTCAGCCCACGTGGGCGTGGGAGAAATTGAACTGTGGTAATAATTATGTCTAGTGCTGGATTTGCTGTTATAATGATCGTTTGACTTCATTTGGCATGAGAGAACAAAAGATGACCCATCCACTAATGTGATTTTTCCCTACTTATGAAAAAATAAAAATAAAGAATTGGAGAGCCTTACTCTCACGGTTGCGGGCGTTTCTTATCCAGTGAAATCATTCCCGTAATGCAATATGAGACTAATGACAGACATCTCAAGCCCCTCGAAAGGAATCGTTTATTAGTGCTTGCTCTACGTAAGATCCGTCGGGTCGGTCGAGAACGCAAAACGGGAATCTCTCTAGTAAGTACTGCAGTCTGAACGAGTCACGTGGTGGGGACAGCTGTCAAATCAAAGGCGAATTTTGAGGACAAACAATCATTGTCATCGGCATTTCCTCGAAAGCTAAGGTTGAGGATCGACATGAAAATCATGTCTAATCCTTCTGGAGCAAAGGGTCTTTGGATGGAAAAAGCTTCAGATTTTTATCTTAGGCTTACGTGGATGTCGCTCATGCTCGGTTTTTGCACGTGTAGATGTTCGCATTACACACCGAAAGAAAAGAGAAAGAAAACTTGATTCGTTCAGTGATGAGGTGAGGATGGACAAGAAAATCATGTGGGAAGACAATTGGTGGGGTTACCAGAATTTCCAACAAGATAGTAGAGTAATGAGCATTATCACTCGTGATTAGGTCCCATGTTCTCACACCCTTCTCGAGATGGGACGGAAATGTTTCTTGCCAAGGTATTTTTATTTCGTGTCATTAAGAACGGATAAGTGCTCTCACTCACTCTATATCAGTTAAAGATGTTACTATTGATATTGGTGTGGATACTTGCGTATGTTAGGATATTTGTATAATCTATTTAGTAATTGTTTCTTGCTTTTAGGAGTGTAAGACTAACATGTATCCGCGGATGTGCCGATCAATAGGGTGGTTCATAATTTGACTAAGAACATCACCATGAGTAAAGCAATAGTTCTCTAAAGCATTCCAACGTATGTACATCGTACATGCAACTGTGCATGTCAACTAAGATAAGAAAACATTTAGTATATACAGATGGAAGTTACTCATTTGTCCTTGTCGCTTCAATGAATATAATAAATCTATGGATAGAGATACGTTTAGAGTGAATGTATGGCTCATCATGACAAGAGTTTGAATCGCTTCACTCTCTCTCTTATTGTTATCTTGCTTTTGCTTTTCTAAATGCGCCTGCCTTCACGGGTAAGGCATATCTACGTGAGAAAAGTGAGGTACCCTCTTTTTTTTCAAAACTAGTAAGACATGAAATTTGCATGTATTTTTACCATGACAAACATGTTGGTCTTTTTCCTTATCCCACACAGGAAAGTTAGAAGTATAGGTTTCAACATATAAGTTTGGATGTCTTTTAACATATTCAAATGAAGATAATGGGCTGTGAGCTAGACCCTATTATGCTCATATGCGGGTGCGCACATAGCACTTCATACGTTTACGTCTCAATTATTATTCACTTAGCATTTGCATTTTCACTTCATTCTTCAACTGCCCTCCTTTGCCCTTTCTATTTATCCTCCCCCTCCAAAGTGAAGTTTTTGTCTTCTTTTCTTTGCTTAGCTTTTGATGGGCCTCTTTTTCTTTTGTCGGATTTTGATGGGCCTCTGAATGAGCCAAAATTTGTGCGTAGGAATGGGTGGCAGCTAAGAACATCTTAATCATTATTATACACTTCATTCTTCAACCGCCCTCTTTTGCCCTCTCTATTTATCCTCCCCTCCAAAGTGAAGTTTTTGGTCTTCTTTTCCTTTCTTAGCTTTTGATGGGCCTTTTTTTCTTTGGTCGGATTTTGATGGGCCTATGAATGAGCCGAAATTTGTGCGAAAGAATGGGTGGCAGCTGGGAACATCTTAATCATTATTATACATACATAGGCCGAATTATCAGCAGTATTACTCTTTCTTTTCTCTTTTTTTTTTTCTTTTTTTTTTTCTGTATCTCTAGTTTTCTTGCTTCCTTGTTCCGATTTTTCCGAAAGTAAGAAGTTTTGGAAACGATAGTGGAGTTGGCGACAAAGGAAAAATTTATATATTTCTCTGAGTTTCATGTGTAGATGAATCTTTGGAGTCTCTTGATTTAAATAGATCATCGGCCCTTAGGCAAATAATGTCAGTTAGGCGTTGGATGCAGACTTCAATGGATTCAACCTTATTAACAATTGGACATTGTTGGTAAGCGCAGCGGCATGTCTTCGCATCGAATGACGATTTTCTTAATTCTTGAAGAAAATGAAAGCATGTCCGACACTGTAAAAGTCTAGGGAATATGCTTGTACTTTCAATACCTTCTTTAAAACGACTATGTCTCCTTATCTTCATTCATTACATCTGTCAACACAACCTATGGTAGCTCTCTATCAGGATGCTTCAAATTCAGAACTCAAAAGAAGGGGAAAAAAAAAATGTAAGTTAGTTTTAATGCCGACGTCAAAATAGTTTGTTGTCATAATACAAAAGAGGTCTCTTGGTTAAGAAAAGACATTACTCTTAATAAAAGAAGAGGTGACTCTTCGTTATGAAAAGAAGTGACTTTTCATCATAAAAGATGGTTATCGGTAGTTAGGAAGTTATTCTTGACATGAAAAGTGGTGATGATACCCACCCCACGGTGGACACACTGGTTTGCGCCCTACCCCCTCATCCGGGAGGGGAGGGGTTCAAAACTCTGTGCCCCCATTACGCGACTAAAGTGGAGTGCCGTGGGAGGTGGGCCCCCGGGCTAGTGCTCCTCCTGGTTTGCGCTGCCGGCTGCCGGCTGTACGGTGGTTCCAGGTCATCAAAAAAAAAAAAAGTGGTGATGATTGGGGACAAGATACTTATTCCCAATAGATGTGTTGATTGGTTGTTTGTGAATAGATGCCAATTCACATATCATTTATAATAACCACAACTATTCATAAATGCTTCTTTTTCAGAACACTCTGTTCTTCTCTTTTCACACACGTAGCTTTAACACATTTAAGGTGAAGTTCCAAGAGAGAAAATTGAGTAATTGTTGAACTCGTTTCTCAATGGCTTTGGTGTATATCTTGGAGGTATATTTATTCTAAACCTAGCAATAGCAATAGTGAGGGCAAATAATACCTAAAGAATAATGATCGTCATCACGCATCAAAGTATCAAGATCTATTGCCACTTCTTTTTTTTCTTCACCAAACAAACTTCCCCAATAATTTTAAGGTATTATTTTCATGGATATGGAGACATCGACTGCATCAAGTGCTCGCAATCTTGATAGATTGTGAATTTGTCCTTATGATGGAATTAATTTCATTTGATGGAATGAGAATATGATTCTTCTTTTATCTAAATAATGCATTCTCTATATCTTGGACCCCAACTTGCCCGCAATCCCTCGGTCTCAGTTTAGTCGGTGTGGACCTTTGTCAGGAGTGAAGGACGCGGTTGATTGTGGGGGTCGAGCAACGCATCCCCGTTGTCTTCTGGACAGAGAAGTGGGCATTCACGTCTTGGTTTGCTTCGATCGTGGGGATTCTCCAAAATTCAAAGCCAAAATTCGGAAAAGTAGGGGAAGAAGAAAGAGATTGGAGAGTTGGAAGACCAACCCCACCGACCCGTTCTCAGATAAAGAAAACAAAGATCCCTAAAGAAGAAAGATCTGAACAAGTAGACTAGGTCGTACTTGCTGTGAACTTTGATTGGGTAGGATTGAAGGGGCGATACGTTCGAGTTCCACAACACTAGCAACATCTATCTTAAGAGTCTTGGATTTCAAGGAGGTAAGAACACCAGGAGTGTCAAAACTTTCGTACGGCATTCACTAAAATGTCAATTTTTTTTTTCGCTTACTTAAGTGTTATACTTTTGCAAAATCACTCACTTAAGTGCCATCGGTAATTTTTCCTCGCCGAAAAAGCTGACATGGCATTAAAATAACATTAAACTTGCTAATGTGGCTTGCCGGCAAGTTGAGTTAGCAAATTGATGCAATCAAGTTTTCCCTTTACCTAATTTGACGAACGGAAAATGCTAATGTAGATTTCATTATAATTTTTTCCTTACATGGAGCTAACGTGGCATTTCAACAATTCTTGGATAGATGATAAGAATGGGTAGCCTACTACCAGTTTATTGTCATCAAGATTTGATGACTCTCTGATTTTCTATTTAAAGAAAAGAGAAATGCTCGGAACCAAGAGGAAGTCCTTGCTCTACAGAGATGGTAGAAAGTCGTGTAGGGCATCCTCATGTCTACTGAAATCAAGTCATGCGTATCAAGAAAAGGATGGAAGAAGTAGCTGAAAATGTACCGCAACACCATCGCATAGACTCTCAAAGATAAATGAAAATTGTAAGGGCAAATGCTTTTGTTGTGAAAGTTTGGAGATATGAGATAGTAACTATAACAATCCAGTTCAGTGAGGGTGGGAAGTGATTGCTGGGGCTAGAGGGCTTGGACAAGGGGTGGATCCTAGTAAGTTTTTAGGATGACGAATGAAGCAAAAATGGAGGAGGAGATGCCTAAGATATATATGTGAAAAGATACATTTCGACATCACGACAAGTTTCATTTTGAAATTAACGTGTTTAGATTAGATAACTACTAGGATGAGTGACCTCTTTTGGGAAAGTGAGAATGTGTATCTAAAGGATAAGACCGCGAGACTTGATATCAAATAAGTCAAAGCGAACAAGACCTCGAATGAGTTAATTCAAAGATACCAACTTCTGTTGCGAACAATACCGCTTTATTGGATGATGAGAGATAAAAAAAAGTAATTATTTGCACGAATAATTTAAAAGGAACAACGGGCTCTATTGCGACAACGTATTAAGGAAATCCCAGCATGCCATGATCACTTCAATTGTGCTGAATATCTTATGGATGGTCATCATGTTATTACCTTGGAGCTTTTCAAATGAATTCTTCAAGTTCCGCTGCAGTTTCTTTTGCTTCTCCTTCGCTTTCAGATCCTGAATCCGGCGGTGCAGTCGAGTATGATCCTTCTTATAATGGCAAAACCGCCAACACCTTACATTGTTGCTAGTACCAGTAAGAGTGACCCTCCTTAAGCGCCTTGTTAGCCATTCGCTCATAAAATGTTTCTTCATCGACCTGAAGTGTCGTTTGCTGTCAAGTTAGAACATCAACTCTACATAAGTGCTAATTCTATAGGTCCGGCAATCGACTGATCGCTCGACTTGCAATGAAATTTCCCAACGAAGACAAGCAAGAAGGTGTTAGGAGATGGTCACCGCAGCGGTGAATTTTTATGCTTCAGTTCCAGCTTCTTTGGAACAGGATAAAGACGAAAGTCTAGGATTTGAAGGCCTGTGGCGGTACGTTGATAACGCTGCTGTGGACAATGGGATGAACCTTCTTTTCGCGCTATATTTCAACTTATGCTGCTCGTTGGCAAGTGCCATCGCACGATTATAGTTCAATCGTTGTCCAATTAATTGAGATGGTTTGCCCAAAGCAACATGCTCCGCTTCAGAAAGCGCGGTCATTTTTTCGAATCATGACAAGGATATCGCGACAAGGGTATTCTTTTTGGGGACTACTCTCAACGGTCTCATTCCCTGAAAATTACTCGATTTTTTTGTTGGGGGGTGGGTTGGTAATGTGGGGATAAAATTATGACTTCCAAAGCGGACGCTATTTAGCGAAATTCCTGAGGATGCACTTGACTTGACTTAGAGCATTGCTCGTGATGAGTAAAGTTTCGATGTGGGTTAACTTATTTTCTTCTGTTTTGGTTGGAATATAGGTGTCAAGCTGCCGGGCAGACATATAAATTCATTAATATGAACGATATTTTTTTATAGGAGATGCCTGAGTATCCCTTGTAGAGAATTTCTCTATAATATATTATCATTTACACGATTTCAATATGCATTTCTACTGTCCCAACCCAAGAATTTCAGAAAAAGTGTCATAAAAGTCCTAAACCTATTATATCGGTGTCGATTTAATTCTAAACCTTTTAATGATATCAATTTAGTCCTAAATCTTTTGATTTGATGCCAATTTAGTCATTCCGATTAATTTTGGCTAGGTTTTGCTAATGTGGATGTCGATCGACTTACGTGACAAGTCAACGCTAATGTGGTTGACTTCGGCAGCCCTCGCCTTTGGCCGATCGCCGTTCGACAATCGACTAGAGGAAGAAGGAAGGGAAGGGGAAAGAGGAAAAAAAAAAAAAGAAGAAGAAGAAGAAGAAGAAGAAAAGAAGAGGAATAAAGGAAATAAAAATACATATTAAAATATTAATAAAAGTTATCCGCATCAGCTACTGGCTATGTCACATAAGCCAATTGGCATTGTCAGCAAAATTCAGCCAAAATTAGCCGGAATGACTAAATTGATATTAGGTCAAAAGATTTAAGAACAAATTGACATCGAATCAAAGTGTTTACGATTAAACTAACATCAATAAAATGTTTAAAACTAAATTTATATTATTATAATATGTTTATGACTTTTTTTACACTTTTCCCTTAGAGTTCCTTTTTTACACCCCCAAGTACCATAAGCATTTCGGGTGGATCATGGTTAAAACATTGCAAGGTTTTTGCAAGGTTCCATTGAAAGACAGAGCATGCTAATTATGATTTGTCACAAGGTATGTAAATTAGCCCTGAAGAAGCCTAAATTTCCCTGCCAAGTTAATCCCCAAACTTTTACGATAAAAGTCTCTGTGCCCCCATGGATATCATCATCATCATTTTCATATTAATCGCAGGGGCAATCAATATAATAGAAAGCTAACATACTTGTACATTTATGATTTAAGTTCTTGATCTGATTCCGAATTACTCAAATTTCAGTACAGCCTTGCAAGCCCAGATAAGTGAAATACCATCTTTTTTTCCAAACCAGTAAGACATGAATTTGGATATTCCTATGATGACAAACATCCGTCAGTTCTTATGATTTGTGCCTTATCCACTTCATTCTTCAAGTACCCTCTTTTGCCCTTCCTTTGTATCCTCCCCCTCCAAAGTGAAGTTTTTGTCTTCTTTTCTTTGCTTTGCTTTTGATGGGCCTTTGAATGAGCCGAAATTTATGCGCAAGAATGAGTGACGGCTGAGAACATCTTACATAGGCTGAATTATCAGCAATATTAGGTCCTCTTTTCTTTTCTTCTTTTTTTTCCTGTATCTTTAGTTATCTTGCTTCCTTGTTCTGATTCTTTCGAAAGAGAGAAGTCTTGGAAATAGTAGTAGAGTTGGTGAAAAAGGGAAAAATTACTTATTTGTCAAGTTTCATGTGTAGATGAGTCTTTGAAGTCTCTTGATTTAAATAGATCATCGGCCCTTAGGCAAATAATGTTGGTCGGGCTTTGAATGTAGATTTCAATGGATTTGATTCAACCTTATTAACAATCTGACATTGCCGTTAAGCACAGCGCCATGTCCTTAGCATTGGATGATGATTTTCTTAATTCTTCAAGAAAATGAAAGCGTACCTGATGCTGTAAAAGTCTAGGAGATATGCCTTTGATATGTCACTATCAATGCTTTTTTTATACGAATACACATCCTTATCTTCATTTAGTACATTTATCAACATGATTTATAGAAGCTTAACTATGGGCTCATTATCAGAAAAATTCAAACTCAGAGCTCAAAAGAAGGAAAAAAAATATATATAAATCAGTCTCAATGTTGATCGTCAAAAACATTCTGACTCGAATGTACAGAAAACATAAAATTAAATAGGAGCACAACCAATCCCATCTCTTCAACTTAGTAGAAACTATTCCGCCGTGAGTAGCGTAGCTCCAAAGAAACCTGCCTTTCCATCTGAAGTCGACGCCGGAAATTCGCAATGAAATTCTCTGCCCTCCCATCGATATCATCCTCTTCGCAATCACATTCATATGGGTTGTTGTGACCGCTGCCATCGCAATGGAAAGATACCATCTTTGCACGTTCTAGTGCTCCATCTGATTCTGAACTACTCTCTTTCCAATCTGCCTCTTCAATGTGGTGTCGCCTGCCTGGTGAAGTTCGATCACGCCGCAACCAACGCCTTCTATGAGCACCACTAGCAACTGAATTGGTTATTCTTCGCCATCTGTGAATCAGCATGTCCTTTATCTTCTTGACTGCCCTCTTCAAGTTCTTTCGTAGAACCCACCACTTGTATGATGATGTGCCCATTGTTAGACGTTCCTTCCTCCTTCAAGTAAAGCCTTTCCTTTCAATAGGCCCTAGGAATGAGTCGAAGTTTATGCAGCGAAAGAAGAGAATGAATTGTATGGGATAGCAGGTGTCACAATAAGGGTATTTATAGGGCTTGAAGATAACTTTAAACGAGAATTGCCCGACAAGACACTCCCTTCTTTACTTGGTTGCGTGTCAGAAAGCAAAAACCGACTGTAGTGGCAATTGCCTTGAAAGTCCCAGTGAAGTTCTAGAAAAAACCACGAATGCTACTAGTTCAGGCCCATGACGTACAATATCACGAATGACATTGACGTCACGCTTCTGGTTATGTTTGAAACGCATGTGACTTGAGGCCTCTTCCTTGGGAGCTAAGTCTCGACTCCTGATGTATTGGTTAAGCCACACAGTGTGAACTGAGCTGCATGTCCAAGTTCGTTCGAATCTCATTTACTTGGCCTTGAACGCGGCTGGTGAATCTCATCATTGTATATTCGCATACCACTTCTTTTTAGGACAGACTTATATGAAGTTGAAACTTATAGACGTTAATCAGAAAAGAACCCTTCTATTTGACCTGGTTGATAGATCAACCAAATACTCTTTTTGCATTCTCAATTGAAAAGCCATAAATGAAAAAAAGAAAAACACTAAATTATTCGGGCAGTACAACATATTTTTGTGTAGATCTCTTTAGGAGAAGAAATGTGCCTGAGATGAAATATCCGTCCATTGTGTGAACTACACAATTACTACACAAATACAACCAGTGCAGAAAGGCCCCAACATGCTAATGCCTCCAGTCCCCGTACTGCCATCCTCTAAGTTGAACATTCTCATCCATACAAAAAGAAGTCAAAATAGGGAACTGACTGCCAAGAACTTGACGGTGTTATTATGAGATCAGAATTAAGAACGAAAGAGCACATGCTCATGAGGTTGCTGGTGATCATCTGCATGCGAATGTCCATCACCAATCATGGCCGATTATATTCATGATCTGCAAAGTTAACATCAGAGAGAGTTATGCTTCGGTAACTTTTTAACTATATCCACTACTTTTCATTTCTGTTGAGACTTTTATGTTGAAGCTCCAGATGACTCCTGCATGGTTCTGTTGATCTTGGTTTTGTCGTGGATATATGCCATAGTTGAGCTCAATTGGGATATTCCAACAATTCTTACATATATCACATAAGTGACATTGAGTGTAGCCTAGTAATAGTTCATTGTTATAGAGATTTGAGAAGTCTTTGACTATCTATCCAAAGAAAAGGGGATGGCTTGAAAGCAAGACGAAGTCCTTACTCTGCAGAAATTGTAGAAAGTCTCGTGTAGCGTGTCCTCATGCCTACTGAAATAAAATCCTGCATATCAAAATAAGGGTGGGAAGAAAGCAGCTGAGTGCACCGCAACACCATCGCATCCAGGGACTCTCGAAGACAATTTTAAGTGTAAATTAGAAGGGCTAATGCCTGGGAAGTGCAAGTGTGAAGAGTTGAGATGAAATTTCATTCTCATGTCATGATATGATATTGCTTCTTTGAATGGGTGAACAACAGGATCTATAAGAACAATGGAGCGAGGGAAATGCAACATTCTATAATCATTTTAATTATGCCGATTATGTAAATGATGCCCATTGTGTCATCACCTTCGTGCATTGGAACTAATAGTGCCATAGAGCACCAGTTGAGATGATTAAACCAAAGCACCATACGGCACCTCAACAAGCGTGGTAATAGTTTTGAATCATGACAAAGCCACTCTTTTTGGGCCCATGCTCAAGGGTCTCGATCCCTGACAATTATTCAACTGCGGTGTACGAGGGGAGATTATGACTTCTGAAGCATATCTCTATCACTCAAGTGGACACCCACTTAGGCCCCGTTTGGTTCAGCATTCTCAAGGGATTTTCAGCCCCGAAAGCCATTTGGGAAAAAAGTTTGGTGTTTGGTTCAAAGCATTTGGAGCGTCATTGGCCAAATGTTGACCTTTGAAATGCTGAAAGCCCAAAGCCGGTGGAGGGCATTCAAAGCATTTACGGGAATGCTAGTCTTCTTATTAATGAATTTATTTTTTTCTGAACATATATGATCATGTTTAATATCATGAAATGACTCTTTCTAGTTAAATTTGTATGAGAGGGACTTGGTTTTATTTTTCTTAATGAGGACCTCCCTTTTTATATGCGGTGTTTACTCAAAAAAATTAGTATCCACAATCGGTCACTTCACCATCCACCGAATAAGTTCACCTTTTTTTTTAATCATTTTTATCTTTTGACAATCAATAGCCCAACTTTTTATCAATAAACTAGAATGATCATTAATTAACGAAGATGATTAATACTACAATAATTGAAAAAAAAAATATTCAAAGTTGAAAACAAACCTAAAAGAACCTTAGGCCAAAAGTTGAGTTTTGCATCTAATCTATAATCAAATTCTTTTAACATAATTTTTAAATAAATTTACTAATATATATCTTTTACATTACTCTCAACATGAAAATGTAAAAGGTTATATAGTTATTGTTTCTTTTTGCAATTTTAAAAATACTAAAACTAAAAACTTAATTTGGTCACACCAAAGAGCTTTTCAAATATATGTTTACCAAACAAAACAGATTTCCCTAAAGCACTTTTCGCTTATAGTTTACCAAACAGTCTAACATTTCGGAAAACCCCTTTACCTCAAAGGTATTTGCATTTTCCCAAGGGCATTTCCCCAAAACAAAACCAAACGGGCCTTTAGAGAAGTTTCCAGGAATGCACTTGACTTGGAGCATTGCTCTTGATGACTAGGGTTTTGATATTGGTCAAGCTTTTGTTGTTGTCTTTTCCTTTTCTGTGTTAGAATATAGGTGTTTAAGCTGCTAACAGACAAATAGTATGCACTATTTTTTTTATTGTGAACGATAGTTTTTGATAGGAGATGCCCTGAATATCCCTTGGAGAGAATTTCTCTACGATGTGTTATCAATCAAACATGACGCATTTCCGCCGTATCAACTCATGAGCCCCTTTTACTATTATTCCATGGTATCCTCACATTTGATTGACAATGACAACCTTTCTTAAACTTCTCATCTAAAATGAAGACACACACACACACACACACACTCAGAAACACCCCCAAGTAGTCTGCTTATTGATTAGCACTTCGGGCCGATCATGGTTAAAACATCGCAAGGGTTGAATTGATAAAGAGACCACGCTAAATACAATTCTGGACGTGCAATAGCCCCAAAGAAGCATATCTTTCCGTGCAAGTCGACCCTAAATTTTAGTCTCAGCCCTCCCATGGAAATCACATAACCACCATCATCATCATCTTCATATTCATCGCTGGGGCAATCAGTATAATAGAAAGCTAACATATTTGTAAATCGTTCATTCGAGTGCTTGATGTAATTCCGAACTTCTCAGGTTCCAGTCAGCAGTCTTCAGTACAGCCTTGCAAACCCGGTGAAGTGAAGCACGCTCTCTTTTTAAAACCAGTAAGACATGAATTTGGACATGCCTGTGACAAACATTCGCTCGTTCTTCGTTCTTTTTGCTTTGCTTTTGATGGGCCAAAGAATGAACCGAAATTTATGGAAAAGAATGAGTGGCAGCTGAGAGCATCTTAACCGTGTGTTTATTCATAGGGCAGGTATAGCACCTGAGATTACTGAAGAATAAAGGAAAAATTACTAAAAAGTCCAAAACCAATTGTAATTGTGTCAATTTAGTCCTAAATCTATTTTTTTAGTTAATTGAGTCCTAAACCTTTTGAAATTGTGCCAGTTCATTCCCTCTAGCCAAAATTGGCCGACCAAAGTTAATTGGCCACCAAGGACAATTTTTTAATAATATTTTATTTTTTCGATTTTTTTTATTTTTATTTTTATTTTTTTTCCTTCCTCCTCCCTCCCTCCTCCTTCCTTTGGCTCCAACAACCGACCAGAGGGGAGGATTGGCCGATTGCCAAACTAGCTAGTCGAGCTCACCTTCGCCGTCACTGGGTTTGGCGAGGCGAGTCCTCACTAGATCTCGGCGAGGGTCGGCGAGGGTCGGCCTTGCTAGTGGCTACGGCCGACTAGCCAACCCTCCCCTCTAGTCTGTCAGTCGGAGCCAAAAGAAGAAGGAGGGAGGAGGAAGGAGGAGGAAGGAGAGAAAAAAAGGGAAAAAAAAAAAGAAGATAAAAATTAATAAAATAATTCAAATAAAATAAAATATTATTAAAAAATTGTCGCCAACATTGGTTGATTAATTTTGGCTAGAGGAAGTGAAGTGGCACAATCTCAAAAAGTTTAGGATTCAATTGGAAAAAAAAATAAAAACTAAAACTGAATTGGTATAAATACAATAAGTTTAAAACTTTTTTGATAATTTTTTCGAAAAATTAAATTAAAAACAAATAAGCAGACGACGCAAGGTCAAATCATCAGCAATATTGAGTGTTTTTCTTCGTCTCTAATTATCTTGCTTCCTTGTTATGATTCATTCGAAAGAAAGAAATTTTGCAAATGGTAGTGGAGTTGGCAAAAAGAAAAAAATAAACATGTGTCGAAGTTTCATGTTTTGATCAATCTTTCGGTTTCTCTTGATTACCTATATAGCCTTGGCCCTTTGGCAAATAAGTCAATTGGGCTTTGGATGCAGACTTCAATAAATTTGATTGAACCTTATTAATGACTTGACACTGTTGCTGAGCGCGGTATAATGTCGTTGAGTGCAGCGTGATGTCGTTTTTCCTATAGTAGCATTTTTAATGCAATGACGATCTTCATAATTCTTGAAGAAAATGTAAGTGTATCCGACGCTCTGCATTTAATGTGTCACTATCAATACCTTCTTTGGTACGAATAGGCCTCTTTATCTTCATTCACTACATTCATCGACATGACTTATAGTAGCTTAACTATGGTCTCTCTATCAGGATGCTTCAGACTCAAAACTCAAAGGAAGAAAAAAATGTAAATTAGTCTTAATGTTGATTGTCAAAAACATTAAGATTCGAATATGCAGAAGCCATAAAATTAAAGAGGCGCACAACCAATCCTGTCTTTTCAACTTAACAGAAACTATTCCGTCGTGAGTAGTGTAACTCCAAAGAAACCTGCCTTTCCATCTGAAGTTGACGCCGGAAATTTGCAATGAAATTCTCCGCCCTCCCATCGACATCATCCTCTTCACAATCATTTCCATATGCATCATTGTGACCGATACCATCACAAGGGAAATATACCATTGTCACACGTTCTCGTGCTCCATCTTATTCTGAACTACTCTCATTTCGATTTGCCCCTTTAATAAGGTGTCGCAAGCCCAGTGAAGTACGACTACGCCACAACCATCGCCTTTTACATCTGCGAATTAGCATGTCCTTTATCATCTTCACTGCACTCGTCAAGTTCCTTCGTAGCACCCACTACTTGGAAGACGATGATGTGCCCATCATATGTTCCTTCCTCTTTCAAGTAAAGGTTTTGCAATTTGATAGGCCCCTTGAAATGAATCAAAGTTTATTCAGCGAAAGAATAGAATGAATAGTAGGGGAGAGCAGGTGTCATGTGGACCTTTATATGGCTTGGAGATCACTTCACATGAAACGAAAATTGCCCAACAAGACGCTCGCTTCTTTACTTGGTTGCGTATCAGCAACAGTAACAGCGTTTAGACTTTCCAGCGATACCGTGTGATGGCAATTGCCTTGCAGTCTCAGTGAAATTCTGGACAAACCACGAATGCTACAAGTTCGGGCCCATTAGTTAATTCATTAAAAAGAAACTGCCAAAGCATCTTACCATTCGGTATACCCATGACATGATACATTCAAACTTGACCAGATTATTATTATTATTCAGCTGCTTTATGTGCTCAAATTGAGCTGTCAATCTCACGAATGACATTGACCTCACGCTCCTGATTTTGTTATACATGCACTTGCCTTGAGGCCTCTTCCTTGGGAGCTAAGTTTTGATGTCTTGGTTAAGCGAAACAATCAGGGTAAGCTGAGCTGCATACCCGACTTAGTTCGAATCTCATTTACATGGCCTTTTATATTCGCATAACACTTCTTTTAAGGACAGACTTTTTTTTTTTTTGGGTCGGAAGGACAGACTTATTTGAAGTTGAAACTTATCGGAAAAGAATCCTTCTATATGACCTAGTTGATAGATCAAACAAATACGGGAAAAATACATTAGAACTGCTAAAAATTGTGTACGTCGCTCACCTTGATGTCAAAAGTTTCCATTGGATCACTTAAGTGCCAAATTTAAGGAAAAACGATCACTTTAGTATTACCAGCAAGAAATTTCGACCAAATTAATTACGTGACTTTTATATATTAAAAAAAAGGGTTGACGTGACTTTTAAACGATGTTGTTTTCCATCCTTCTTAAAAAACAATGTCATTTTGCCATCATACGTGAATGGCCTTACAAATGTGATGCTGCATAGCTCACATGGGGAGTGAAATTAGGGTTCTTTGTCAGCATATGAAGTACGATTCTCACCCAACGCTAACTATAGCTCGCTCGTCCAATGTCGCTCGCTTGTCGTCACTTGGCCATTGTTGTAGTTGCTCGACCAAGTGAGTGACAACGAGGTCGTTCATGGCATGCGTGCCCAACCGGTACAGGGCCCATCCCCTGCAGCACGAACTGGTGTTTGGAGTCACTATTTCTAGGCTTGGCCTCCTAGGAGAAGGTGGGGAATGACTAGAATGATGGAGGTGCGCGGTCGTTACGGGGCTTGGGAGCGAGGAGAGGCTGAGGTTGATGCTTAAGTAAGAAGCGGCGGGAAGAATAGGAGGTGAGGGCAAAGGAGGAGGAGGAGGAAGAATGGGGGTCGAAGGTGGAGAGAACGAAGACGAGGAGTGTAAGGGAGACAAGGAGGGCACAGATGGAGATGGTGGACTGGGCTTTGCTTAGGAGGTGGCTGGTCCTTTTGAAGGGGGAAGGAGGAGGAGGAGGACAAGAGCTTGGGCTTATCAACAATGTCGAACGAATTGGAGGCAGAGCTGTGCTGGTGCTAGTGTTGGTGCTAGTGTTGTTCTTCGAGGAAGAAGATGAGGAGGAAGCCCTTGCCCAATGAGTTCTAGTTGCTGCTCTTGCCCTTGCTCGACACTAGTTTGCCCATTTGCTCACCTTCTACCCCCATTTCTCAATTTGGAGATTTAGGGTTCTTATTTGGGGGAAAGACCCCAAATGACGTCATTTTATTATTTGAATGCTAGCTGTACTCTTCAACGACCACGTCGGTTTCAAAAATTAATGAAAAAAAGTGTCACGTTGGATTTCCAGTTAATCAGATCGGTATTGGCACTGAAATGATCGTTTTTCAAACTTTTTTATCCTTAAATGAGTCAAAATAAACTTTTGACACCAAAATGAGCGCCGTATATAAGTTTTGACACTATACTTACCCCACCAAATACTATTCTTTTATTATTTCCATTTATATTAAAAGTCTGCAATCCCAATTAAAATCTATGTGTTTTCAAGAAGATACCAAATTATTCGGGGGCAGTACAACGTATTCTCAAGTAGATCTCTTTGGGGGAGATACGTCTGCGATGATATATCCATCAACTGCGTGAATTGCACAAAAATGTACACAAATACAACCAGTGCACAAAGGCTCCGACATGCTAAAGCCCCCACTCCCTATCTTGCCATCTTCTAAGTTGAAACCTTATCATCCATGCAAAAAGAAGCAAAAAAGGAAACTGACTAGCAAGATCTTGACAGTGTTACGATTAAAATTAAGAGTGAGCAACCACATGCTCATGAGGTTGCTCGTGATCATTCAAATGCAAATGTCCATCACCAATCATGGCGGAGTATTTTTATATGATCTGCAAAATGAAACATTGGAGAGAGTTATCCTCTGGTAATCTTATACTATATTTATTACTTTCCACTTCTATTAATATTGTTAAGTTGAAGCTCCAAATGTTTCCTGCATGGTTCTGTTGATCTTTAAAAAAGTCGTGGATATGTGCCATAATTGTACGCGTACTCAATTGGGGTGGATTCAAACAATTCTTGGATAGACCATAAAAATTGACAGAATCGTTCACCGTTATCAAGACTTGAGAACTCTTTGACTATCTATCTAAAGAAAAGAGAATGACGTGGAACCACGAGGTCCTCACGCTACAGAAGATGCAGAAAGTCTCGTGTAGGGCATATCCTCATGTCTACTGAAATCAAATCACGCATATCAGAAAAAGGGTGGAAAGACGCAGCTGAATGCACCGCAACACAGTTGCAGCTGGAGATTCTTAAAGATAAGTCAAATGAAAATTAGAATTAGAAGGGCAAATGCCTATGATGTGTAAGTGTGGAAAATCAAGATAAACTTCACTCGCATGTCATGGTATGACATTGTTTCTTTGGACGAGTTGGATATAAATAATGTAGTTATTCACATGAACAATTTCAAAGTGAAGAGCAGGCTCTGTTACAACACCGAGATGAGGAAAACACAGCATTCCACAGCCACTTCAATTGTGCCGATTATGGGAATGATGGCCATCACGTCATCACCTTTGAGCTCTGGAAATGAATTCTTCTTCTGCTGCTGATGTTTCTTTTTATTCTTCTCCATCTCCTTCTCCTTCGTCTTTGCTTTTAGATCTTAATCCAGCAGTGCAGTGGAGATTGAATGTTCTTATTAGACCAGAACCGCCAACTCCTTTCATTGTTGCAAGCACCAGTAAGAGTGACCTTTCTCAAGGGCCTTGTCAGCCAAACCATTTTAATCCGCTCATAAATTTTTTCTTCATCGAGTCAAGCGTTTTCTCTTAGCTCAGAGCATCAAATCTATATAAGTCTAATTTTCTAGGTCCAAAAGTCCACTGATCTGTTGACTCGGAATGAGAAATTTCCCCACGGGGACAAGCAAGGGACAGAGAACAGCAGCAGCTAAGTTTTTTTTCACCTCTGATGTCTCAGTGGAACTGGAAAAAGAAGCAAGCTTAGTAATCCACGCCCTGTGGAAACGTCAAAACTGCTGTGGACAATGGGATGACCTTCTTTTGGCGCTTTACATCCGTCTAGCTTTTTGTTTGTTAACAAGTGCCATCGACCACTAGTTAAGCTGCTCTCCGGTCAATTCAGACGCTTAAACCAAAAACACCATAGTGCCCCATGAAAAAGCTCAGTCTTGGCTTCGAATCCTGACAAACATAATCATTTTGAGGCCACGCTCAATGGTCTCATTCCCCCTGATGAGGGGATATTATGACTTCCAAAGCATGCGCCTATCACTCATGTAGACAAACATCTGTGAGAAACTTCCGTTTATGCACTCGACCTAGAGCATTGCTCTTTTGATGACCAAAGTTTTGATATGGGTTAAGCTCTTTTCTTTATTTTTTGTTAGAATATAGTTGTTGAGCTGCTGCTGACAAGACATATGAATGCGTTGTCTTTTACTGGGAACAATAGTTTTTTATGGGGATGGCCTGAATATCCCTCCAGAGAATTTCTCCATGATATATTATCAATCAAAACGGTGCATTTCCACCTTACCCACTTATGAGCTCCTTTTACTATTATTCTATGGTATCGTCACATTTGATTGACAACGACAACCT
This sequence comes from Eucalyptus tenuipes, assembly GCA_014182365.1. Lineage (NCBI taxonomy): Eukaryota > Viridiplantae > Streptophyta > Magnoliopsida > Myrtales > Myrtaceae > Eucalyptus > Eucalyptus tenuipes. The sequence continues at coordinate 41,818,608 of CM024539.1, read as the reverse complement.
TTCTTTTACCTACTCATCTAAAGTTAAGACACACAAGCAAACACCCCAGCGTGTGTGCTTATGCATTAGTATGTCGGGCTGGACGTGGTCAAAATATTGAAAGGTTGAAATTAAAAAGAGAGCTCGCTAAATGTGATTCCTTGGAGGGTACTTAAAACGGCTCCAAAGAATCCTATATTTCCATGCCAGGTCGACCTCAAAATTTTGCGATAAAATATCTGCCCTGCCCTGGATATCAGAGCCGCCAGCGCAATCAGTATAATAGAAAGCTCACATATTTGTAAGTTTCCTTTCCCTTCAAAGTGAAGCTTTTGTGTTTTTTTTTCTTTTCCCTTAACTTTTTATGGGACTTAGGATGAGAAGAAGTTTATGGAAAAGAATGAGTGGCAGCTGAGAGCATCTTAATGGTATAGAACCTGAGATAACTGAAAAAAGAAAACTGTAAACAAATGAACAAGTGACGCAAGGCCGAATTGTCAGCAACAGTGACTTTTTCTTCATCTGTAGTCATCTTGCTTCCTTGTTATGATTCCTTTGAAAGAAAGAAGCTTCGGAAATGGTGGCGAAAACAGAAAACATATGCGTCCGAGTTTTATGTTTAGATCAATCTTTTGGAGTCAATTGATCATTAACACAGCCTTGGCCCTCAGGCAAATAAGTCAGTTGGGCTATGGATGCAGACTTCAGTGAATTTGATTTGACCTTATTAACAATTTGACACTGTTGTGAGCGCAGCCTGATGTCATTTTTCCCGTAATGGCGCATTATGGAATGAAGATGTTCCTATTCCTTGAGGAAAATGAAAGCGTTTTACCACCATAAAAGTCTAGGAGATGCATTTCACTATCAACAGCTTCTTTGACATGAATATTCCTCTGTATCTTCATTCAATACATACATCAACGCAACTATAGTAGCTTCATTATGGCCTCTCCACAGGATGCTTTGAACTCGAAACCTTATGCAAATTGTCAAAATATTAAGTGTCGAATATGGGTAGAAGTATAACACAAGTGCCAAAACTTGGCACAAGAGGATACTTAAGTGCCAAAAGTTACAAAAGGTACACATAAGTGCTACTTCTTTTGAAAATTGGGACATTTCAATGCCAACTTTGACGAAGGATCCCGTAAATCCTACATGACTTTTTATTTAATAATTTAGCTCACCTACATGGCTCGCTAGAAAGCTGAGTGGCAAAAAAGAGCCAAAACGGCGTCATTTTGTTTCTTATTTGAATTTTTAATATAAATATTAATTAAATTAAATTGAAAAGTAAAAAAAAAAAAAAAGATTTAGAATATTGCATAAGGCTTCGATGAGAACTATGCAGGCTCTCATCGCTGCCTCCCCACCGTCATTGGCCCTTCCCGCAACGGTGGGGGAGGGTCAACCGGGTTCATCGACCTCGTCGGGCTCTAGCCAAGGGCCGACAACCCTGACCGACTGGTCGAAAAAGTAGCATATTGATATTTTGGCTAGAATTTCTTATCATTTTTCTTTTTTTGACACTTAAGTGTATCTTTCGAACTTTCAGTACTTAAGTATCTCTCATGCCAAGTTTTAATACTTTGCTTAAATCATAAATTTACAGAGGAGAATAACCGGTCCTGTCTTTCCAACTCAACGGAGAGAAAATTCCGTTAGTCAATTTTGACTAACGTAGCTCCAAAGAAACTTGCCTTTTCATTTGAAGTCGACGCCGGAAATTCGCGATAAAATTCTCCGCCCTCCCATTGATATCATCCTCTTCGCAATCATATTCATATGCGTCGTACTGACCGATACCATCATTATGGAAAGATAACATTGTAATACGTTCCAGCGCTCCACCTGATTCTGACCTACTCTCAGTACCATCTGCCTCTTCAATAGGGTGCTGCAAGCCAAGTGCAGTACAGCTACGCCGCCACCAACGCCTTTAATGAGCACCAGTAACAACTGAATTGGTTATTCTTCGTCATCTGCGAATAAGCATATGTCCCTTATCTTCTCCACTGCACTCCCACCACTTGGATAATGATGATGTGTCCGTTATATGTCCTTCAAGAAAAGCTTTTGCTATTCAATTGGCCCTTGAAATGAATCAAAATTTATGCAGCGAAAGAAGAGAATGAATCGTAGGGAAGGGGCAGGTGTCATTTAGGTAATTAACGGGGCCGAGAGATCACGTCACACGAAACGAGAATTTCCCAACAAGACTCGCTTTTTTTACTTGGTTGCGTGTCAGCAGCAGTAACAGCGTTCGGACTTGAAAGGCTAGGCAGCAATTGCCTTGAAGTCTAAGTGAAACAACGCCAGTCGATGCTGCGAGTACGGGCCGGCCGCATTAGTTAACTTTCAAAAAATAAAAAGGAGAAAAACCGTCCAAAAAACCAAAACATTTCATATACCCATGACGTGTGATGCATTCGAACTTGACCAGAGATTATCATTGTCATTCACCTGCTTTATGTGCTCCAATGGAGCTGTCAACCTCACGAACGACATTGATGCCGCGCTCCTGGTTTTGTCAGAAACGCACGTGAGTCGAGGCCTTTTCCTAGGGGGCCAAGTCTTGATGTATTAGTTAAGCTAGACAGACGGTATGAGCTGAGCTGCATGTCCAAGTAGGTTTGAATCTCATTGACTTGGCCTTAAATGGCCGGTGAATCTCGTCATCGGGCATTTGCATACCACGCCATGTTAGGACAGACTTGAATGAAGCTGAAACTTAATGAAGTTTATCAGAAAATGACCCTTAGTATTTGACCGTGGTTGATAGATCAACCACGCACACGTTCTCAACAAAGACGCAAAATTCTTTGGGGAAGTACAACTAACTTTTGGGTATATCTCTTTGGGGGAGATACCAAACCAAACTGCTTATGAGGTTGTCGGTGATCATCCACATGTGAATAACCATCACCAAAAGACTTGTTAAACCATAAACAGGTTTACAATTTACTTAAATTCAACCCACTTTTGTCTTATTCATGAATCCCTCTTCATTTTTTGGCTCTCGCTTGCTTGCTCCGCATTCTCTCCTCATCAAGATATAAATTTTTGTAGATTAGGTTAAGTATGGAATTGTTTTAAGAATAAGGATCAAGTCAAGTGTATATTACTAGATTTATATTACATGAAAATAGGTCAAGACCGAATTAAATGGATCTACTTGAATTTGAGCATTTTGTATTCGACCCAAACTTGATCCGACCCAATCATTTAACAAGTCTAATCACAATAGGTTTGCAATTTGAATTCCCTACAAAGCTTTACACAACACTCTACTCGATCACACTAGGGCCCGATTGATAACCCGCATGACCCCGTTGTCCTGGAACAAAAAGATAAACCTTTCATTCCGACAGGGAACGGCCTGCAGCGTTTCATCTGAGGCCCATGTTTCAACAATCACAATGGTCACAAAGATTGCCCCTCCGTATGAGTTTTTGTCCCTCCAAAGAATTTTTGATAACTGGAATCGAAATGACCACAAATTACTCAACAACCTTCACATGGGGGGGCACTTATTGATGTACGATTGATAATTTTTCACATGGTGGGTCCAGTGCGGGATTGAAGTTGAAGTTACGGCCTCGATTGACTAGTGTTTTTGCTGTCGTTGGTCCGCCCCCATCCCTGAAAAGACAACACCAGGAGCCCCTTTCACATGAAATGGAGGGGCCCTCCCTCCCCTCCTACTCCTACTTTCAATTATTAAAGTTAGGAAAAGCAAGTGCGTCTCCAGATCGAATTAACCTTTCCATCACCCCACGCACTCCCTCAAGATCAGATCTCTTCCTATCGCCTCCCTCCTGCTTTTCTGGGTTCGGCGTGGGGTTGTCTTGTTTGGTGTCTTCTGCGCGAGTCTTTGTGGCTTCGCATCGTCGCTTTACTCGACGGCTCCTCGAACTCCTCGGATCGCAACCTGCTCTGCTCTGCTTCCTTTCTCCAGCAAATCAAATCAATCCGTTCCCCTCTTCCCCCAAAATTCCGGCTATTAGATTCACATACCCTACAACCCCAAACCCCCATTAAACAATTCCCACGCCTTTTTGACTACCTACCCGATCATCCCGAGCTATATAAAATCCATCGCCGCCTGCTCGGCTCGGCTCATCATTCTCATCCGCCCTCTCTGTTTTCGTCCTCAAGAATGCCGATCCTGACGCCCCATCAACCGGCTGCGAATTCCCCAGATCCCAAGGCTCTCATCCCGGGGCTCCCCGACGACGTAGCGGAGCTGTGCCTCGTTCACCTACCCTACCCATATCAGGCTCTGGCCCGCTCCGTGTCGTCTTCCTGGAACAGAGTCCTCCGAGACCCCGGCTTCCTCCTCTCCAGGACGTCCCTCTCCCTCTCCCTCCCTTTCCTCTTCGTCTTCGCCTTCCACAAGACCACCTCCAGGATCCAGTGGCAAGCCCTCGACCCTCGCTCCGGTCGCTGGTTCGTCCTGCCCCCATGCCCTGCCCCAAGTCCGCCTGCCCGCCCGCCTTCGCCTGCGCCGCCATGCCCCGCCAGGGCAAGCTGTTCGTCCTCGGCGGCATGCGCTCCGACACCGAGTCCCCTATGCGGACCGCCGTCGTCTACCAGGCCTCCACCAACCAGTGGTCCACCCTGCCCCCGATGCGGAACCCGCGGGCGTTCTTCGCGGCCGGGGTCGTCGGGGGCGGCGGCGGGGAGGATCGTGGTCGCCGGCGGAGCGGCCCGGACCTGTCCAGCTCGACGGCGGCCGTGGAGTGCTACGACCCGAGGGAGGACGCGTGGCGGGAGGCGGCGGGGATGGGGGAAGGGGATGGTGAGGTACGACTCAGCGGTGGTGGCGGGGAGGATGTACGTGACGGAGGGGTGGACGTGGCCGTTCATGTTCACGCCGAGGGGGTCGACGTACGACGCGGAGGGGGACAGGTGGCGGAGATGGGGGTGGGGATGCGGGACGGGTGGACGGGGATGAGCGTGGTGGTCGGAGAGCGGCTGTTCGTGATATCGGAGCACGGGGACCACCAGCTGAAGGTGTACGACCCCGACGAGGACACGTGGAGGTACGTGGGAGGGGATAGGTTCCCCTGCGAGCAGGTGCACAAGCCTTTCGCTGCGACCGCCGTGGAGGAGAAAGAGGAGGCACTGGAAGGGGTGATCTACGTGGTCGGGAGCGGGCTCCACGTGGGGTCGGCCGGGTTCGGGTCGGCGAGGACGGCGGGTTTTGGGTGGAGTGGCGAGTGCTGGCTGCTCCCGAAGCTTTTCAGGATCTGTTTCCTTGTAATTGTCAGGTGCTCTACGCCTGAACCCCGAGATTCTAAATTGAATAAAGTTGGTTTAAATTACATTATGTTGTGTGTCGCTACTCTGTGATCAATAATTTAAAGCCAGGTGGATACCTCCTCTCTGCTTTCCTACTTCTTTTCTAGTTTATAGAAGTAGAGCGATGCCCACGGCTCTTCCTCCTATTAAAGCACAAGCCCAAGAATCCCACAAGCAAACAAAAGAGGAGATGACTCGATGTGTATATGTGTTCTCCGCCGACTGCTTGAATGTATAGAGCAACCATAGTAGATAAAATAAATTCATGCACAGATCTGACATGAAATCCTTCAAATACAAGGAAGAGCTACAGTAGTAAGATCCTGGTTCTCTGCCGACAACTTTCCAACACATGTATTATTAGTAATCATCAAATCAACGTTCAGCTGTTGTGCTTTCGTACTGTCCTCATGGCTCATCAGAAAATCTGGCTATCGGCATCCATAGAGGCAAAACATAACTACAAATGCAAGCAGAGGGCATGATGTGCTCTAGGGGTATGATGTGCATTGCGCTCGGTGTTGGTGTGTCACCTGATGATTATGGAAGGGTGATGTTGAGAAAGCTAGAACACACCAATGTACCGTCTATAAAGCAAAGACAATGCAGGTTGTGCTTTCCGCTCAGTTGGTCTAGAACCAAGAAGATTAGGAGGCACACCTGCAGCAGGTGCTCCAGATCTCCTAGGCATTAAACAACCGAAAACCATGAAGACTATAGATCTCCAAGGTAGAAGTAGCCAGCTTGTAGCAGCACAAATAGACAGAGCGACAGAGTGAACGAATATGACAGTTTTTCTGGTAATAAATTGCATGATACAAGGGAAGGGATATAAACATCCCACCATGACGCGGACAAGATGTTACAAGCTACAAATCTTTGGCACGTAGTTATCAGATCAATGCCTACATATCCCAGCTAAAGTTCAGACACTAATCTTAAGGGGGACAAGTAACAAGATTCCCAGCGGTCCTCTACAGCAGTGCCTTTATGTCCCCCAAAAATTTGCTTAATATGGGGAACAAGAAAGAATCTGTCAGGCTTTGAGGAAATGTAACTCTCACTCACTTGCAAAGCTTCAACTTCTTAAAGTACGAAGATATAACAGATTTGGGGTAAGGCTTTGTGGCAAGGCAGGTAGGGATGTTCTCAGGTTGTTCTATCCAAAGCTTATGTGCAATGTCACCAGCTTTGAGCTTCTCTGCCAAATTCAAGATCTGGGGTTCTCCCTTCACCTCAAGAGTTACCTACCAAGTAAAAGCAGTTACACAACTTAGGGGAAAATAATTGAAGGAGCGCAAAGGATATTTTGCTTGAATGCCATTCCTTGTATTGCAGAATCCTATAAGACAACTAGGTGGCAGCTAAAAGTGAGAACGGGCATAGCGGAGAAGCATTTTATCGAGCAGTTGGTGCTTCTTCCTGTCATCAGTAACACCTAACTTGACAGGCAACAAGAGATCGAGCTTCAAAAACAAACGACAAGAAAAGCAGAACACGTAATTCCTCGAACAGTAAGACGAATCCAATCGGCATCATCACAGTTGGGAGGATCAGCAATTCAGCATCACATTGGTCTGTGCAGTGGCGATGATAGAAAAGAATTCTCGTTGGTTAAATTCAGGCATGGGGACTAAACAAAATACCAACTTGGGATCGATTATTGCCTTTGATTCCTGAAAATTCGTCAGCTTTGCATTCGTTCTCGAAACTCATGATCACCCATCAATCAATAAGTTGCATTTTTTGTGAGAAGACGGAGCGAATCATTACGGAAAACACGAAAGGCGAAGGAAGAGGAGAGATTGAAGACCTTGTGCATGGAATCAAGATTATCGGAGCTGCAGTACTGCAGAGTGACGGGGTCGTCCCGGTGAGACCAGATGGCGGCGACGGAGGCATGGCAACCCTGGGTCACCACGCTCCCCAGCGGCCACGCGTCGATGAGGTCCCTCCTGAGCACCACGTACTGCACCGTCACATCCTCGGCTGCGGCGGCGACGGAATCCGACGGCACCTGACTCATGGAGCACCGACGGAGTCGACTCCCGGTAGCGACGGCGAATCCGATACGGCGAGGCGGGGGAGGAAGCGGAAACGACAGGGAGAAAGAAGAGCGACGGCAGGGGATGCCATCTCTCGGCTCGACCACCCCTGGGAAGTGAATTCGGCCTTCCATTTTTGGGCCATGATGCAGCTTTGAACTGAAGGTTTTTAGATGGGCCTTGGACTTGGGATGGGTTGCAACTGTAGCTAAAGCACCTCATCATTCCTCCTCCTCCATCTTCTTTCTTCCAAACAAGCCAAGAAACCCAATGACCCAAACCCTCTCCTCTTCTACTCCTCCAAAGCAGAAAGGCAAGGAACATCATTCCTCTCTAAGTTGTCCTGTGCCATCCTCGAAGATGATCCCCACCAACGCCGCCACCATTTCCCTGTAACAACGAAATGATCGCTACCCATGCATACATACATTGTGTTTGTGTAACCTTCATTTTCACTTGCAATGAGAACAGGGTGATTGGATCATGGGCTAAGAGTCTTGTGTCATGGGTCGATAGTTCCTTGGCCATGGAATAATCTGTGCAGCGTCTAGTGAGTAGAATTCACCAAGCCAGCCTTTCTTCAATTATTGTTCCAAATAGCAATACAATGAGCAACTTCCTAATACGAGGTCATATCATGCCCAGCATAACTTGAGCATTAGTCCATCGAGCGAGACAATAGATTATTTAAGTCTATAATTGATTTCGGCCTGCCATGGCCTTATCAAGAAAGCGGTATCAATTTCTAACCAATTTGTGCACGTAAAGGCCAACCCTACCTTTAGAACTCCTACGTAATATAATCTTTGTATCCTAAAACTCCAAACACCAACCATTTTGATGCCTAGGGGTGTCAAGAGCCGAACAAAACCGAACCGAAAAGTTTGGTTTTTTCGGTTTGATTTGGTTCTTATTCAACTTGATTTTCATTAAAAATCGAAACTTTAACTTATTTGACTTTTATCAATTTGGTTAACCAAACCAAACCGATAAAAAAATTTTAAAAAAATCATTTTATTTAAAAATATATTTTTTTGTGATTTTTTTCTTTTCTTTTTTTCTTTCTTTTTCTTCTTCTTCTTCGTTGGCTAATCGTTGACCGCGGTAGTGGTTGACGACAGGCCAAAGGCAAGCCGGAGCCTCGCCACATGTTGACAAGGCTCCACTCACTTGATTCTAATGAAGTCGAGCCTCACCGGCTTATGGCGAAGCCGAGCTCACCCAACGCCGGCAAGTTCGAGCACCGGTAGATCCGGCCACCTAGGTGAGGCTTAAGCCTCGTTGGAGGTCGCTAGATGTTAGTGAGGCTCTGGCGACCTCCGGCGAGGCTCAAACCTCGCCTAGCTCATCGATCTGGCGGGCTCGAGCTCACCGACGTCAGGCAAGCTCGACCTTGCTTGACCAAGCAAGGCTCCAACTTGCCTCTGGTCGGTCGTTGGCTGCCACCGTGCCGGTGATTGGCCAATGAAGAAGAAAAAGAATTAAAAAAATAACTAAAAAATCGATTTAAAAAAAATTATTGAAAAGGAAAAATTTCCTTAGATTTTAGTTCGATTCGGTTTCGGTGTAGATCGAATTTCGGTCTAATTTAATAAATTTCTTTATTGGTTCGATTAGGTTTGGTTTTCCAAAAAAACCGAACTGGACCGAACCATTTACACCCCTATTGATGCCACTCTCATAGATTAATTGTGCTTATTATTTTTGTATCCTCACTTTTCACTCGATAACTCTATGCTTCACTCACAAGTGTCACGAGTATGGGAGGATTCATGAACTGTGACACTTGTCTGTCATTACTGGAAGAACTTTTTTTTTTTTTTTGAACAGATGGGAGAACCCTTTTAGATTTAGGATTTTACGAGCTTTAAGCTTCCGGAGTTGGTATTTTTCTGACTTTGATTATTGACTCGGACACCACGTTGGTCATCGGAGGGAGATAGCACGCTTCTTTCTTGTCTTGAAACTAATTTACGTACATGTGATTGACAAATCTCTCTGACTTTTCTCCCCCTCTGTTGTTAATTATTTTTTATTTCTCCTTAATTTGTTAGCGAACGCATTTCATGACTCGCATTAAAAGTCTTACGGATCCAAATCCATGACTGTGCTATGTTGGCAACTAGACCGGTCGATCGCCCCACTTCCAAAGGATGAATTGGTAATCTTTTAGGAGTGTTTTATACCCGGAGGGTCAGCCGATCATCAGCTCACCTAGACTCAAAACAAATTTATACTAATTGGCTCCCACGAGATGCTGCGGACAAAATAAGTAAATTACTCTAAATCAATTGATGGAAACATAGGAATTTTACAGATTATAAATTGGTCCTCGAGTTGCTGAAATGACTCAGCTTTGTGGATTTTAGATGGGAAGTTTGCCTGTAGAGTATGTGGACTTCAAATGGTACCTGGGGAACTTTCTGAGAAAGGCCGCAAGCCTCCGAATCTGACAGAGAGAATGTTAGTAAGGTGAGGAATAGAAGTACCAGACATCCTGTCTTTTGCTTGCAGACTTCAGCTTATCAGCTCTGTGCTTTATCATGTTATTTCATGCTGGTGCGGTGTTTTCGTTTTGTCGAAGTAGGCTATAAAGAAGATAGGGAGTTGATGCGATGCCTTCTTGTGGACTAGTTCCCGATGGCAAGGCCAAGGGAGTAAAGGCTTAAATGGATCGATGCGGCTAAAAAGAAAAGAAGGTGATTTGGGTTTAAAGCTAGTCTACCAGTGGAACAAGACTGCAATCGTGACGCTTATTTGGCTTTTGCTTGTTAACTCTGGTTCTTGTTGGATAGCTTAGTTCAGGACTCATTTGATAAAGCAGCAATTTTTTCGGCAGTTAACTTCTTCTGCTAACTCCTCTTAAATTCTGCAGAAACTTCTAAAGTTGAGGAGTGAATTCAAGCCCTTAGTTCAGTATGTTATTGGGGACGGCAGGAAAGTTTCACTAATAGATCCCTAGCATCCATTGGGACCTTTGGTGGATATATTTTCCTTTCGAGTGGTTTATGATATTGGCCTCCCTCTTGATGCTACGGTGGCTGATGTAATAGAGAATGGCCCCTGGCATCGGTTGGATGCTAGATCAGAAGCATTGATTCAAATTCAAGCTGCATCTTGTGGAGTTGTTACTCCTAATATAGAGCAGGCAGATAAGATCCTATGGACTGCTTCTTCAGGGCAATTCACTAAACATAGTTTATGGAGTAAGATTTGAACCTCAGCTGGAAAAGTTTCTTTGTCACAAGATGTTTTGGTTTCATTCTAACATCCCCAACCACAGTTTCATCAGTTGGTTGACCATCTTGAATAAACTCCCAACTAGGGAAAGATTAAAGAAGTGTATGGTTTGGTCGATGCCTGTCTCCTTTCTGGTTCATTCACTGAATCTAGGAACCATTTATTTGTTAATTGGGCAATCTCATAGGAGGTACAGAGAATGATTGACAGTATATGTGGACCAAATAAAGCGCTGCAGAACACGGATGATGAGTTGCTTTGAGTTTGCGCCACTCAAAAGGAAGAGCTATTGCTAGTGAAGTCTTTAAGATTAGCCTGGTGTGCTGCCATTCGTCATATTTTGCTTGCGAGGAATGAGCAACTGCATGTGGAAGATCTCATGGTTTCTACCAGTTCCATTTTTCCTAGAACTCAGGGTGGGGTATTGTGCAGAATTGGTAGCTTGCGAACTTGCAATTCCATTCCAGGATCAATGTAGAGAAACTTGTAGGAGGTGGAGAATGGTAGGCTAATGTGGTGTTCAGTTGCTATCTGGTTTGTTGTTTGGGGCAATTGTTCCGCAAAGTCTTTGTCAATGATTCCACGGCTTGTTTTATTAAAATAACTCGCTTGTTTTATAAGAGAGGTTTGCTGGGGGAAAATGAAATAAAATAAAAGGAAGAATAGAGGAGAAGTAAAAGGAAAACATGGTCAATACCTAAGTTGATCGAAGCGTAATCTTGGGTTTTGAGAGAAAGTCACTGGATCGCTTAGGTTGACACGAAAGTTACTTGTATATAGGCACGTAGACCTAGATCTAGGTTGACACGAAAGTTACTTGTATTATTGCATGAAGACCTAGATCTAGATTCAGATGACCGATATATTTGTGATGAAGGGTCAATATTCTCTTGATAACTTGTATAACTACTTTTCTATTGGTTAAGTTATAAATTAATGCGTTATATAACTTTCTAAGTGCGAATTAACATGAGATTCCTTTTTTATTTTGTACAAACACTTCAAAATTTTAAGAAATTAACAATTGTTAATATCTAAAGTCACTTTGAAATCCTTACAATACATTTCAATTTTTAAGTATAATTTTGCTTGTGGTAGTAATTTTTTGGTTTTGATCCAAATTGAAGCAACATGCAAATTATTTTATGCAATAAACTTAAGGAGACATGCTTAAAGAGAATCACAAAAACGACATGGATTATGAAATTATGAAATAGCAGCAAACAATTTTCTTTCAGAAAACTCTATTTTAAGGAAAAGACAAGTGAAAATTTCAAAATGAAGATGAAAATGAGTATAGACAAAAAAAAAAAAAGAAAAAAAAAACCCATGCAAAATGTAACTTTACAATTTTGTTGATAAAAGTAACTAAATGATGCATTTGTTTCAGAAAAATATTCATGAGAAAGGAAAATGTTTTTCGAGAAAATAATTTTCTCTAGTTTCAAGTTAAAGAATTCATTTTCCTTATTTTAGATATGCATATTTTTATTGACCATAAATGGTTTCCGTCGACTAATAATCTGTGGTAAACCAAACTCATAAAAATTCAAGAAACCGTTTTATGAAAACCTTTTTTACTCAAAATAACACACCATAGTTGTTCTACATAAAAGATGACGAGAAAATAAATAAATGAATTGTGAATACAAACAGAAGAAAGTAAGGAAAGCAGGGCATCTAGTGAGACAGACGTGTGCAACCCAAAACCCTCCTTTCATCCTTTTTGTTTATACATTTCTTGACAGCCATGTGACCGTTGGGCGATAGAAGTTGTGTTCCAGCTCTTTGTCAAATCCCATCCGGTCGAGTAGGTATGTCGGCAAGAGGAAAAGAAGCCCCCACACGATCGGGATTGATCAACGGAACCCTTAAAAGAAAACTGTGTCTGACGCCAATCTCCTCTTCCTCTTTTCTCATCCTCTGAGAACCCGAAAGGGGGATCAAAGGTTGGGAACTGTTTCTAGTGATATCCATCTCGGATCCATCGAAACTGATAGGGTTTCCACGTGGAATCGCGATCTTTGGATCTTTAAGACTTTTCCTGGATCGGAAGATATGGAGCAGACGACATAACGTAGCTCGATCTGGAGAGATACTTCACCTTGGTTTTTGCCCAAGTTAAGAACCCCATTATTCGCTTGCACCTCAATTTCTCTCATTTCCGGACCATCATTCAGGCCGAATGACACCCACCATCGGCTCGTGCCTTTGGTTGCAATCTTGACCATGTCAAAGCGCTCAATGGCTTTCGGCTGTCTGTCTGTCTTTGTCGCCTCATCGCACCGATCCAACCCATGTCTTGCTCTTCTTCTCTAATCTCATTTAGTCAGATCGCATGTTACTCTCTATATCCTACTAGATTATATATACCTACGTGGCGATTCAAGTGCATTATTTTTCCCTCCCTCTTATCGTTAGAGCTACTGAAACCTAATGCTTTGAGCCGCGCAAACTCATCACCTGCATCTCTCTGAATTGCTTTTCCACCGCATGCTTCATCTCGCTCCCGAGACAAACGCCAGAGGAGGAAAGCGACAGCAATCCACGTTAGACTAGAATTGTCAGTTCCCCCAATTTCCATCGTGCATTCCAAAGTAGACCCCGTTTGTCAAAATTGGTTTTACCAAATTTGCTTGGCTGGAGCAAAGAGTCCGATCCAAGGTTCCAACTCCCTCCTCGGTTTCGTGACGTCGACAGCTACCCAACTTCAATATATACAATATACATAGAATGCCATTATGAGCTTAGTTTAATGGCATTAGATTGATGCCCTTCATTATAAATGTTCTATTGATAATACAAGACTAAAGCTCCCCACTAACCACACCTTTGACTAAACATCCTAGAGATTATCGCCCCTTGTCTCGTCCTAATCATCCCGCATTAAAAATCAACACGGAAGTGGCAGACAACGACGAATCTCCTCGGACCCTTGAAAGTAAACGAATTTAAGATTAAATTAAATATCGGGAACCCAGCTAGCTAGTCAAGTTTGAAAATGTTGGGCCAATTTCTGTTTCTTTAATACAAAGTTGGGGAAAAACAAAATTTACATCCGCTCAAATTTGAGGTAAAAAAAACCTATCTCCTCCGGCTTTGACTTGTGAGCCGCCCTCAGGTTGACTTGAATACCAGGTTCATCGCACCGGCGGGCACAATCTCCTGCGACGCGGACGGGGAGTGACGATGCTCCCCTCGTACGTCACGATCAGCATCGTTGGATCGTCGGGGGCCCTCTCCACGTGTTTCCTCGCGGGGCACCCTCTCATTGTACTGCACTTGTAGTAACCTCTGCACCCGCACAAAAGGAAACAAAAAGTCAACATAGGTAAAGACATGGCTGCGTAAAATCCAGGACCGTGCGATTGGTCAAAAATCAACGGCAGGCAGAGGACGGAGAAGTTACCGTGGGAAGGGAGACCCTTTGATCGGCTTCTGTCCGTACTTCCTCCACGAGAACTCGTCGGCCGGGATGTCCGCGATCTTGTTGCTGATCGCCGGCACTCGTCACCTTCTTCACTCTGTTTTTCCTGTGGAGAACAAAAGAATCGCCACGTTTATCATCCGGATAAGGACAAACAAAAAGCAAAGCAGAAACCTGCGGTTGCAGGAGCAAATTCCACTTTTTCCCTCGCTGTTGCATAATTAATGCCCACTGCACAACGCGACAAATTCTACTGCTTGGCAAAGCGTGAACCTTGGATGCCCAAATTTGACTAAAACTGCACTGACTGGAGGAAAAAACTTTGACGTTTTTTTAAAAATTTAATGTTATTTGTCCTTGTCACGCGTGCTGGCTGGGCTTGGCTGTGTGAGGGGTAAGGCGACCAGCTCCGTTAATGGCCAACTGTTCCTCCCCCAAGTCGCCTCGTTGACCCTTTAGAAACCATGAACAGTGCATTCATTGACCCGGGTCAACTCGTACGAATCGGCATCATCTTCCTCAGATGAGCGTGCGAGATGAATAATTTGCAGGCATACCCAAATGCCCGTTTTCAACCAGATCGGTTTCGACTCGTGTTATTAACTTAATAAGGGCTAGAAATGGGCCAGCTAACGCAGAACTCGGGGTTTAATTGCGATAGAACCGCCTCGTACCTTCTTTTGGAGCAGTGGCACTTGCTGCTGCCGGAGCCGGAGTGCCTGCCGGAGATGTTATCGGAGGGGTCGTGCTCGTGGCACCGCTTCTTGTACGGCACGCTCGAGATCGGGGCTTTCCGGCGGACGAAGCCGGGCCGGACGCCGGAGCTATGAACATCGACGTCCCCAGCTTCCCGTTCGAGACGCTCCCGTCGCCGGTGATCGCCGACGACATGAAGGAAGAGTTGGACGACACGCTGAAGCTGTCCTTCGCGAACTCGATCTCGGAAACGCCCTTGGAGTTGGGGCCCAGGATGCTCGGCCGCGTGAAGTCGAGGGTCAAGCTCTGCTTGGGCTGCGCGTGGAGGAAGCTAGCCGGAGACGGCTGCGAGCTCGTCGGGGCTTGGATGGGCGTCGGCGCTAGAGGCTGGCTCCGAGACTGAACCGCCGGGGGGACAGGGAAGCGACGGGGACAGACTTGGAGGAGGAAGAGGAGGAGGAGGGGAGCGGGGCGCGCCGGAAGCGGGCGTGGCCGGTGCGGTCCAGGAGGGAGATGACCTTCCTGAACTTGGAGACGGTCCGGTCGGTGAGGTCGGTGCAGTCGACGGCGCCGGGGTGGTGGAGGTTCTGGCAGGAGAGGACGCCGATCAGGTGCTCCATGGTCTTCAGCCCCTGCGACGCGGCCTCCTGTATCGCCGTGTGATCCTCCATCTTGGGGAAGCCAAGATGCAGCTCGATCGCCATCGGACGGCCCGAGAGAGAGGAGGCGGCCGGGGAGGAGGAGGGTGAGATGGGTTCTGGCGGCGGCGGACGGCGGCGAGCTCTCTCGATCTCAAGCTTTCATGGAGGACACAAGAAAAATTTGTGTGGATGAAGAGTAGAGGAATGGCAGAGGAGGCTGAGGCGCCGGGGGTTGATATAGGGGAACGAGTGACCGGTTTACCCGGTAACGGCTCAAGGAGAAAAACAGCGTGGTCAAAGGAGGTTACTCTGATGGACGGTCGAGATGGAGCGTGAGGCTTCTGGAGCGAGGACGAGGGGGTGTGCAGTGCCAGTAACGAGGTGAAAGAAAATTGGCGGGCCCCGGGGGTTGAGGAAGTGGAACAGCTCGGAGGGTGGGGGGAAAAGCTGGTCAAAGTCAAAACTGTGGAGTTCTCGCTCTTTGAATTTTCGAGGAGAGTGGAATATTAGGACAAATTTTGGGGGTTGGTTGACCGGTCCACATCTTGCCCAAAAAAGAGTGATGCAAAATGGAACCCGATGCCACATTTTGGTTCCTCCTGCCATGACCCGCAATTCCATATATTCGGTTCCTCATTTCCCTATTTTGCAAATTATCTGTGGATATTTTCGGTACTCCATTATTACATAAATAGGACTTTATTAATATAATAATTTTTAAGTTATAAGGAGAATAACAACTTGTAATAAGTCATAAATTATTGAAAAGGTGAACATCGCAGTAATTTATAATTATTTATTATTTGATTTTATATAATCCAAAATAGATTATTATTTTCACTAAAATTAAAGACCGTCATCCAATCATTTTCCATGTAGAAATGCGTCTTATAAATATTAATTTCAATGCATAAAAATTGAAGTGAAAAATGAAGTAATTGAAATTTAAAAGGCCGTTCAAATGACGAAAGCACATTAGTGTTCTTGAATCATTTCAACCAATAAAATTACATGAGGGTTTTGATGCATTACCTTGAGATAAACTATATAAATAAAAGGCGCCCAACTTAGATTACATTCCTAAAGTTTGGCACACACCATTTGTTATGAAAAAAGAGCATAAATTTCTTTTATCATATTGCCATCAATGTGTCTTATTCTAAACAAACCCAAAACCAAGTTCGGCTTGTTTGGGGACGTGCTTAAAATACCTATCCAAAGCCATGCATTTGAGTCATCAAATCACACACGTATTCTCGTGGACATAAAAAGACATTTACTCGAAAACCCAAGGCCGGCATGCTCGGGCATGCCTGAAATGCCTTTCTCACGCCATGCATTTGAGTCATCAAATCACACGAACATTCTTGCAAACATAAAAAGACATTTACTCGAAAGGCAAGACGATCCCCACAATTATGAATGGTTTGTTCGCTTACTTCAGCCGAGAGTCATTCCCTCCATCATCTCTATAAACTAAGATTTGACATTCGAAAACTCGCTTTCGCCAGTGGAAATATTAAAATTGCGAAAATCCGTCCCTCCGTTAGGTGCTCCAAACCATTTCTATGAATCCCCACGATCCCAAGGCCATTGACTTTCCCCCGGTTGACTTTTTGCAAATGAGCACTGCCCCAGCCAGCACGCCATCCTCCTCCCCGGCAATGGAACTTTGTATTCAAAGCATCCATTTCCTTAGAAACACATCTCTTCTAGAAACCCCACCTCGCCAAATTAGATTAAAAAAATAATCGATTCCACTTCCAGCAGAAACATTATAAAAATAAACGAGATAAATTAAGGGGAGACGTCAGAATTCATCGCCAGTGAACGCGAACCCGAGAATTATTTTAAGGAACATTGCTGAGGATGCGACATCAGACACGTACTCCAATCGAAAGCTGACTTCCGGGAGGGCATCACATGGAGTTTCCTTTATTAAAAGCCTTCAACTGTTGACCCACTTCTCAATGGATTCCCCGCTGGCCCTCCCTCCGACCGTTGGATCGGTCTCGGTCGATCCGAGGGCTGATATGCTCCCGAGGGAGGCCGAGAGAGGGGTTGACTGTGCAATTACTTTTCTTTTTTAATATAAAGTTTTGTTTATCTCGAAATACGCTCGGACAAGCAATGACAGCCTTGGTTGTTGTCGACGTATACGATGAGCATACGATTATGATGGCGGCAGATATTCCGAGGAGAGAAGAGCCGGGATGCTTTGGCGCTATTCCACCTTTTCGGTGATACCTTTAGCCATGGAATTAAGTGGATACAACTCGGCTTTAGCTTAATGATTTGTTTTTCCATGGAAAGGAGTGCCTTGATTGGCATTTGGAATGTTAAGCTTTTCGTGCTAGAAATATCGACATACCATTTATTTTTTAATCTTCAGAATAACGTCTCCTCTTGCGTCAATGGTTAGATATTTTGCCAATAAGTGAAAAATTAATGCATCATCTTAATTAATAAAAATACTTATATGTTCGTCTTTAATCAATTGTGAGAATAATAATTTGTTTTACTTATATGACCGTCTTTAATTAATTGTGAGAATAACAACTTGTTTTGATTTATAAATAAAAATAAAAAAATATTTAAAAATCGTTATAAGATCCACTCCTCCAAGAATTCGGAGCTTATAATATGTTGTTATTCTAATAATTGCTCATAGACCGTTATCCTAGTAAAAACATTGATTTACATACCATATTTGGAGAACTCACCAAAAAAAAAAATTAAAATCTATTGCAATTATGATTCCTAATTTATCCCACCTCCCCCATGGGATAATTTTATCTTGCCTATATCTCCATTTATATCCGATTTTATCATATCCTAAGTAAGCACCAAATGTAGGATAAGATAAATCATATCTTATCCCGAATTTTATCCCGACTGCCAAACGCAGCCTTAGTGAACAAGAATAGGTACCCCCCAAGCGCCCAATTCATCATTTCGCATTTCTCTCTTTTTTTGGGTTTTTTTGTTGTGGGGGGGTTAAGAGGATTCGTGACATTTGTTTTACTTAGAGCATATCTTTCGTATGGCAAGAACAAGGAAAATGTCCATTCCGTACAAAAAATGAAACGAAGAAAGACAGAAGCTGGTCTCACATGCGTAACGTGTCGACCGGGGCTGCGAATTCAAAACTTCAACAGCCAACGTACGAGCTTCGAGCTGAAGACCGTGTGGTCCGACGCTCTCGATGGGTTTGATCCAGAGTGGTGGACTAGGACTGGAACGACATTCAGAGGGCGATGCGAAGGAATCAACGGTTTGACTCGGTCGTTCCGGGTCTCGATGCCGTTTGTATTCCTCAAGGACTTGGTAAAAGGTCGCGCGTTTGTGATAATGGGGGAAACGCTCTCTTGGCGACTTGAGGGATTTCGCCAACACAAGGCTCACTGAGATGAGAGCATGCACGTTGAACAGGTCTGTGGACGCGTGGCGGTCTTTCTTCTTGCTTTGAAACGCGTATTAGCGGGGAGACTGTGTTAAGTGGATTTCTACCTTTCTCAAACTAGTAAGACTTCCCTACAAATTATGAATGTGCAAAACAAATTGCTCGAATCGGAACTGTCCGAACCGGACCAAACTGGCCGGTTTAGTCCTAAGCCTCGTAGTGTCGATCGGGTTCCTGATTTCTAAGTGAAACTAGTGTTTAGGCGGTTTAGTTCTTGAAACATTATGTCAGTCCGATTTTAAGTAATGGGAAAAAATAAGTAACTGGTTCCGTTGAAGTAGACTAAACCGATGGTGTGATTCTCGTTATGAATCCAAGGACCAACCGGTCCGATCCCTAGTTCCGATTTTTGAGAACCTGATCGAATTGGGAACCAATCACCCTTATCACAAATGTAAAGATAAGATTTTTTTTTTTTTTTAGTTGTAAAGATAAGATTACTAGCACAATTGTTAACTGTTCTAAAAATTTAAGATTTTGTATGAAGGTGGGGTGTTTCAAATCTCATATTATTCTCTCTATGCCGAGTGAAATACTCCCCAAGCTTAAACTTTTATACAAAGGTGGGGTTATTTCAAGTCTCAGGTTGCTCTCTTTATGCTATTGAGTGATTTATTATTACAATACTCCCCTAAGTTTAAGCTTTCATATTAAGTTCTAATACTCCCCTCATGCGTAGGCTAGATGAAGGTGTGATATCATGTAAGATTGTGAGACCACTACCAATTATTCTAAAGACTTAAATGGTTTAAAATTTTAAAAATATTTTATCACTCCATCAGGTGAGAGCACCGATCTCTTGAAAAAATGCCTACTTATATGCCAAGGATTGTGAGGTTCGATAAGAGACGGGTCAAAGTAGTGTAGACAACATAATCTAAGGGTGCACAACACGATATTAGAGCGGGACCCCTTCCAAAAGGTGTGCGATGCGGTGATGAACCATGCTGACTCTTGGCACAATTCTAGAAAGGTGAAGGGGGCATGAATAAATCAAATTGCACACCAAACAAGGGCAGAGCATATATATAAAATTGGCATTGACTTGCTAGAGATAAGGGACAAAGCGTAAGAACAAAATCGCAATACTCAATATGAGATGACTAAAATGGATAATATTTCAAGTGAGTTAATCTAGGAGTATTACGGTCAAGCTTTCAAATTTCAGCAAGCTCGACAACTCCTCTTCTACATATGCAATTGTGATTGCAAGTGAAGCTTTATCGTTTAAATGTGCCATAAGAATATGAAGATAATGCTTAGATCTTGAACCATAGAGGTAGTGTTCATCCGAAAAAGATGAAGATGAAAATGCTATTTTAAATACGGTAATTGAACCATGTTTGATCTTGCTCGAGCTTATTTAATAATTACATGTACATCTGGAAACATTGGTCATCTGAAGTTGATGAAGATGAACAGTACTAAGGAAAGAAAAAAAGAAAGAGAAAAAAAAGCAGAAAATTAAAAAAACAATATTGCTTTGTCTGAAATTGTCGATGTCAGATAGCTAGCTATACCATGAGGATTATTGGCAAGTGGCAATGACTGTATGCTACGTTGGCAATTTCTTTTAGGTCAAACTTATTGACCAAATTGAAAATTTTAGGATTCCACTTAAGGTCATACATTAGATTTATGACTTTTTAGGTCATTTCTCCCTTACATTTACTAGTTGTTGTATGATTTACCAAAAATTATTTGCATAACTTACTAACTTCTTTCTAGTTAAATTATCAACTAATTTTTTATTACCAACTCTAATTCAAGTTATCTTCCAATAGTATTTACCTATTTTTATCTATCTTTACAATTCCCTTAAATTGATCAATTTTGATATGAATTACCAATTCTTATTTGTGTGATTTACAAGCTTTTATTTTTTTTAATCTTTTTTCAGTAGGTTACCAGCTATTTTTGAATTACAAAGTCTCATTTAGTTGTCTATATGACGCTCATATGTTTTTCTTTTTTCCCTAATCTTTTCTATTCAACTCCTATATGAAAGTACCAACCTTCATTGAGGGACTTGCAAACTTTTCTCCAATTAAGTTACTAATTGATTTTGTGGCACCAACTATCATTTGAATTGCTTATGAACATTACCTATTTGAATTCACCGACTTTTCTATAGACTCATCAGTTTTATTTGCCTTACTTTTAGACTCGTAAAATTTAGTAACTGTTTTTAGAATTTACCAACGTCAATTATAGTGATTACTAACCTTTCTTCAATTAAATAACCAACAGTTTTGCGTTATCATTAACAATATATATATTATTTACAAACTCTCTTATTTTCAATGAAAAAAAAAAATTCTTTTTGTCTACCAACTTTTGTATCTTGTCAAATAAAAGCTTATAAATCGAATAAACGTCCATAAGTAACTCAAATAAAATTGAGAACCAAAAAGTGGTAATTTGAAGGGAGAAAAATTGAGAGTTTCACTAATTTAGATTGATAATCTTTAAAAGTAATTAGTTAATAAAAGGGAATACTAATAAGAAAAAGTAAAAGTTACTAATTCCATAAGAAATTTAATAAGATAGAAAAACAATTCCATGTTGGTAAGTAAATTAAACGAGAATCGGTAACTCAAAAATAGTTGGTAATCTAATATGATAAAAATTGGTAAGTCACTCTAATTTAGATTTGTAATTCACGTAAAAGTTAGTAAATTCGAAATGGTGCTAAGTTATGCAAATGAAAGTTGGTAAATTAGCACAAACATGTTCATTTGCCAACTATAAAAAAAAAAGTTGGTAATTATACAAAAGTGTTGATAAATTACTGATTAATTACTTGAAAATAAAGTCCCCAACCATGGTCTTCCTCAAATTTCTAACACTTATCAAAATTGATTGAAGTATACCAGCACCAAAAAAATCCACATCTTTAGGTACAAAGCACTAGAATAATGCTTGGTAAAGATTCCACCTAAAATGCATCAAATCCATATGTAAAACATGCACCGACTGCTATCTCAAGGTTGACCCCCTACACACACCCCCGAAAGAGAGCAAATATAAAAGAACAAACGATAGAGAAATGGCCGATCTCCATTATTCTACTCGGTCATATCTCAAAAATCAATATCTAAATTGGCAAATATCTCAATTCAATAATGGCCAAAATCCTTAGTTCACACGAAAAGACATAGCTCTAGGTTAACACATACACCCCTTTGTCTTGCCCAAATCATGAAAACCTCGTCATTAACAATTTGTCATATTAGTTGACTTTCATTTGATGGTCTATACGCGGAGTAGTTTATTGCTCGGGAGGAGATTTGGGCAGAGATTTGATTCCATCGCTCCTTTAAAAAAATACCCTGAGAGATTAGGGGAGAGAGAGAAGAAGATACGACTCAAATTCTCAAAATCATTCGGCCACCTTATCAGCATCACTTTTATTAGGATTTTTGGTAGTCCGATGGAACTTTAATTAACAGAAAAACACGGTTGACCAAGAAAAGGCTTGTGGAATGGAGCTGTGGCACGCACTCTTGGAACTCGGGGTCCATTTTCGTTCACTAAATTATTGAAAAAGACAGCGAGAATGACGATTTTTTTATTTTTGGGGCGAGGACAAAAGGTCATGTCACATGTTTGGCAGCTTTGGAGAAGATAATGTAGCGTTTTGGGTCCTCGTGCATGCGGAATCTTACATCATCAGTGCTTCAATATGCGCGCTTGGGGAGGACGAATTTCATCTCGGTTCCGGATGAAAGCCGGATCGAATCGGGAATGGCACTGAAAAATCCCATTTCTCCCTATTTAGCTTTACTTAATATCTTGTATTCTTGTTATTACCGTCTCTGCATCTCCACTTTACTGTAATTATTATTTATCTCGATGGTAAATAAGAGAATATTTTACTAATGTCTATCTTTTTGAGCCATAAAAATAAAGAGGAATTGGGCGTTTTTTGGGTAAACCTTGAAATCTGACTGGATCAGCAAAGCATGGATTTCAAGATTTAAAAACTGAAAAAAGACCTCGACAAAGTCTACCCATTTTAAATTATGAAATTGATCATTCCTAACTATGGTAAAGGCAAACAATTAATTTGTTCGGTTGAAAGTGGCCAGCTAATCGACCACTTGGGGGATAGTGGTTACTTTTCTCTTTTTGACCGCCTCGAGGATAGTGATGATTTGTCCTTTTCCTTATTCTATACAAAAAAAAAGAAAAAGAAAAAAAGAAGAAGATAAATTCAGTTATTGGGCAAAAGTCGATCCTCTGATAATGGAGTTCCTAACAGGACAATTTACGATGCTAGCTATCATGTACTATAAAGACGGGCATGTCCTCCAATCATGAATTATATCATTTGTAGCTCGTCTTTCAATCTTCCTTAACTCTCCCCTTTCCAAAGTAGACTTCTTTCAGTCTAAAATACAACTAGTCAACATTTTTCGGTATCTCTTTTTGGAGCTGCAGCCCTTCGAGAAGTTTTTAAACCTCCCCACTATTTGAACGGAGTGTACAAAACAGAATACCCAAATCGAGAACTACCCTAGTCGGCGGATTGAACTGGCCAGTTTAATCTAGTTCCCCATATTGTTGGTCCAGATCATACTAGACTGATTATATATACCTTTTATCATAATTTCTTAAAAAATAAATGTAACCATCTTTTTTTTTTTTTTTTTTTTTTTTAATTTCTCCATTACATATAGTATCAAGTTTCTAGTCTGGTCCCGATTCTCAATTTCACCTTGAACTGGAACCAATCACTACTAATCATATATATTTCACTTTCTCGTTTTGTTTGTGCACATGTTTAATCCTTGTTTGGAAACTAGCAAAATCAAGGAGAAAGAAAGGAAAATTATAGCACACGCAATCAATACACAATTTGTTTTCATGAATAACCTTATTTACCATTGATATGAGAGGTCCCACTCAGAACCATCAAATATATGGCAAAATAAGGCCTTTTATGAAAATTTTCTTCACACCAGTGATGTTGATCATATATAGTTACCCGAAGAAAAAGAAACCCTCGTCCATATTAGAGCACAAATCGGCGAATGCGAATGGTTGGGTGCGCTTGGCTATTGGAACACTAGCTATCGGACTAACTTTCTTATAGAGGAAATTAACGGGGCAATTCACTTCATTTGGGGTTCTATCATTTTAGGGGTATGTTGAGAGAGTTAATTCCCTTGAGATTAAGCTCCATTAGACCGCAATTATCCCATATTTTAGTGTGATAAATCATAATATGTGACCAAAAAAAGCGAACCAACTTCAATCCCACCTCAACGATATGGGCGATAAGAAGGGTTCCAAGATCATTAAATTTGAGAGGCAATCAGTAAACGTCGCAGCCCATTACGTGTCCACTAGATGGAATGAAATTTGGTTTTGAGGCCTGGCCCAAGGCATGCGCAAGCGCTGCCTCTTCGGGTCTTCGTCCTCGGTCTCTCTTGTCTGGATAAACGAGATGGCTTCATATCAAGGATCGCGGTTCGTTCGTGGGAACTGAAATTGCAAGTCAGCACGTGAGCGTGAAGACAACATCGGACCGACCGACTGGGTTCGAAAGTACAAACGTCGACTGGCGTTTCCGTTCGGTTACTTGGGTCGTTTTCGTTGCTCTGTTTCGCGCCTCAATGGGTCCTCAGCGATCGGCCGCGGCATGCCAGAAGATGAATTCGGCTCAGTTAGCGTGCTTGTTCATCTTCAAGTTGGAGAGACTGCACCAGACAGGAAGCAGCCTCTCACCTCCCTCTGGCTTTCTCGCTGGTCGGGGCAGACAAAACCCCTGTGCTGTAGAGTTTTCTTGACCGGATAGATGATTTTCCAGGCGGGTTGTTCGAGTTAATCTTGTTAATTTTAGTATGTTAATGGAAAATAATAGGTGGGTTCGTTTGCCTCAGTTTTGGTCTGCTGTTCGGTTTGACACTGCAAATTCCTCACCTAGCAGCGGGAAATTGAACTGGACATGTTCTAGGGATGATGACGTTTGCTGGTGGTCCGTACCCTTTTCTCAGGTCTTTGAGTGTGGATTCGATTGCCTGTTGAAATGATGCCTGGTTTAGTTTGGGCGGCGACACAACACTAAAACACAATCTATTCATCACTCCATCGAAGGCACTGCTAGAAGCGGGCAGCGCTCAAAATCAAAAGATGTAGGCATGTTGTAGTCGGACAAGGACGTCGGTCATGATCCCGTGATTGTGTTCTAATGCCTAAATGAACGCCAACATCTCAAAGTGCAGGGATGCAACATGTGCTGCATTACTTTTCTGAGTTATGACTGCATTTGTTACTCTGTGTCGAAGAGAGTCTGTGTCACATATGGCAGGATGACAGTCTTTTACTCTTGCCTCATGCATCTAGCATATTTCAAGTGGATATGCTCTTGAAAAGCATTAAGTTATTCTACACATTCAAACTCACAATCGGTAGAAACCTACCCTGAAGAAAGACATATTACACAAGTACATCCTGCATTCTTATTGTGGAATTATATAGTAGGGCACAACAATCCAGAACATAGTTAACCTTGGTGTTGACATCTAAGCGTTCTTGGAGGAGGTCTAACTATTGACTGCTAGTTATGGCTTGATGCTGTCAGTTCATTTATTCTGCACGTGCTTTAGTCTTTTTGTCATAGTTAAAATGCAGAGTTCACATCAGGGAGAGTCCTCCATCCAGAAGTCGTCCTAGTTAGTTATTTATAACGGGCTTCCATACTGAAAGGGTTTGATTCTTCTCCAGTTCTTCTCCTGATGCTTAAGCTTTTATCAATCAGTTATGAAGAGTACGGCGGCTTCACGTGCAAATTTTGATTTTGCAGTAAGCCCTCAAATGTTACTTCATGGTGGCCATGCAGGAATCTGATGGTTGCAACAATTTGGAAACTTTTGAATGGTTTTGTTGCATAATGGAGCTTAAACCTGTTTTTTAATAAAAAGAAACCAAGAGGAGATATTTTGGATACTAAACTTCGGGAATATCCTTTGACCTATGCTGATTAAGGTTGTTTTTTTTTTTTTTCCTTTTTTGGTCCATAACTCACTAGCATATTCTCCGTTGGAAGAATTGTCTGGTTGTGATAAGCAATCTTTTGATCACGCTGCAAGGAATTTGCTTTATGGAAACCTAAAGCTATTGAAGATGGTCGAAAGGAGTTTAGGGGCAGAGTTGAGTAAACATCCCAAGTAATATGAGACAGCTTGCAGCTTGGAGTAACAAGCTTTAGTTGCTGCATTCAAAGACTCAAGGTTGTTTATATCCTGAATTTTAATTCTTCTGGCTATGAATTGTAAAAACAAGCTGAAGTGATAAAGAAGGGAACCTGGAGCAGATATCCATAGATCAGCGATGGAATTAGAAGTTGGACTTAGATTTCTGACTGATTATCTAGGTGCTAAGCTTTTATTTATTGCTTCTATGGATTTGCATCTACCCTTTTATTTATTGCGTGGTTGTTACTAATGTCAAGATATGTGATTGACACGTGAATTTCGTACTACCTGTTGATGCCAGAAACTGGGCTTTGATTCAGCACTTGTGAGGAGCAGGAGCGTATAGGACTCTTAAAAAAAGCAGAAGAATGAGGTTAATTTCAAGAGGCGGTGCAATCGACTTATTCTTTCATACAATCATGCATCAGTGATGAAGATATGTGTGAGATGCTTGACTTGCATGAGCCATTGACTTAGTTGGAAGCCAAGTCTTCGTTGGTGGTGACTTTGCAGATCAGATTGGTTTCAACGAAAGTCCCTACTGGATAAGCACAATAATTGTGTCCTTTCTGAGCGTTGTCCGGCGGAGGTATGCTAATGCGTGTCTAATTAGCTAGACCGTCATTTTCTTTGTACATGATGGGTGTAGTGTGAAAGATTACTGACAGCTCAAATGATTTCTCTCTTCAAAAGAACAAAGCATGCGGAAGAGATTTTTCTTTTATGTTCAAGACACATAATAGATCACACATAATGGAGCATGAATTGCTAGTAAATTGACACACAACTTATTCTTCTGCCAATCGAAGAGCAAATGAAATCAGAACGAAGTTCCTTGTACAAATGTGCGAAGAAAAAAAAACATCTAAGCTAAAGGACACGAATCAGCATACCTATCTCACCAGGACAGCGCCCGAAAGTGTTCACTCAGTAGGGACTTTCAATGAAACCAACCTGATCTGCAAATTCTTTTACATTCCCTTTTGGATTCTCGTCAAATCTTCCTATTCTGAAATGCTTGAGCTCCACCCCATCCGCACTCCCCGTGAGTACAAGGTCTGCCAGTATCCTACCTATAACCGGGGACATCTTGAATCCGTGACCTGAAAACCCACCACCTATCACTACATCTTCCCCGAACTCCCGCCCAAGAAATCCAACACGAAATCCTCGTCTGGTGTCATTGAATACATGCAGGATTGTGTGGCCGCAGGTGCGCTACAATCCAGCAATCCTAGGAACCTTCCTTCAATCCATTCTTTTAATGAATCTAGGTCCCTTCCGGGCATCCATGGCCTTTTGTCCGGGTCGCACAGGCATCCGCCGTGCACCGCAATCTTGATCAGACCCGGGAACTCCAGGGATGGGGTCCCGTATATGTAAGGCCGGCCATAACTCGCGAACGTTGGGAAATCACCTTTAATGGCGAACTTCTCCTCGTGCCCCTCCTTGATTCTCCAATACCAAACCGCAGTTTCCAGGGGCTGTATTGGCAATTCGTGGCCAGTGACTGAATGGACCAACTTTTTTGTCCAAGCCCCGGCGGTGACCACACATTTCCTACCCCAAAACTTGTCGCCCGTGGCTGTGTAGACCACCATGCCTCCTCTGACTTCATCTCTCTTAATGTCTTTCACCTCCATGTTGTCCTTCAACACTGCGCCCCTTCGAAATGCCAGCGCTTGGAACATGGACACTGCCTTAGTGGGCTTAATGACACCCCCGAGCTTGGTAAGCACTGCGATCCAATTCTCCGGTATGCTGAGCCTGCCGGTGAACTTATTGGCGACTTCATAGTGGTCGAGTATCTGAAACGAGAAGGAATTCTTTTGACAGCTTGCTATGACAGCCTTCAGACTAGCATCATTAGCTGGTCCAATATCGAGATGGGGCGTGCTGGTGTAAACTTTGTATCCAGCCTCTGACTCGGCCTCTCTCCATAGCTCGGAAGCCTCAAGGACCATGTCGGTGTAGTAATCCTCGGGGTAAGTTCCGCGTATGGTGCGAGACTCGCCATGTGAAGAGCCGAGGTGGTGCAAGAGGTCGAATTGCTCGAGTAAGAGTGTCTTGCAACCTCTTTTGGTCGTTTGGTAGGCTGTGGCGCTGCCCATGATGCCTCCACCGATTACTATCACGTCGAACTCGTTGGTGCTTGAACCCATCTCTCCGTTTGTGTTTGGGTATGCGCGAAAAGACTTGGCAAGTGTCTGGTGGTGGGTTTTCGGCTAGAGCTGGATGGGATGGCACTAGATATACGGTGGGAAGTAAGAAAAGTAGACATAAGATGACTCAGAATTGCATCAGTGCCACCTCAACAACCCAAAATCGCCACGCGTCTAACTATTTTTTCCTTGAGAATTGTCAGAAGCTGAAGTTCGTGTATTTTTCTCCAACCGTACATTAGATGATGCAGTTCACCGCGCATCAGTGCGACAACATGGGTAATATCAGGAAACTTTTACCACCTTTCGTCATGAGTTACGGCGATGCATCTTATACGATTCAACAATTGTATCGTAGAAGTTCCCTTTGCATTATTTCCTTTTAATGTTCATCCGATTCCATGATGGTTTGAATGAAAGATGTTCACCAGTAATGAATGAATGGACTAGATCCTCAAACCCGACCTTCATTCAAGAAGTTGAATTTTCATCTTAAAAAAAAAAAAGGAGATACGAAACACCAGTGCTGACTCTCTCCATTGATACTCGTGAACTCTGTCAGGACTTTCAAACTTGAGCATTTCTTGGGCAATATAGCCGAGGGGGGATTACTTCCAAGTGGCATGTTATTTGACTGTCCTTTGCGTTGTCTCTCTACGCACGTGATTGAGAAGAAAGCACTCTTGAGACTACGCGTCAAGTTTGAATCTGACTTGGTCTAGAAATTGAAATGTTCTCATATGCATCCACAACCATAACATTTGAGTCCATTTCATCTTACTCATTAAATGCTGCGCCTCATGTGATTTAATGGTTGAATTAGAAATTTAGAATGAGCTGACATAAATGAGGTGCCCTAAACACTAAGCCCAACCAAAGTTATTCTCTTTCGTTAATTTCCATACCACTAAAGACCCCATCACATTGATTTTATCATATTATCTCTTGTGGGTCCTTTTTTTTTTTTTTTAATTTCCCTTCTTCTTTTTTTTTCCCTTCTTCCACTTTCCTCCTCCTTATATTAAGTTTATACAATGCTAGCACCGTGAGAGCTGCAATATCATGAGGAATCAACGTGTCATTGCCAGTTACCGACAAAAAAAAAACGTGTCATTGCTAGTTATTTTTACTCGAAAACATGGGCAGGACAACAATTTATTGGCACTAGCCAAGGACGGAGCTCAACACTCCACATAGGCCAAGGGGGGATGGTGGGCTTGTAATATTTGTCCAGACATATTTTTATGATTTTTTTCTTCCCTTTTTCATAAAATGCTAAAGAATTCCATGGTCGAGACATACTTTAGGTAAAGCAATTGAAAGAATACTATAGTAAGCTATACATGTCCATGATATGATATTCCTTTATAGGTTAAGAGAATCTTTACCTCCCTTTTTCTTAAAATGCTAAAGATTTCCGTTGAAGTCGAATATTCTCGTCCTCTATTCTATTGCCTATTATGGCCAAGACAGAAAGTGTTGGGGGTGGTAGGTGAAATGAAAACGAAGGCATGATTTTAAGGGGTTCTGGCACAGCTTTTTTTAAAAAATGAGAAGGAGTCTTTCGGTTTCTAAAGGGTTTTGACAAATTTCTCATAGGCGCAACATCCCGCTACGCTGCCGTCTACGGCTTCTAGAAGATGCTCCGCCAAGTTTTAAAGCACTATAGCTTTAAAAGATGTGTTAACAAACGATGTTGAATAACGATGCGGCGGCAGCTGTATACCTCCGTGTTGACTTGCATAAGCAATGGCTTTAAGTAGTCATTCTTGAGTTCTCATCTGGGTGGTCTGCAGTGTCGTTGAACCAGAAATTGCCCATGGTTCACAAAAGTTCTCAACTAGTACATATTTCATGTGATGGGATGGTGACCGGTGAGAATCGCGCATAACCAATGAAGATCCCTCGCCCTCGACTCTCAAGAAATTTCCTGCTACCCCAACATCTTGTTGGTATTTCCCCCAAAAAGAAAAATGGTACCTGGTAACGTATTCATCATTAACCGTGAATAACGCTAGAAAATATCGCCCCCCAGGGTGGTCATAGGAATCTGTCGTGGACCAAAAGTTTCCTGGCCAAGTACGAGGTAATGCGGCTCCCGGCAAGCCTAAACACCAATCCAACCTTCCCTCGGTAGGTCTTTCCAAGTACAGTATAGCAAGTTGCATCCTTAAAATTGATTATACCACGCATTTAAAGTGAATATCGAGTTTCTTGAGCGGGATGTGCAAATCTCTTCAACACAACAATTAATTTTGGCCAGCTTTGGTTATCATTAGTAGAAAAGCATCAATTCTCGACCAATTTGTGTATAAGATGTCAATTTCGCCTTCAGAAATCTTCTAAGATAATGATCATTACATTCCTTTATTCTTAACAAAGACTCCCCGACACCTATGAATTAGTCGTATAAATCTTTCCGCATTTATTGCACTTTGCTCTAATGCCACAAATCCCTACTATTCAACCCCCATGAATATGGGAGAAATTGGATCATGACAAATTGCTATGGCTATCATCATGTCTAGGATTGGATCCATTGTTATAATGATTCTTTTGAGCCACCACTTCCATAAACCAGTCGTATAAACCCTTCCACATTTATCATGCTTCGATCCAATGCCACAATGCCCCACTTTTTAACTCCCATGGGTTTGGAAGAAATTGGACTGTGATAAATTGCCATGGCAATCATCATGTCTTCGATTGGATTCGCCGTTGTAATGATTCCTTTGACCCACCACTCCCACAAATCAATCGTATAAATCCTTCCGCATCTATCACACTTCGATCCGATGCTATAGTGCCCCACTTTTCAGCCCCCATGGGTATAGAAGAAATTGGACTGTGATATATTGCTCTAGCAATCATCATGTCTACAATTGGATTTCGCCGTTGTAATGATTTTTTTGACTCGCCGATCTCATAAATCAGTTGTATAAATACTTCCACATTTATCACACTTCGATCCGATGCCACAATGCCCCACTTTTCAGCCCCCATGGATATGGAAGAAAGTGAACCGTATAAATTGTTGTAGCAATCATCCTGTTGGAGATTGGATTCGCCGTCATAATGATCATTTGACCTAATGCGGCGTGCGAAAATAAAGATCACCCATCCACTAATGTGATTTGACCTAATTTATGAAAAACATAAAAATGAAAAAGAAATGGAGAGCCTTACTTCTACGATAGCGTGCGTTTCTGCTGCATTAACATGCTTAATGAAATCATTCACGTAATCAGCCACGCATGAGACTAATGAAATACATCTCAAACCCTTCAAAAGGAATCGTTCATTAGGTTTGATCTACGTAAGACAAGTGGGGGGTTAAGAATCAGACAAGAACGCAACCACGGGAATCTCTCTCGGTCCTTTTGAAAAAAACGAATTTCTTCGATTTAAGGGGTACGGCCGGCATTAAGAAATGCGTAGTGACTATAATTGTTTGTCCTTATGAATAGCCCTCGATTTGACAGCTGCGTCAACCACGTGACTCGTTCAGGCTGCAGCACAGTTGTTGGTGCTTTTTGGAATCCGTGAATGAATATGCCTTTGTTTAATCGCCCGCCGGTCAATACTTTGCACTTTCCTCGAAGGATCGACTGAAATTTTGAAAACCCTTTTTCTCGCACGGGTGTCCATCGCCGTAAACTTCCTGGAAACAGTCCAGTTCAGTAGAAGACACAAAGTTGATCATTATCTTGAATGTTAACAGGATCCTCAGTTGTCTTACCGACTACAAAGACATATAAGTAAAGCTCATCAAGATTAGGTTGATATAGATAGGTTACATTATAACGCAAGAGATCCAATCAGTGTAGAAAAAACAAGTTAAAGAAAAGGATGTACGTAATGTATCACTAGATGTGACATGGTTCGACTATTCAGTTTTCATTTTGATGCATGCGCAGAGTGCAATCATCCTTAGACACCTTTCTTGACTAATGGAAAAAGCTTCGAATTTTCATGTCAAGTTTCTGTACTTGTAGACGTTCACATCACGTACCTTAAAGAAAAGAGAAAGAAAATTTGAATAGGTCGACGATATCGTTCATCCTCATACAAAACCAGGGGCTCGGATCGGCATGAGAATCATGCGGGGAGACAATTAGTGGGGTTCCGAGATTTCTAAACAAGATAGTGGAGTAGCGAGCTAGCATCACCATCTTTGTGGCTCGTGATTAGGTCCCATGTTCACACAACCTTTTCAAAATGGGATGGAAAGGTATCTCCATGATGTGCTTTCGTTTCGTGTTATTAAGAGTGGACAAGTGCTCTTGGTGGCTCTATATCAGTTAAAGATGTCACCATTAATATTGCTGCAGACACTTGCGTATGTCAGGGATTATATATGATTTATCAAATATTTGTTTCTTGTGTTCAAGAGTGTGAAGGACTAACATGTATCCATATATGTGCCGATTGATTGGAGACTCATAATTTGACTAAGAACCTTGCCATTAGTAACAAATAGTTCTCTAAACGATTCCTATATATGTACATCATACTTGGTTTTTTTAGCTGTGCAAGCAGCTGTGCGTGTCAAATGCGATAAGAAAACATTATGTACATATTGATAGAAGTTGGTCATTTGTCCTTGTTGATTCAATGAATTATGCTAATGTATGGATTGAGATAGTTCTAGAGTGTATATATACTCGTCATAACAAGAGTTTGAATTGCCACGTTCTCTTTTCTTCTTGTTATCTTGCTTTTGCTTTTCTAAATGTGCCTGCCTTCACATGTAAGGCGTGACTAGGTGAGAGGAAGAAATTAATATGCTTAATATGGTTTCCAAGTTGGTTTGCACAAGCTAATTGAACTTTTGAGAGAGATGATTGTCCAAACACGTGGAATGCTCTTAATAATCTTTCGAGGTGCACCGATCTTCATCACCAGAACCTACATCTACAACGCTTCAATGCTATTCCATTCATATACTCAAACATGGTGAATGTGCAAACACATTGAAATAATGTCTTGAGTTCGAGCTCGATTGGTGAAGATTGGTGAAGATACGACTTGAATTGTTGCTGGGAATTGCCTAACTTGTGTAGATTGAAAACTTGTAGGACCAAGACGGGCATAGAGAGGATTGGATCGGATGCTTTGAAGGCGTCCGGTGGCTAGACAAGTAGGGTTAGGCATTCGGTGATGACACTAAGCATCTAGCTAGGTCTGGTCAAGTATTTGTGCTAAGGTACTATATTTTGAGTTTGAGCCCAATTGATAAAATTGGCTTGAATTGTTGTTGGGGATGGCCCGAATTGTAAATTACAGAGTTTTAGGACCAAGTCTGGCCGCTAGACAAGCAGGGTCAGGCATTTGGTGGTGACTCTAGGCGTCCAGCTAGGTCAAGCCAAGTGCTTGTGCAAAAATATGAAGTTTATGTTTTGAGTGCGAGCCCGATTGGTAAAGACCCAACTTCAATTGTTACTGGGGATGGCCCGAATTGTGATTGACAGAGTTATAGGAACAAGTCCGGTCACTAGACGAGTAAGGTTAGGGATTCAGTGGCGAGTCTAGGCATTTAGCTAGGTCTAGTTGAGCGCTCAGGCGGCATATGCCGAGCTCGACCAAAAAAAGAAGAAGAAAAAGGCCCGGAAAAAGAGTAGAGAAGAGACGTTATATCTATTGAATAAATAAGGCCTCAAGATGCACATACTTCATTTTCAAGATTCAATATGAAAAGTCCTGATAAGATCTGATCAGCTTATTGGATTTCTTCTCTTATGGATTTCTAGGTCGAACCCACTTGAGGCGTTTGTCCTTTTTTCTTTTTTTTGGTCGATAAGTATTCCATTAATTCAAACCTAGTTTGTTTACATCCAAACATAAAATATCTAACAAAGATTGCGGGGCACAGAGCAACCAATTTGAAGGAGTTGGTTTTTCCTTTTAGCCTTGGCCATCCTATTAACGGGGTTATTTGCTCCTCCTGGACAGAACTCTAGGCGAGCAAAGCCCAATTGGGCTAGCAAAGCCTTACAGTCTTCAGTCCAAGGCCTAATATTCCACGGGGATTCTTCTATTCCCAAAGCAGCGTTGACCACTTCTCTGCAATCAGCTGCGACGGGCCTAATATTCCACGAGGCATTTTGATGGCAATGCTGCGACGGGCCTGCTTATCCTGCGTCTAGGCTGTTGGGATTCCTTACGGTCTGGACCTCGTGGCCAGTTTTTAGTGGTTCAACTAGGATCTGCGCAAGCATAAGTTTTCACATCTCAATCGTTGAGGCCGAGAGCAATGTGCTACGAGTTTGTAGGAGCACGGCACAACTTGGACTTCCCTTGTAATATATCTGCTGGTATATGGTGAAATTCATTTCACGTGATGCTACAAAACCATCGAAACAGACGGTTGCTCGTCAGGTTCACCACTTTGCTGCAGCATGCATCTTGGCTTCTGATGCAGAAAGTCGTCCCTACTGATTGATTGTACCAATGGGACAACGGACAATGCCTCAAAACGGCTTCTTCCCAAGTTAAAATCAGGGAAATCCTTCCTCTTTGCCAAAGAGAGGCTTAAGATAGGACAGAGACTACTCCCAGAGTCCCAGAGCCATGAAAATAGAATCCAAAACATGCCTGCAATTACCAGACCACATGATTTTTCCAGTTCTGAATTGAATCACCACGTTGTGGAATGGTTTCAACGTTTTCCTCGCCCATAGCTGATATTTTCGGTTACTTGATTAGTTGAAATTGTGATGTTATCGTTCATTTGAAAATCCCAAATCAGAAAATCGTCATGATGTTGTTTTGAACTCCATAATTCATTAGTTTCGGCGCTCCGACAGAGCCTCATTGCAAGTTAATCTGATAGTTATACAGTGCATTGGTAGCAAATGAAGCTCTGTTATGCTGAGGGATCTGAGAGAGATTATGCCTCATTGTGAACTCCTTAAGGCCTGCGTGGCCCACTGTCATTGGAAAACTCTATCTACGTTGTTATTTGCAAATGCAACATTGTAATCATTTCCAATGATGAGCGCAATCCATGTCGACTATGCGACTTGCTCCATAATTTTCACTTATATATAAGCCCTCCCTCTTCATCACTTGAGATCATCGCTGGAAGTAACAATCAATTGTCTTTCAGTCGCTCAATTATGCATTTCAGCTAAGACATTCTCGATATCAACCAATAAAGCCAATGGCACCACGAGCCACAGACCTGGTTTTGTCTCTCATGACATTCTTATGGTTCACTATCTTCCTCTTCAGAGCCTCCGCTCAGAGATATGGGATTGCTACCTTTTATTCTTCACCTTACAAGCGTAAGGCATTTCGTTGTGTTTGTTTCTGCTGTTAACAGTATCTACTGTACTGATGGGAGAAGGTGTTTTTTTCTGTGTTGAGATAATGCAGCCTCTGCTTGTTATGGCTTTGAAGATCAGGGGGTGATGATAGCAGCAGCAAGCGAAGCAATTTGGAACGGCGGCACCACTTGTGGCCAACACTACCAAGTCACGTGCCTCAGCGGGATGAACCTAGGCGTCCCAAAGCCATGCTGTGGGAGCGCTTTGGTGGTGATGCAGATTGTGGACCGCTGCCCTGCCAATGCATGCCAAGGAACTATTTATTTGTCAAAAGAAGCATCTGCATCTATAGCGGATCCAAATGCCGGAGCTATCAACATAAATTATTAGAAGTATGTGGACCTTGTTCCCTGTAATTTGCGAGGCTATTATACGATTATTGCCGTGACATAAGGCTGAACTGGTTCGATTAAGATCCTGTGCTGGAGTAACTTCTGATGGAAATGGAACCATTCCCCAAATAAGGAAAACCCACTGAAGTTTAGCATCAACTCCTTTTGAAGTTCTTTAACGTTTTCAATGCTTTTGGCAAATGTAGTAAATTATGTTTTTGCCTTGTCTTCTCCTTGAGCGAGCTATGTTTGTTAATCTGGTCATATCCCCGACATGACTTACTATCAGTCCGGTCAGGAAAAGCTCAAAAGCATTCGATCTTAACCTTTCATACTCGGTTCCAGTCATTACGTCCATTGGCACTGTCACTAACGATCTTTCGCTTTTCACCTGAAAATTGAACTGAGATACGTGATCTTTGAGCTCCAACCATAATGCAATGTCGTTACAGTTGTTCAGCTGAGTAAAAGGAAGCACGATGATCGATTTTCCAGCATTAATTGTATCTGAAATTGAGTCCACTTGGCTCAGAGAAGGTGCTTGGTCATGCAAGAAAAAGAAAAGGCAGATGCTGTAGGCATGCAACTCACGGATACATACAGCTGTTTATAGTAGGCATACAACTCACGGATACATACAGCTGTTTATGTCGATAGGACATGATCGAGACAATAGATCATTAGAAACCAAAGACCAAATCACAGATTATTAGTCGAACATAGAGAAGTGGCTTTTGCTGCTTCACTTGGGATTCTCTTCAAACCTTCCAATCCTAAAATGCTCGAGCTCCACCCCATCTGCATGCCCAGTGAGTGCGAGGTCCGCCAGTATCTTCCCTACCACTGGAGCCATCTTGAACCCGTGACCCGAAAACCCACCCCCGATCACCACATCCTCCCTGAACTCCCCTCCCAAGAAATCGATCACATAATCCTCGTCCGGTGTCATCGAGTACATACAGGACTGCATGGACACGGGTGCGCAGCCATCCACCAGTCCCAGAAATCTCCCTTTGATCCACTCTTTCAGGGAATCCAAGTCCAGCTCGGGCCTCCACTGCCTTCTATTGGGATCGCACTGGCATCCGCGGTGCAGTGTGATCTTGATCAGCCCCGGGAATTCCAAGGACGGCGTCCCGTAAACATGCACATCATCATAGCTGGAGAACGTCGGGAAATCGCCTCCGATGGCATATTTCTCCTCGTGACCCTCCTTGATCTTCCAATAACACACTGTGCCGTCCACGGGTTGAATCGGCAATTCAAGCCCAGCGATTGAACGAACCAGCTTCCTGGTCCAAGCCCCAGCAGTGACCACACATTTCCTGCACCAGAACTGGTCGCCCCTGGTGGTACAGACCACTATGCCTCCTTTCACTTCATCTCTCCTAATTTCCTTCACTTCCATGTCGTCCCTCAGCACAGCTCCCTTTTGAAATGCGAGCGCTTGGAACATGGACACCGCTTTCGTCGGCTTAATGACACCGCCAAGCTCAGTATACACCGCAATCCAATCCTCTGGTATGCTGAGCTTTCCGGAGAATTTGTTGGCGAATTGGCCATGGTCTAGAATCTGATAAGGGAATGAGTTCTTATCACAGTTCGCTATGACTGCTTTGAGGTTAGCACTCCCCCTGGCCCTATGTCAAGATGGTTGGTGCCAGTGTAGACGCTGTAGCCCGCCTCTGACTCGGCCTCTCCCCACAGTTTCGCGGACTCCACGGCCATCTTGGTGTAAAAGTCCTTCTTGTACGTCGCGCGCATGGTGCGAGACTCGCCGTGCGAAGAGCCACGGTGGTGCAGGAAGTCGAACTGCTCGAGTAAGAGTGTCTTCTGACCTCTTTTGGCAGTTTGGTAAGCAGTGGAGCTGCCCATGACGCCTCCACCGATCACTATCACGTCGAACTCGATGCTGCAAGAAGAATCC
Source organism: Eucalyptus tenuipes (assembly GCA_014182365.1). Classification (NCBI taxonomy): domain Eukaryota; kingdom Viridiplantae; phylum Streptophyta; class Magnoliopsida; order Myrtales; family Myrtaceae; genus Eucalyptus; species Eucalyptus tenuipes. Next base: position 41,780,859 of record CM024539.1, on the reverse strand, counting down.
ATAGCTCTGTACTGTGTGTGCGTCTCTCTCTTTCTCTCTCCCTCTCTCTCTCTGAAACTGGTTAAGCTAAATTACGCTGGTTTGGTATGAACATATAAGCAAAACAAGACTGACTAGTCCTGGACTACCATGGCCTAGCGGCGGACGTGGCCTCCGAGCACCAGATTTGATACTTATACCACCAAGGAAAGCTAGACGAAATTTCTCACAGCACCATAGTCGGACTATTGCGACATGTTCCTTCAGTCACGATAAAACAAAAGCAAAATTACGACATTCGCAGTGCTTTAGGCAATGCATAGTAATTTTGAAAATGAATTTGACTCGAATGATTTGTTGCCAAAACGTAATTGACTCTTACAAAGCTTTTTTCCATTGAAGGTGAGTTGCGGGGAAAGTCGCTTCTCCACCTGAACATCCGCCTCTCTTGAATTGACACAGTCTTCTTTTTGTTATTTTCAAATTCACATAAACTTCACCTAAGTTTTAATCGGAAGAAATACACCCCAAGTGCCAAAACTTAAAGACGAATGGATACTTAAGTGACAAAAGTTAGGAAAGTGATAGTTAAGTGCCACTTTTACTGAAAAGTGGGACACTTAAGTATTATCTCCGCGAACTCTGCTGGAAATTCTACATGACAATTTTTTATTATTTTACTCGCCTACGTGTCTCGCCAAAGAGTTGACTTAGCAAAAAAACGCAAAAACAACATTATTTTTGCACGGATTCGAATTTTAATATAAGATTAAATTAAATTAAATTATAAAAATAACTAATTAATTAATTAAAAAAAAAAAAGAGGAAGAAGGTGCCTGAGGGCTAAGCCCTTGCCACCTCCTTGCCATTGCCAGGAGGGCCAGCGAAGGTGGGGGAGGGGTCGGTCGGGGTCGTCGGACCCCAGCAACATTTATCTCGCCGGAAAATCGCCACGTTAGCATTTTGGTCGAATTTTCTCACCATTGGCACTTAAGTGATCAATTTTGCTCCAATTTTGACACTCAAATGTCACTTTTCTAACTTTTGGCAATTAAACGTTCCTCCGCGTCAAGTTTTGGACCTCCAGGTATTCTGCATTCTAAGTTAATCACCCTCTTTCATTTTTTTAAATACTCGTGCTGGTAAGCTTGCTCTTTGGACAATGTTAATAATCCAATCGATTACATCATTAAACAATGACAGAGACTTGGATATGTACAAGGATATGCACAAGGATATGCATTTTTAGTCAACCCAAGAGTAGCAAAGAGGGATCTCGCTTCTTCCCCGAAACGCCGGTCTAAATGAAAGTTCAGTGCTCTTTCCAGGGAAAATGTTTTTGATTGGAAGATGATATGATGATTGATTGGCACAGAGAGTGACATGTTTGTCCAGGGAACAACAAAATATTTCCTCCAGCCCACTTGCAGTAAGCTTTTTCATTGCAATTATTTTTATGCAAAAGACGAATTCTCTACTTAAAGTCACACGCTTATTATATCTTAGTACTATCCTTGGATAATGATAATGATGACACCTTACGTATTTTTTGAGATTAATTATTTAATCCAATGATCACGACCATTCATTTTAAAATTTGCTATCTTTTATAGTGATATTAAAGTTATCTCGAACTTGCTTGCTTTTGGGTGGATTCATCATAACCTTCTATAGGTTTACTTCCTCAACCTAGTAATTTTGTATGCTTTTGAATCGAATCCTTTGATGTGATAACTAATTCTTTTATGTCTCATTATACATCTACTTTTTAAAAAGAGACCACAATGAATGATAAAAGGTCTGCTTTGTTGAAAGACATTAGAAGAATGTTAAGCTCTCATTTTAAGTTTGAGCATACCTTTCAAAAAGGAAATTATGTTGCTGATTGGCTTGTCAATCTTGAAATAAAGACACACTTGGACACTATGTTCTACTCACAGCCTCCTAGAGTTTTTTTTTTTTTTGGTCGAGTCCTAGAGTTGATTCATGCTTTTTAGGTGGTGAAGTAGAGACAATAAATTTTAGACATTTTTTTTTTTGCTTACATTTATTTACCTAAAAAGGAAAGAAGAAGTTTATTATTGTCTAAAAACAATCAACAAGCGGACTCGGCTTGCTGTACCAAATCTAAAAATCTCTTCCTAGATCAACCCATGATTAATTTTTTTTTGGTATCGGTGAGTTGAGCCTTAAAAGGAAATTATTTCTTGATGCCTGTCTATTTAACTCTTCAGATCAATCAGGTTAAATGGGGTTGTTGGACGAGCGTATTACTTCCTTTTACCTATTAACTTTAGCTTTGAATTAGTTCATCTAACAAGCAAAAATTCATGATCATAGTTTAGGAAGAATTTTGGATCTCTACATTCACTAATTTCTAAGAGTTAGAAACTTTCCCATCTAGAAGTTACCAATTTTAGTAGTTTATACTTAATCAAAGTCTTATCTATCCTGTATCAATACTTATTTAAATCCTGCTCCATAATGAAATTACCGAGATCCGTCCATCTCTTCGAGAGCAATCATGGCATAAATACCGATCTTGACTTTCCTCTGTCATGGCCTTTTTGTGGAAGTCATGAATTGTGATGCTACAATTTCCCCGAAACGCAATTGCTCTCTTGTTGTCGGCTTCGCTTGATTCTATCTTGGTTTGCAATGTGACGTTCTTAATTAGCTTAATGCACCTGATTTGTTGGCTTGGAAGCGAATTCTTTGCAAATTGAATATTTCTTTATGAAGTACTCTTAACGAGTGTCTCGAGACAGCATCTCATGGACACTTGTTAACATGACTTAAAATCCCATTTTGAATTTTATTTGCTTTATATTACAGCCATCGCTTAGAGCAGCGAAATTGGTGCCTTCAACCTTTCTATGCATCTGTTTGCTTCTACTTGTTCTTTTAATCTTGTCGATAGCATGTGGAGTGATGTAAGTCAGTCTGCGCACCTCATGCATGCGGTTCGATTCAAATACAGCAGCCACTACTTGTTGCAGGTATATGGTTATAGCGAGAGTGAGCGAAGAACTTTGGGACGACGGTGGAGCTTGTGGCCAATACGACCAAGTCACTTGTGTCGGCGTGACGAAGTCAGGAGATCCGAATCAATGCATCGGAGGCGGGACGGTGGTGGTGAAGATTGCGGATGTTTGCCAGCCCATCTCGTTTCAGACAACTATTGATATGACGCGAGAAGCATTTCACTAACACAGCAAGTCCTAGCAATCTGCTTCTCAGCATCAACATATAGCCCGTGGTCCTTGTTCATACATTGTGTTCATACACTAGCGGCCGTTTTTTCTTTTTATGTATATCTATACTTAAATTAAGTCATAGTAATATCTTGATTGTCGACATATAAAGGCATATAAAATTGAACCATTGACCCCCACCTTAGCTTTTGCGATTTTTTAAAACAAGAGGCCTTGTTTATCTAGATGTGATACCACTGTCAATTAATTTCAACTTGCCCACAGACCTAAGTAAGGTAGCGATAATTGACACAGCATGAGTTAATCATTCGAACATGAAATTAATTTATAGAGAAAAATTGGAATCCGACACTATATGACAGAAGTATTCCGTAAGTTTGATACAAATTGGCACGTATTGAAGTAAATAGGAAGAGGAAAAAATAGAGGAAATGAGATGTATTGGGGCAATCTGGGATGAGAGGAAAAAAAAAAAGGAAAAACGATATAAATAACTTATAATGTATAATGTGGTCTATGAACTATAATCCAAAGGTAATGTGGTATTGGGACTTTTAATTTATTCAATATAATTCTTGAAATTTTGGTATAAGTTCAATTTAGTTCCTGAATTATATAAAAATGTTCAATATTATCATTGAATTCGAATTAATAGAATATCTTCACACAATTTAAGGATTAAATTGAGTATGAACTTTTTATTGAGCTAAAATTTAACAATCATAAAGAATAAATTAAAAATTTGAAAACACTGTCACATATTAAATTAAGAATTTAGTATCGTCACAAAACAAGCCTTTGAGATCCCAAGTGGGACACAGTCAACCAATAAAGCCCATGGCACCACGAGCCAGAGACCTGGTTTTGTCTCTCATGACATTCTTATGGTTCACTATCTTGTTCTTCAGAACCTCCGCTCAGAGAAATGGGATCGCTACCTTTTACACTTCACCTTACAAGCGTAAGGCATTTCGTTGTGCTTGTTTCTGCTGTTAACAGTATCTTGTTCAACTGTACTGATGGGAGAATGTGTCGAGATAATGCAGCCTTGCTTGTTATGGCTTTGAAGATCAGGGGGTGATGATAGCAAAAGCAAGCGAAGCAATTTGGAACGGCGGCGCCACTTGTGGCCATTGGCCAACACTACCAAGTCACGTGCCTCAGCGGGATGAACCTAGGCGTCTTAAAGCCATGCCGTGGAAGCACTTTGGTGGTGATGCAGATTGTGGACCGCTGCCCTGCCAATGCGTGCCGAGGAACTATTGATTTGTCACAAGAAGCATCTGCATCTATAGCGGATCCAAATGCCGGAGCTATTAACATAAATTATTAGAAGTATGTGGACCTTGTTCCCTGTAATTTGCGAGGCTTTTATACGATTATTGCCGTGACATAAGGCTGAACTGGTTCGATTAAGATCCTGTGCTGGAGTAACTTCTGATGGAAATGGAACCATTCCCCAAATAAGGAAAACCCACTGAAGTTTAGCATCAACTCCTTTTGAAGTTCTTTAACTTTTTCAATGCTTTTGGCAAATGCAGTAAATTATGTTTTTGCCTTGTCTTCTCCTTGTGCGAGCTATGTTTGTTAATCTGGTCATATACTCCACATGACTTACTATCAGTCCGGTCAGGAAAAGCTCAAAAGAATTCGATCTTAACCTTTCGTACTCGGTTCCAGTCATAACGTCCATTGGCACTAACAATCTTTCGCTTTTCACCTGAAAATCGGACTGAGATACGTGATCTTTGAGCGCCAACGACAATGCAATGTCGTTACAGTTGTTCAGCTGAGTAAAAGGAAGCACGATGATCGATTTTCCAGCATTAATTGTATCTGAAATTGAGTCCACTTGGCTCAGAGAAGGTGATTGGTCATGCAAGAAAAAGAAAAAAGCAGAAAGCAATGACAGATGCTGTACGCATACAACTCACGGATACATACAGCTGTTTACGTCGATAGAACATGATTGAGACAATAGATCATTAGAAGCCAAAGTCCAAATCACAGATTATTAGTCGAGCATAGAGAAGTGGCTTTTGCTGCTTCACTTGGGATTCTCTTCAAACCTTCCAATCCTAAAATGCTCGAGCTCCACCCCATCTGCATGCCCAGTGAGTGCGAGGTCCGCCAGTATCTTCCCTACCACTGGAGCCATCTTGAATCCGTGACCCGAAAACCCACCCCCGATCACCACATCCTCCCTGAACTCCCCTCCCAAGAAATCGATCACATAATCCTCGTCCGGTGTCATCGAGTACATACAGGACTGCACGGACACGGGTGCGCAGCCATCCACCAGTCCCAGAAATCTCCCTTTGATCCACTCTTTCAGGGAATCCAAGTCCAGCTCGGGCCTCCACTGCCTTCTATCGGGATCACACTGGCATCCGTGGTCCAGTATGATCTTGATCAGCCCCGGGAATTCCAAGGACGGCGTCCCGTATACATGCACATCTCCATAGCTGGAGAACGTCGGGAAATTGCCTCCGATGGCATATTTCTCCTCGTGACCCTCCTTGATCTTCCAATAACACACTGTGATGTCCACGGGTCGAATCGGCAATTCAAGCCCAGCGATTGAACGAACCAGCTTCCTGGTCCAAGCCCCAGCAGTGACTACACATTTCCTGCTCCAGAACTTGTCGCCCCTGGTGGTACAGACCACTATGCCTCCTTTCACTTCATCTCTCCTGATTTCCTTCACTTCCATGTTGTCCCTCAGCACAGCTCCCTTTTGAAATGCGAGCGCTTGGAACATGGACACCGCTTTCGTCGGCTTAATGACACCGCCAAGCTCAGTATACACCGCAATCCAATCCTCTGGTATGCTGAGCTTTCCGGAGAATTTGTTGGCGAATTGGCCATGGTCTAGAATCTGATAAGGGAATGAGTTCTTATCACAGTTCGCCATGACTGCTTTGAGGCTAGCACTCCCCCCTGGCCCCATGTCAAGATGGTCGGTGCCAGTGTAGACGCTGTAGCCCGCCTCTGACTCGGCCTCTCTCCACAGTTTCGAGGACTCCACGGCCATCTTGGTGTAGTAGTCCTTCTTGTACGTCGCGCGCATGGTGCGAGACTCGCCGTGTGAAGAGCCACGGTGGTGCAGGAAGTCGAACTGCTCGAGCAAGAGTGTCCTCTGACCTCTTTTAGCAGTTTGGTAAGCAGTGGAGCTGCCCATGACGCCTCCACCGATCACTATCATGTCGAACTCATTGCTGCAGGAAGAATCCATAGCTCTGTACTCTGGGTGCGCCTCTTTCTCTCTCTTCTCTCTCTGAAACTGGTTAAGCTAAGTTACGCTGGCTTGGTTTGAACATAAAGGCAAAACAAGACTGACTAGTCCTGGACTACCATGGCCTAGCGGCCGACGTGGCCTCCAAGCACCGGATTTGATACTTATACCCCAAGGAAAGCTAGACGAAATTTGTCACTGCAACATAGTCGGACTATTGCGACATGTCCATTCAGTCACGATAAAACAAAAGCAAACTTACGACTTTCGCAATGCTTTAGGCAATGCATAGTAATTTTGAAAATGAATTTGACTCGACTGATTTGTTGCCAAGACGTAATTGACTTTTACAAAGCTTTTTTCCACTGAAGGTGAGTTGCGAGGAAATTTGCTTCTCCACCTAAACATCGGCCTCTCTTGTTATTTTCAGATTCACATAAACTTCACCTAAGTTAATCGCCCTCTTTCATTTTTTTTATAATCCTCGTGCTGGTAAGCTTGCTCTTTGGACAATCTTAATAATCCAATCGATCACATCACTAAACAATGACAGACTTGTATATATATATGGATATGCATCTTTAATCAACTCAAGAGTAGCAAAGAGGGATCTTGCTTCTTCTCCGAAACGCCAGTCTAAACGAAAGTTTAGTGCTCTTCCATGGAAAATGTCTTTGATTGGAAGATGATATGATGATTGAGTGGGACAGAGAGTGACATGTTTGTTCAGGGAACAACAAAATATTTCCTCCAGCCCACTTGCAATAAGCTTTTACATTGCCATTTTTTTTATTGCAAAAGATGACTTCTCTACCCTTGGATAATGATAATGATGATGCCTCACGTATTTATTGAGATTAATTTCTAAATCCAGTGATCACGACCATTCATTTTAAAATTTGTTATCTTTTATAGTGATATTAAAGCTATCTCGAACTTGCTTGTTCACAGGGGGAATTCATCACAACCTTATATACGTTTACCTCCTCAACCTAGTAATTTTGTATGCTTTTCAATCGGATCCTTTGATGGGATAGCTAATGCTTTTATGTCTCATTATACATCTACTTTTGTTAGAAGAGACCACGGTGAATGACATTAGGTTTGCTTTGTTGAAAGACATTAGAAGAATGTTAAGCTCTCATTTTAAGTTTGAGCATAACTTTCGAAAAGGAAATTATGTTGCTGATTGGCTTGTCAATCTTGGAATAAAGACACTTGGATACTATGTTCTATTCACAGCCTCCTAAAGAGTTTCTTTTTATTTTATTATTTTATTTTTGGTCAAGTCCTGGAGAGTTGATTCGTGCTTTGTTAGGTGGTGAAGTAGAGATAATAAATTTTAGACGTTAATTTTTTTTTTTGTTTACATTTATTTACCAAAAAAAGGAAAGAAGAAGTTTGTTATTGTCTAAAAACAATCAAGAAGCGGACTCGATGTACCAAACCTAAAAATTTCTTCCTAGATCAGCCCATGATTAATTTTTTTCTTGGTATCGGTGAGTTGAGCCTTAAAAGGAAATTATTTCTTTATGCCTGTCTATTTAACTCTTCAAATCAATAAGGCTAAATCGGGCTGCTGGACGAATGGTCACCTTTGGGGTCTTATGTGTGTATTACTTTCTTTTACCTATTAATTTTAGCTTTAAATTAGTTCATCTAACAAGCAAAAATTCATTATCATAGTTTAGGAAGATTTTGGATCTCTACATTCACTAATTTCTAAGAGTTAGTAACTTTCCCACCTAAAAGTTACCAATTTTAGTAGTTTATACTTAATCAAAGTCTTATCTATCCCTGTATCAATACTTATTTAAATCCTGCTCCATAATGAAATTACCGAGATCCGTCCATCTCTTCGAGAGCAATCATGGCATAAATACCGATCTCGACTTTCCTCTGTCATGGCCTTTTTGTGGAAGTCATGAATTGTGATGCTACAATTTCCCGAAACGCAATTGCTCTCATGTTGTCGGCTTCGCTTGATTCTATCTTGGTTTGCAATGTGACGTTCTTAATTAGCTTAATGCACCTGATTTGTTGGCTTGGAAGCGAATTCTTTGCAAATTGAATATTTCTTTATGAAGTACTCTTAACGAGTGTCTCGAGGCAGTATCTCGTGGACAGTCGTTAACATAACTTAAAATCCCATTTTGAATTTTATTTGCTTTATATTACAGCCATCGCTTAGAGCAGCGGAATTGGTGCCTTCAACCTTCCTATACATCTGTTTGCTTCTACTTGTTCTTTTAATCTTGTCGATAGCATATGGAGTGATGTAAGTCAGTCTGCGCACCTCATGCATGCGGTTCGATTCAAATACAGCAGCCACTACTTGTTGCAGGTATATGGTTATAGCGAGAGTGAGCGAAGAACTTTGGGACGACGGTGGAGCTTGTGGTCAATACGACCAAGTCAATTGTGTCGGCCTGACGAAGTCAGATGATCCGAATCAATGCATCGGAGGCGGGACGGTGGTGGTGAAGATTGCGGATGTTTGCCCGCCCAGCTCATTTCAGAGAACTATTGATATGACGCGAGAAGCATTTCACTAACACAACAAGTCCTAACAATCTACCTCTCAACATCAACATATAGTCCGTGGTCCTTGTTCATACATTGTGTTCATACACTAGCGGCCGTTTTTTCTTTTTATGTATATTTATACTTAAATTAAGTCATAGTAATTTCTTGATTGCATTCAAGGCACACCTCTCTCTTGTTGCAATGCTAGAACAACATTTATCACTTTGTGTTGTCAACATATAAAGGCAATATCAAATTGAAACATCGACCCCCACCTTAGCTTTTGCGGTTTTTTAAAACAAGAGGCCTTGTTTATCTAGATGTGATATCACTGTCAATTAATTTCAACTTGCCCATAGACTTAGTGAGGTAGCGATAACTGGCACAACACAAGTTAATCATTCAAACATGAAATTAATTTATAGAGAAAAAAATTAGAATCCTACACCATATGATGCAAGTATTCTGTAAGTTTGATACAGAATAATTCGTAATGTATAATGCGTTCTATGAACTATAATCCAATGGTAATGTGGTATTAGGACTTTTAATTTATACAATATAGTTCTTGAAATTTGGGTATATATTCTATTCAGTCCCTCAACTACATAAAAATATTCAATATCATCACTAAACTCGAACTAATAGAAAGATAACATCAATATCTTCATATAATTTATGGATTAAATTGAGTATGGACTTTTTTTTTTATCGAGTTTGAATTTAATAATCATATTGGATAAATTAAAAAGTTAGAAATTAAATGGAGAATTTGGGATCGTCAACAAAAGAAGCGTTTGAGATCCCAAGTGGGACGCAGTCAGAAAGGCCGACTCACTTTGACAGAAGCGTACTTTTTCGCTCACCGTCACTCCAGTGGTTTAGACAGTCCCCTGCCAGTGCAGTGCCAGGCTCTCCCCAAATCTCTCTCTACCTTCAATCCGCTCCGCACGGAAAGGCCAGAACAGGTCGCGATCCAGGAGAGCCCTAGAAACTTCTCTCTCCTCTCCTCTCCCTTGTACTTCACTCCCGCTCCCGCCTGCTTCCGTCGCCAGATTTCCTCCCCCGCAATCTCTTCTCCGCTCGACTCGATCCGATCCATCGATCCATCGGATCCTGCATTTTGATTTCGCCGCGGCGGCGCCGCCGCAGTTTCGCGAGAGTTGTCGATCCGCGAATCCCGGCGGTTGCGTGTTCGGCGCGCATTCCCATGGGGAATCGGCCGTGAATCGAGGCGCGCGAAGCTGCCTTTGATTCGTCCCGAAGATAGGAGCACGTCTCGGCCTCCGCCATGGATAACCGCAGCGATTCCGACGCATCTCCATTCTTAAGGTCGGTCGCTCTCTCTCTCTCTCTCTCTCTCTCTCTCGTGGATCGAATACTTCGTTCGGCCGATTGATCTGCTGCGTTTTTTTGGAGTGAATCGAGCCATGCCTTTGACCTCCGGATCGTCGTCTTCGCATCTGTTAAGAATTTACTCCATTCGATTCGCCCGATGCTGCGTCTGTCGTGGTGTTGCATTTTAGAGAATCGAGCTGCGTTGGCTTTTTCGACTGTTGCCTATTCGATGTGTTGAACTGATGCTTTCTTCGTCATTGCTTTTTTTTTTTACACTCGGAGTTTTTAGCTGTGATAGAAATGGTTTTGCCGAAATGCCTTTCTGCTTGCATGTCCTTGTCAATCTTGTGATTTAAGTTGGAGAGATCGTCCGGCGTTACCGATCTTCCATGATCCAATATCGTTTCCCGAGTTTGGGAAAAAGAAAAGAAAAGTAATTTCAGTATTTTTGTCAGCCGTCTCGAGTTTTGGTACCTTTGAGCATCGTCTTACGTTAGCTCCTTGTGAATATGTCGTTGCAGTATTTTTGCTGCATTGTCTTATGGGATCGCTTCGATGGCCATGGTCTTCATTAACAAGGCAGTTCTGATGCAGTATGCAGACTCAATGACCCTTCTTACTTTACAGGTAATTCTCAAAAGGGAAGGAGGTTGAGCACATTTGTAATTTTCTTTTGTGATGGACAATGTCATAACTTCCTAATTTGTGGTGTGCCTCAGCAATTGGCCACAGCATTGCTTATTCACTTCGGGAGAGTCGCAGGATACATAAAAGCACGAGGAACGAACTGGGAAACTGCAAGAAAGCTCCTCCTGGTTTCACTATTTTACAATGCGAATGTTGCATTCGCTTTAGCAAGTTTGAAAGGAGTTAATATCCCTATGTATATTGCAATAAAGAGGCTCACACCACTTGCTGTGCTGGTAGCTGGATTTTTCGGGAAAGGGAACACCTACTCCACAGGTGTGGTTTTTCAGTTTTTGGCTCAAACATTTTCTTATTGGCCTTTTCAACCTATATTTAAGTGCTTTAATGCCTTAACATGGCCTCTCGTGTCATAATTCAGGTTACTCTCTCTGTTCTTTTGATTGCTGCTGGATGTCTCATCGCAGCCATTGGAGACTTTTCTTTTGATCTTTATGGATATAGCATGGCCTTTACTTCTGTGTTTTTTCAGGTTTGAGCTTGATTTCCACCTTTGTATGGCTATTTCAATATGCTTATTTTGCTTTGAATCTCAGAATCGGAAAAAGGATAATGATCAATTTTATAAAGATGTATTTAAGATTTTCAGCCCATTAATAGCAACTTACATTTAATGCAGACTATGTACCTTGTGTTAGTGGAGAGGTCTGGTGCAGAAGATGGACTTTCATCTGTCGAGATAATGTTTTACAACAGTTTTCTCTCTCTTCCAGTCCTGCTTTTTCTTATCATTGCCACAGGGGAGTTTCCAAATTCCCTATCATTGTTGATTGCAAAGGTTAGGTTCTTCCTCGTTTCTTTCTCTTTGCTTTTTTCTCTTGGCTCGATCTTTTAACTATTTACAATTTGGATTGTCGAATTCACTTTATTTTAGCAGACCATGGGTGGCTGTATCCTGAATTGGTTTAGCTACATTTAGACTCTGACAAATTAGAAGCAATCAAGGTCCCAGGCACTAATTAGCCTTTTAATGTGCATAATTCACAAATCCTTAAAGTTTACATTCAATCTCCTTCATCATGCAATGTTTTAAATTGATTTCTTAAACTATTCTGAATCTTTAAACATTCTCTCTCCACAATTTCTTTTTCACATACACATGCATGTGCTCTTTGGCTAGATGTGAGAAAACAAACGTGTGTAATAAAGACATTATATGAAGCAAGATTCAAAAACATGTGGGAGGAAAATGAGGAACAAGTCTTGGAGACTTCCAACGAAAATGAAAAGTGAAATCTTTTCCAGTGTATTCTAGATATTTTGATAAAACTATTATTTCTCATATCCATAATTATCACTAATGAGATGGTTATCATGTTGAGTTCATGGGAACTACCTCTACTGAGGATTGGACAGATATCTTTCAGTATACCTACATGATAGCTTTGACTGATGGATCTATTTGTCTTACAAGCAGAGTAATTCACTATCCTTTTTGATGCTGCTCATTCTTTCACTAATAATGGGGATTGTTCTCAACTTCACCATGTTCTTGTGTACCATTGTCAACTCTGCCCTCACAACAACAATAGTTGGAGTCCTCAAAGGGGTTGGTTCCACGGTATGTAGAATACCTTTAGTTCCAATGCCATTATTTGATGAAAAGATATTCTTCATTTTTACACTTTCTTCCTTCCAATTTAATAGAATGCCTAACCCTGCGATAAGTTTGCTTATGCACGACATAAAAAATTTGCCATATCATGCAGACTCTTGGTTTTGTCTTGCTGGGTGGCGTGCAAGTACATGCCCTAAATGTGACTGGCTTGATGATTAATACTGCTGGGGGTGTGTGGTACTCCTACGCAAAATATCAGCAAAAGAAGAGCAAGCAACTGAAGACGATGACAGATCTTGAGGCCCACAAAAATAAAAATGAAGAAAAAGAGATGTCAAGTCTGGAAGTCTGCAGCCAGAGATCGTGTCAACCGATGGATCCTTTTTCATGGTGTGCTGTATTATAAGAAGCCCAACTAGCAATTGAATCTAATTGTCACCATGCTGTTCCCTTGCAGAATCGACCCTGGGAGCTTGCACACACAACGCAGTCGGTGGCATCTATTACGGTCCGCCATTCTGCTTAGGTTCAATTCCCAGAGCACCCATGTGAGTCGGTCTAAGTTGCTGATCATTATTATTTCTTTTTAAAATTTTCTTGATTTGCAGAGGTCATGCTTTTGTTGTTCAATATTATTGGTCTTGAAGCATCATTTTCATAGGAAATGGGATAGGGTACCCTAAGTTGAATGGACCCTTTATCTTTAGATAATTAGTTGGCTAGTATCTGGGTATGAAAGCTCTCCTGGAGAAGGCATGCATTCCACGAGGCATGTCACGTGGCCTGTTTGTGCTTATTGGGACCGATCGAGTGTAATCCAAAGATCAAGGATTCTGGTCTGAGTCAAACGTTGAAGCTCAGTTCATGCGCAGCTCGTCAGTCAAATTTTCCTCAAGGCAGATAATGAGCTCTGTCATTCGCTTGATGCTTAGCCGTAAGTATGTAAATGCAATGTTTAACTAGACTATGTTTTATTAGGGGTGAAGTTAATGATGCTTATGCGTCGAAAGTAGAGGCCTTAAATTTTGTTTTAGTTAAATGAGTAGAACGTTATAGCTGTTGTGGGGAAGAAGTTGAAAAAACACATTGACAGGACAGCGGAATTATATCTTAAAAAGAGAGAGAGAGAGAGAGAGAGAGAGAAAAGGCACTGTCGTGAGGTGACGCAGAAAATGGGTGATTTGCGTCCCGCAGACCCATTAAACAAAGACGCCAGAAAACGAGCTAGCTCGGCCCACCAAGGCGCGGAAGGAGCAATACGGCCGAAACTCGGTCAGTTCAGACCCACTAAGGACAAAGGACAAGCAAATTTAGTCGACGCAACGGCCAAAAGTCACTTGGGCCGAAAATGGCCCAAATTATGTCCATTTAGCTCAAAGACTTTCAGTCCAGCTCACCTAATGTGGGATTGTTGGGCCCAAGATGGCTCATGTAAAAATATATGAGGAAGGCCCAATAAGCCCCAAAAGAACGCTCCCTCAGACCAATAATCCGAATTTAGCAACTTGAGCCAAATGGGCCTGCTGAGGCCCACTACCCCAATTGACCCAGGCCACCAAGACTAGGTCAGTTTGGGCCTCGGTTTGGGCTCATCAAAGCCCGGGATGGAAATGATCTTGTTCGGCCTGGCCATATAAGGCAACATCTAGGCCTCAATTTGGGCCTACATGGGCCGAAATTCGGCTTTGTTGGGCCCATTTTAAGCCAGAAGTTTCGACCAAAGGTCGAGTTTTCTTTGCCATGGATGGGCTGCGCTCCAATATGGGCCCATATTTGGCCTCATCTGGCCCATGTCGGAGTTTTCCTGGGCCAAACTTAAGCCTAAAATTTGGGCCCAATGCCACTATTTGGGCTTACTAGGCCCATGTTGGCATTGATCTGGGCCCAGTGTGGGGCTTGGGAAACGGGCTGTATCTGGGTTTCTATTTGGGCTGAACGTGGCTCGAACTTGGGCCCATTTAATCCAGGAACTTGGGCCTAGGGTCGAGTTCCTGTATCAAAGATGGGCCTCAAATGGGCCCTAATATAGGCCGGGTTATGGCCGAAGTGGGCCAGATATTGGGCCTTATTGGGCCATTTAACGCCCAAAATGGCAAAAGAGTGAATTTTTGATCCCTCGGCTGGTCGTTAAATGGGCTCTAATATGGGCCTTGGTTTAGGAATATGTGGGCCTCGGTCGGACCTTTCTTAAGCCCAAAAGTATAAGATTTAAGTCAAAGGCGATCATTTAGGCCCACGAAGACCAAGACCATCCTCTCCCAGGCCCAAGAACGAGATATTTGGGGTATTGTGGGCCACTAAGACGGAAAACATGCTAGCCCCCCACCAACAACTCCGAGAAGCAGCTAGTTGACCCAAACTGAGAACATGTAGGCCCACTAAGACGAGAGACAATACAGCCCAACCAAAAAGGCCCAATATGCAGCGAGTTGGGCTTGAACGGTGCCTCTCCCGCCCATTATATCGGGGACCTAAATGGGCTCTGATTCGCCCACAAGACCAAATGAGATGATAACCCAGGTTACCATGGGCCAAAAAGCAGCAGGCGGGCCGATATTTTACTTTACCACCGTGCCCATGGTTGATTCATACCCTGAAGGGTCCATTACAAAACTTGCTCATGGCCTCTTAAAGATGGGGCCCAACGACAGAAAACTAATGCATGACCACCAGACCGATACATGATACACTTTGACAGACTCGGTGAATCGCAGCCACTGCTACTATACTACAACTCCAGGGGAGTGAAGAATGAATTGCCTGTGATTATCAAGCCACTAGACGACATTTCTTCCGTAAGTGAACTAAAAATGATAGTAAAAGACCCGAGATTTATGAAAATAATTAAATCCCGGAAAAGAGGGAAAAAAAAATTAAGAAAACCCAACTTCCCTTTTACCATGACGTTGGGGAGACATTACTAGCTTACAAGAGACAACAAAACCTGATTTTGACGGGAACCATTGGCAATTTATTTTTTCCTTCCAAATCCCTTCAGGACTGGACTCAAGCCATTTTGCCATTGCTCGTATGGTCCTCTTGGTATCTACTTATACCACGAGAACATTCAGCTGTCAGATTATTGTCAAGATCGGCGGCGGCAGAAACTACTTGTAAATCCTTGTGTCCATTGCAATAAACCGCACCATCCTTTGCAATGGATGACCGTGACTCCAGATTTACCATATCCACGTCTCCATCTTCCCGGAAGCATTAGAACTGTGTGCAGCAGATGGCCCATTTTCAGAACAGGAGACCTTCGGACTGTACAAAGGTATCTTATGGCTGATCTCATTTGACTCCTCAACATTATCGTGTGTTGCAGCTCTCACCTTCTGACCAACCGACGAATCTATCTCACCGTTCGGAATTTTCTGTGAAACAGAATTTTTCTCAACATCGATGTCCATCAGCTCTGCTCCATCATCTTGAGAACCCTTTCTAATGGATAACGCTTCACAACTCGAATATCCAGAAACTGAATTGCCATCTACAGACGCCAAACCTTCATATTGATCTTGAGTGCAAAGTGTTATTTCCCTTCCTACCTTATGATGATTCTCCTCTGCAGAGATTTCAGGAGTCATCAGACATGAGGGTCGGGAGAAACCCTGCCACGCAGACAAGACATGCAGCCCAATTTAGTCATAAACTTAAGTCCTGGAAGATAATGTGCCTCAACTTGAATGCATGAACAGGTTCAAACACATAATCAGTTATGAAGGCTGACTAAATAGTTTGTTTCTACATGGATGACTTAATTACTTTATGTAAAAGATAATGTTTGTCTAGTGCAAGGAAATAAAAGAGATCAAAAGTGGACATGTGACTAACTTCAGGAAACTACAGAACAAGGAACACAGCAAGGAAATAATCAACATGAGATTAATAGACTTAAGTCAAATCCTTAATCAACATAGGTCCCACCACTCTCACTAACACTTGATAAACAAATGCAAGAAAAATCTCCTCAGTTGCAGCTTCCGTAACGCTCTCTCTTACAAGGAGCGCTGGCCATTAGCCTATCAAGAGAGGTAGCTAGCTATTCAGGAATAAATTATCAGGCCTAAAAAAAAAGCATATCTGAATATGCTGCTCAATTAGGGTAGCTGCTCAATTAGGGTAACTGCTCAATCTAAAATAATCAACCCCGCCAGACAGCAGGCATCACTCTTATGACCAGAAAATGATTCATAGATGAAGAGAGGCCTACCGACTGTATAAGAGCATGTATGCGCCCTGTGAAAGCACCTCGTCAAATCCAATGCTTGTAACCTGCCAATGTTGCAGAGTTAAAACTAGAATAAATTTGAACATATAATCAGGAAGAGGAACTTGCAATAGGTAAATTGGCCCAAAACATGTAGACGATTTCCTTAACACATCCTCTACACAATTATATCAAGAAAGCCCAATTTATTGACCAGTAATTCGCCAAGTAAATGTGTAGCAGAAGGTCAACAATTTTAAATCCATCATGTTATCAAGCCTTTAGCCATTTACTAGAACCCAAGAAATAAGCAAATTCTAGAAAAATTTGTTGGCTTTGAATGATGAGAAAATTGAGCAGTATCCAGTAAAATTTCTTAGCATGACTAAGATAAAGGGGGAGAGGGAGGGAGGGAGGGAGGGAGGGAGGGAGGGGGAGATGTCCCCACCTTACAGTCATCAATTCTATACCAATTTCCAGAAAAATCCTTTGTGTAGCAAATATAGTGACCAAAGAAGGACGCATTCAGCATATCCACGTGGACGACAACCGCATAAAGCTTGTAGATATCAGTGCCATCTCCATCTTCACTCATGTAAGGGCTAAGATCTAGAGTCTCAGGGAAGTTTACTTTCTTATTGAGTTTCCCAAACCTACCACTCTGCATAAGTTAACCAACAACTTTAATACCACAGGTAAAGCTTGCTAATCTAACTAAAGAACTGAAAAGAATAATCAAATTTGAGTCACATAAGTTCTCAACAATCTTCTCAATAGAACTCCTCAAGATAAATATCCAGAAACGTCATATCAAGTCCATGTAAAATCTTTAAAAACACTAAAGTGGAGCACCAAGAGAGAAGACCCGGCCTGCATCAGAATTCGCCACGTCTTGCGATTGGTCAGTTTGGTCCTATGTGGGCCACGTTTATAAGATAGAGGCCGCAGGTCTGAAGCTTCTTGGCCTCAATGTCATTTTTCTTTTTTCTTTTTTAAAAAAATATATATATTGCCAGAGGTGCCTCCAGCCCTTTTTTCATTTTTTCGTTTTTTTTTTTTTTTTTTTTTTTGCCTTTTCATTTCCTTTTACAATATTGGTCATTTCCTATTTTCCCCAACAAACATAAGATAATGTGACCAAAAAACAGTAAGGTAATCCACTACTTCCTTATTTAATTATTTTTGTTCACCTCTTTATTTATTATTTATACAATCTATTAAAAGAAAAATTTATCTTTCCTTTTTTATTATCGCAACTTATCTTTTGGGCTAGGATTGTACTTTTGTTCTTATATATTTCCAAATAAACTCAAGGATAATAAGATTGTCATAATTTTCTCATAACTTAGGTAAAAAGAGCTCACTACTTCAATGCTTATAACATTAATTTTTTCATAATCAATCATCAATCTTGTTCTAATGATAACTTAAATTTGCATTGCATACATTATTTTCTTATTCTGTTGGCTGAAATAAATTATGATTTAGCCAACCTTGCTTACTATGTACAAGAATGTTAAAACCATTGGAAAATTGAAAATATGACGAGAGACGATATGTCATTTGTCTATTTGCAAGCAATCATTTGAGGATAGATGAAATATACGTAAAAAAATTTCTTTTCCATTAATTGATATATTACTTTGGTTATTTTGTCCCACTGCATAGTGGAGGCAGTTTTCTAGTAAATAAATAAACCCAAGCCCGTGTCATTCTGTAATGAGCAAGCGTGACCGACAAATGTTTTCTTAAAGTTCTTCAAACACTAATTTTTCAACAGCATAAATCCATGAAATTTCTCTATTTTTTAGAAAATATAATAGAGACAGTGGCCATTAAGTGCAATATTTGCTTCACTTAGGTATTTACTTAAATTTTGTCAATTGCAAAAATGAAGTTACTTGCCTTTAATTTGGGCATTTTGATATCAAATACAAAATTCTTCACTCCCAGTAACTACATTACATAAATGCCCCTCAACTGAACTATTACAAAAGTGACAATTATCAAAGTCTTGTATTTTCAAATTTCTCAACATATCATTACATAGATTAATAGGTGGATGCAAATTATATGAATTTTCAAAAATTTTCAACAAGTTGCACGATTACCTATTGTATGCCATTGCATATTTTAATTTTGTACTCGGTTGCAATTAGGTTCTTTAAACTCTTGTTTTATTCGGAATCCAAACCATGTAACTTAAAGTAGAATTTTGGTTTTAACCGTAATTATTCAATCAGTTAAACTGATACATACAATTTTACAATAAGAGAACATATGCATTCTCAAACAAGCATGCAAAAAGGATGATGCTTATCTGAAATTTTATACAATCCATTTCCAACATTAGAAGAAATTGATTAATAAAAGAATAAAATCCTTGTTTTGTTTAGCATTAAGGGAAGCAAATATACACGAGCCTACATGAAGCAGGGTTAAGGCAACAAGAGTTTAAATGCTTAAAATGAAAAATTTCAACAGATAAACCAGGCCAAGAAACATAGCATTACATGCAAGCTATTTGAAACTAGAAATGTGTCAGTGACATCCCAGACAGCACATTTCTGAGAGACTATTTGAATGCTGCATGTAAGTATGACCCTTAAAATTTTGCATTTAGTGCATCATGACATGCAGAAATGTAAACTCTCCCTTCAGCTAGCCAGAAAAGAAACCTTTGGGTGAAAATTATGAGGACCAAAACAGTGGCCAACTAAAAATCTGGGGTGAAAAAGTATGAGAACCACTTAAAATTTTACCTGGATGTGTGATGCCCAAGGAAATCGTGCAAACAGGTTAGAAATTCAGCCAAGATGTCCATGTTAAACCATGTAAAAATTATATACTCAGCTCTGCATAGTTGAACAAGAAGAAACAATACAGACCTGAAATCTTTTTAAGGCAATTGTTAGAATGTTTGGAGCATGTCGTACAGTTAAACGCTTGCATGCCTTCACATAGTCATTACATCTGCAAAATGGAGAGGCATAATCAACCAAGGAAAAGCCTCAACAGGTTTGGAAATAATTGGCAGGACATAAAGAATCAGAGAAGACGGAAAACAACCATACCCGTCACATTTATACATATTATCCCCATGGAGCCATTCTTTGGCAGTAAATTGCTCGAGACATTCTTCCAAAGACCCAGCATCACCGTGAATTTCAACAGTTAAATCCATCATATTCTCATACTGGTTCGAGACTTTATTGCAGTTTGCGCAGATAACCTGGAAATAAGCAATGACAACACAAAGTCAAACAATCAAAAGAAAATGAAAATACAAGCCACAACAAAGGCCAAGGTAGATTTCATGAAAGCATCGTCAGGAGAAAAAGTATACCAGATAGACAGTAAATGTCCCATTATTCATTCAAAACAAAAGTCTCACAACATATGCAGGTGATGTTGACTCTTACAGTGAACCATTTCCAGAAAACTAACCAGAATAACAATGGTCTCTCGTGATTATTACTAGATATCATCACTAATGCCCTATAAAAAAAAGCATGCAGAGAACTGATTCAATCTTTCCAAAGAAACCATAATCGGACCTAAGTTATACATCAGTAGAAATATAAAGGCTTTAATTCTGTGAAAGACAGGTAGCAGGAATAAAAGCATCAGCATGCTTGGGAAGTGATGCCATTAAGATATAAGTCTTTGGTAATTAAATGGCAACATCTTAGCATGAATGAAAATATCAGCTTACTTAGGAACTGGACCAAATCAGAATATACTTACAGTATCAAGCAATAAGAAACAAAATAGCCTGGATTGGTTTAAAGGCATTACCTGAGACTGCAAGTGACCGCCAAATATATGCTGAATAATGGTTGTTTCTTGAGCACTTGGGTGGACAGCCCTTTCACCGCCAAATTCATCTAGGCAGACTGACTGCATTGTATCAATGGCATACCTGCATAAAGAGGGTAAACTTTTACCATAGCTAAGAATCAGATGTACCAATGATGCTGAGATGCAATGTGTCTCTCGTGTTCTCATTGGTTCAAACCACAAAATTAAATCAAATTAAAGTGACAAAGCAGGAAACCTCATAAATTCATGAGCATCCTCCTGCCTTCCATAACCAAGATTACCACCAATATTCGGCAAACGTGACAAAATGTTGGTTGGTGAAAAAGCATGAGGACTCTGGGTGGCTCTTTCAATATGGGTCTGCAATTCGCATAGGAAGCACCAATCATTACGTCGGCCTGACAAGCACCAGCAACCGTGACATCAACAATTGACCTCAGCTAAAATACCGTAAACAGAGAATATATCACCAATCAAATCCAAGAACCTACATTCTTTCTTGTGGCCCTTATTCAAAAGATAGGCAACAAGGGGCCGTGTGGATGCAAGACATTGTAGAACCACATTAGCATAGCAACTGCACAAAGATAGTTTTAGGATAGTTAGTATAACACAGACACAAAATAATTTTTTGTTTTACAGATGCTGGTTGGTGAAATTAATATCTTGGATTAAAAGCTCTAGCAAAATGAAATCGCATGCCATATGTGAACCTGTTTCCACAATTTATCAGTCCACATGGAGGAAATCCTGGTTTTTCGGAGTTGTAAAGATCCACAAATTTCTCATATGGGAAGAGGATCTGAAATTAAAGAGCCAATCAGGACTATTTAGTCAAAAAGGAATAATCTTTATTGCAGAGGCATGAATTAAAAAGAATTTACCAACAATTCACCTTTTTTATCAGTTTAATTGGCTTGGGAGTTCCATTTTGGGTGACCAGGGAAGCTTCTGCAGGAACTACCTTAGATGATGACTGGAAAACTTTGCACTTTAATTTATGCTCACTTTTCCAATGAGTTGCTTGGCATGTTTGGGAGCTGCATGAAGAATGAAATCTAAACTGTTTGAATCATCTCGATGCCATTAGTATCAAAGACCATCCAACAAAGCCAGCACTAACAAATTTGGCAATAATCATATATAAAGACTAGGCATCAGAACTAACATCCATTTTAAACCTATATACACAAAGGCCGACCCATAATAATATACAAATATGGAACAAAAGCTGGGAGCACACCAGATATGGGCATGTAAGCATTGGCTTCACCATGTACTGACTTCATGTATTTGGCCCGCCCACCCATTAATCTCTTTAGGATGGCAAAATCGATTAAGCTCGACATAGTCAACAAGTATCTAAAAATAGGATGACAGTTTGGAGTAAACAAGGCGAGTATCTTGATTAACAATGAGTCCCCAGCATCAAAATACCAACTCCAATGGAATCTTAACGAAGAAATGAGGAAACTATCCTCACGACATGACTAGATTCTGACTACTCTGACTTGCCATATATGCTTCCTAAACCAGCAGCATGTATCCCTCACGAGACTAAAAGTTGCGCTGTCTCAGAATTTGTTGGAACAAATAACCCACAACAACCGGCGATCGTACTGTCATTCTACCCTTAATTCGTTGCATTTAGACATTTAAGTATAAGACTGCAGCAAAGAAAGAAAAAAGAAGAAGAAACAAACAAACAAAGACTTTGCTATTAGTATTGCCAATCTACTCCACATATCCATCAACGCCTAAAGAAAGGTACGACCTTTCTATATATGCTCATTGCAATCTCACAACTAATATAAAAAGAACAAATTGAATCTTCACGGACAAAAATCCCTGCTTGTCCAAGCAAGACCCCCTTAGCAAAACGCGACATTTACAACAAGAAGGGCGCAATCGAAAGCCAAAATCGGCCGCGAAGGAGGACTCACCAGTACCGGACGGCCTTGCAGCGGGAGCACTTCTTGGGGCCGTTTTCGCCGCAGACGACGCAGACGGGGGTGCGGCGGCGTCGGCGGGGGCGCCGGGCATGGTCTTCCCGCGGTGGCGGTGGCGGTCGGTGCTGTGGAAGCTGGGGGTCCTCCTCCTCCTCCTCCTCCGCTGCCCTCGAAGCTGGCCTCGACCTCGAAGTACTTGGAGGCGGTGCTCTTGAGGAGCTGGATCAGGCCGAAGGAGATGAGGAACAAGGTGAACACCAACTGGAGGAGCCAATACAGATCCAGCGTGAATCCCAAAACATGCATGCTATGCTGCGGCTCTCCCCCCGTCCTTAGGGTTTTTCATCGATCACGACGGCGGGGGCAGGCCGAAGGCCGAATTCCGCGCGATGGATCGATTGCGGCGGTGCCTTTCGATCGGAATCGAGCTACACCTTCATGGAGAAGATGATGGAGATGGAGATGGAGATGGAGATGGAGATTGGAGGGTTAATGCAGGGGAGGAAAGAGGGGATTAGGGTTAATCGGGGGTGGGGGGATGATTTTGATTTGGGATTTGGGGGAGAGAGGGGTTTTCTTCGCTATTAAAAGCAACGTCTGGGAAATTTCGATTGCAGCTGCCTTTAGCTTCCGCTCGCGTTGGCGTTAGCGTTTCTTGCTGCCCTTTTTTTTTTTTTTTTTTAAACTTTAATTTGGGTTTTTCTCCGAAACGGGAGTTTTATCATGGCGAGGGCCCTGCCTTTTGCGGCTTTTTTTTTTTCTCTACAGAAGAGGAAATAGCGTCGCGCGGGAGCTGGTTTTTTCGCTTTCGTCTTCTTTTGGGAACTCCCTTTTTTTGCTTTTGGTTAAATTAGGGGATTTCTCTCTCTCTTTTTTTTTTTTTTTTTTAAAATGATTCCAGGGACGATGTATTAATATTTTTCTTATGTTGTAAGTACTAAAAAGATATTATCGTAATGGAAAGTAATATATCATTTATACGTCTTGTGAAAACGGCGGATTGTTAAAAATAATCTCATTTTTTAATTCACAATCGTTTATATACGAGGATGAAAAATAGTAATCCAAGTTTTACCTTAAGAGGAAACTGTGCACATTTGCATTCACGTTGATTTTGTACCCCAATTTATGAAAACATCATTGTCCTTTTCTAGAAATGCCCATCCCCCGAATCCTAAATTCTCTTGCTTGCCAACACATTCAAAACCGACTAAAAGTTAGCAAAATGTTAGAACAAGTGAGGTGTGGGGTAGGGGGATTCGGTTTTTCTCGATGTGAGGTTCTATTTAGATGCTTGTGAACTTGCAAAAATCAAGTTATGTGAGTACTTATTAGGCGAAAAGCTAAAAGTAAGCAAATTGGTATGATACGTTCTAAAAAGTTTACTATCACGATACAAATATTTGATTACGCCCGTACATTAGGAGCTTCTTTCATATTAAGCAAGATGGGTGGTGGATCAATCGATGTACACAAAAGTTGCCCAGATATCACTTTTATAACGAAATTGATAAAGAATGATGCCGTAAGAATATGCAAAGCGATAAAGAAATATGCGTTGCTTATTTTAATATCTTAGTGCCTGCGAGACTTTATCCTTGCTCCCAATTTGGTACAATATATTTATCGAGTACCTTCTAAGTGTTTCATGTTTAGGGATGTTGAGATCTAATTCGTTCAAACGAAATAATTTGAGGACCTACTCAAGTTTAAAGTTATCACTTTTATAGCTAAAGTGATAAGGAGGGATGCCCTATGGCCGTGCAAAAGTCAAAGAGGGATTTATGCCGTGCGTGAGGTCACGATCAATTTTATCTTCAAGGCAAGTACAATTGGACAATTGAGCAGTCGGGAAAGATGGATTTTGCCAAGTTAAAGCATCATATCGCTGGTGACTGCTGTACCATCGTGTGGCTATGGTGATTTTGCCTCTTCCTCTGATGTCGTCATTAAGACCAGGAAAAGGTTTTAGAGACGAAATTACTTTTTATTTTTTTTTTTTTTTTGCCCTCTTCGACGTTAACCTGTCGAGCTCATGATTACCTGGGAGAATCGAGAGCTTCGCGTTGCCGACGATCATGTCCGGAATCGTGTGGAATGGGGCAAGCATCGGATAGCAATTTTAAGGTGAGGAGGGAGCCGTGGAAGGTGGCGGTGGTGGTGATGGACCTGATGGTGGGTGGGGTATGGGTAATAACGAAGGGCATATTATTTGCTTCTGAACTCGTCGCTCTAGAAACTGCGGCTTCCCACTCTCCTTTTTCCTACCGAAAGTTTGCGCATTGATGATGCGATCTATTTGATTTGACGGGTAGATTTTTACCAATGGAAGGAACGAGCGACCAGAAGAATCACACGAGGGATTTCTTTTTTTTTCTTTTTTTATGTAACATTCCCTTAATGTTGAACATATTAAAATATACTCTATGACTAATTTTCACGGAAAAAATTACTAGAAAAGTCCTGAATATATATTGTATTTGTATTAATTCAGTCTTGATCTTTCGACTATTTATCAATTTAGTTATAAAATTTTTTATTGCACCGATTAATCTTAAACATTTTGATAATTTATCAATTTAATCAATTCAATCAATTTTGATTGGAAATCGCCGATGGTTTATAGTCAATACACTAACCATTGTAGATGGCAAGGCCTTCATTGATGTTAACATTTTTTCAATTTTTAACTTTATTTCTAATTTTTTATTTTTTATTCTTTTCTTTTTTTATTAACCCAAGACCGGCGACTCTTGCTTTGTCGACGTATGCTTGCCCAAACTGGGCGAGTGGTTTAAAAAAGGCAACTAAAAAGAAAAAAAAATTCAAAAAAATCTTTAAAAAAATTTAAAAAAATATCCACGTTAAACTTCGGACATACTACATATGACGCCGGGCATTAACTAAACTATCTTTGCGTGTATAAAATTTGATCAAAATTGTCTAGAATGACCAAATTAACAAATTATCAAAATATTTAAAACAAAAATGACAAATCGTTAAAAGTTTTAAGACTAAATTAGCATAATTGAAATGTTCATGATTGAATTAACAAATCGTCAAAATGTTGAAAACTAATTTGTCATGATGAAAAGATTCATATCTGAATTGGCGTGAGTATAATATGTTCCGGACTTTGTAGTAATTTTCTCAATTTTCGTGAGATCATGTCATTGAATTCAATCACAACAAAACCGTTTTCTTATTTTCTGTGGCTTTGGTTGGATTCAATAAGACTTTTCTCTTGCGTGTTTTGGGTGGGTCTCCTTGTCGGAAACCAAACGAACCGAAATGGGAAAGTCGAATCCCGTGTATTTTAGTCAAGTCTTTTGCCGTTTATGTTTCGAGCGGCTTCGGTTTTCATTTTCATTATCTGATTTCATCGCAACTTCCATCGTGCTTTTGTCGTGAAAGCAGTACTCTTCGCCAGCTCTTACGAGTTTGTTCTAATTATGAGTTCAAGAAATTAGCAAGAAAAAGGTGAGGAAAGAATAAAAAAGGGGAAAACTATCTTAGGTTGAATTGGAATTGAATAAATTAGACAAGAATGAGTATACTTTGATTTAGTTTGATTTAACTGAAATTGTGTGTCCGGGTGATTTCCATTCACTTTGTTCAGACAAATCGGTTCGATTCAGTTTGGTTTTTACATTCTTGTGGAATAACACATGATTTGCCCATTAAAATATCCAAATTATTAACTGGGCTAGGCCCATGAACTATTTCCCTGGATCTTTGTCCCCACTAAAATAAGACATCGGCCTTTGTGGCCCAACATTAACATTAGCACAAGCCCGAGGGCCATTGTTAAGAAGCTCTTTCTGTTAGCCCAAGCCAAGATGTTAGAATCTGGAGACTGGTCCTTTCTATGGACATCATGGGCCGACATGACCGCCACTATTCGGCCAAGTTCCTTCGAGAAAGTTGTCTCGTGCGCCCATCTCCTTCTTACATCCCGTGGCGTGCCATGGATAGCTGGGACGTCTCTCAACTTGGACGCCATAAGGCGGACCTTGTAAATTTGTTGTGAGCTAAAGTCCTTGCCTATGATTGGTCCATTGTGATTCTTTGATGGCCCAACCCACACCCGACATGACCCGCATATCTGACGGCTCTAATTGTGAGCTGAACCTTGTGATTCGAGTTATTTTTTTGGTAGGTCCCATATGGAACTGCACAACTTATGATTCAAATCACTCAATCTATGGTAGATCGAGTCTAGGCAAAAACAAACCATTTAGCAAGGCAAATAAAGGAAAATCTACATATTTTTCTTACTATCGACCGACTTCAAATTTATAGAGATGTGCTATAAACTTGTTAATACACTCGCTAAGAATTTGAATAAGTGAAGCACAAGTGTTAGAAATGCTTAGAAATTATTGAATTTCATTCACATGATGAATACCTTTGAAATAAGCTTTCAATACAAACTTTTTCTCATTGCCATGATCATTAAGCACTATTCTTAACTTACATGTGTCTTATTGTGGAAAAAAGTATGCCATGGTGCACAAGTTTGTTGCATCTTTTCAAGTTCATTATTATTTGGTACTCTTTACCTAATTCTTTCTTTTAGAGGAAAATGCCACAACTTTATTTCGAGTCCCCCCAATATTTTGTATGTTCAAAGCACTTGGAAAGGCAAAAGCGCATCCCACTCTCACTTCTTTCTTCACATGCTCAGCCCTTATACTATAAGTTCAGACATCATGTCTGTACTGCTCATTAAAAGCAGCTAACCCCCAAAGCTAACTGTCCATACCCATCTGTAAAGCGAATTGCAGAGCAATCAGCTTTTCCTCGAGTGGATTCATATGACTTTCTATTGTAGGTGTCGACGGTTCATTTGCAAACATCATTGCCTCACCTTTTAAGGATCATTATTTGTCCCAGGTAAGGAAGAATCTATTGGACTGAACGGCACATGCTCTCTCCCCATAGGCTTTTTCCCCTTCTTCTTCCCCACCCAAAGTTCCTTTCTAAACAAATCAATGGGTGCATCATCCCTTGCTCTATGCTTCTCCTCTCTGTCCTGCCCTAATTTGACAAGCAGTTGTCCACTCTCTTTAAGCATACTTTAGTCCTATTCATCTAGCTGTGTATCGGACAACCTGAATATAGAAGGCACGGCCAGTTTTCCTTTTCGAGGAGGAAGAAAAGGCTGCCATCAATCATGATTGATTGCCATTAGATTATGCAACAATGGCATGCTGATAATTAAGATGGCCCTGCTGAATAATAGCGACAATGAATCACCCAATCTCTCAGTGGGATGAGCTTTTGAAGTTTCTGTTATACCTAGGGAAAGTCGCGTTACCGCCCCTTGCGTGTTACTAGGAAACGAAAGCGACCCGTGGAGTGATTGAAAGTAATTTGCATCTTATTTGTCCGGATCAATAATTAGCGTACCTTGTATTATATTGACACTAACGAGTTTCCAAATTAGAGGAGGCCGAGGTGGCCAAAAGAGGTAGATGGGAATGTGCAAGAAAACACGGAGTGATGTTACCCACTGCCCTCTTTGTTTATCTTTTCTTTCTCGTCCCTTTCCGAAACAAGAACTGGCCGACGATTTTACTGTTGATGGGATGCGCACCTCAAGCCAGAGAAACAAATCTGTGGACTGGTTTTGGGCAATGAATGAATCTCGTCAAACCATCTTCGACATAGGGGAGTGTCAAGGAGAATTGATCAGTGGACCCTTATCTTGTCCTACTATTAAACAGAATGCTGTTCGTATTTATGTAAGAGTAATACAAATGAGATTTTGATTTACAGAATACATAAGGCCGGACCTAGATTCATTTTACTACGGTCGTGTACATGGTGGCGAAAAAGGGTATCGAACTCTAAAGTTTGAAACACTAGTCCTCCTGTCACGTGGTTGATTTGGAAGATCGTGATGAAACTTCATGAACATGCAAACCGGATGATCGAAGAAGGCAAAGGGAGATCATACTGCTTGGCATGTAGAACGTTGCAAGAAGGTAAGAGCGGGGTTAGCGAGGTTCTAGTGGACCAAGCAAGATCAAGAAGGATCTTCAACCCTAAGGAAATGGGAACGAGGTGCATACTACGCGTACGAGTAAGTGCAGAAGGCGGCCAATCACCGATTCATCGTGAGTAGGCGAGAAGCTGACATTAGAATGCACAGTCGAAGGCACTAATTAAAATCTACGTCGAGAAAAGGGATGGAGAGGACTCGAGTGGGGGCGATGTTGGGTCCATTCGCATTTTGTCACCAAGCTGTCCCTTTGGTGCTTCCGGTGTTTCTGGCAGTGATGTTGGGTCTTTGATTTTTGTGGGTTAAATCAATCCTCCGATCTAAGCGTCTCTCTTCAGTGCATCTATGCGTGTACGGAACGTTTCCTTGGTTCCACTTTAGCAACAGTATTGTCCAACAATGGCGAATCAATAGTATATTAAAGGAACTTTTGGCTATTTTTCCCTCAATCAGCATTTGGTACATGGTGGCTATATGTACAAAACCTAACTTAAAAGAAAGCTCTAAAGAGCACAAGTAATATTGATGAACCCCGTTTTCCAATTTGTACCGTCTGGGCAAATTGCAATATGGGTTCTTGTATAAATTATGATGTATAGATGAGGCTAAAACATAGCTATTCTTTCTAAATATGGATTGTGGTCTACATGCTAGATGGAGAACTTGATCCACCTTATCTAGTATGGGAAGATGTAAGCAGAAACATACATTTGGTCTCCCTTTATTATAGTACCTTGCGAAAATGCACTTATTACGACAAAGAGTAGCTAATCACGAAAAGGGTACACACAAACATGTCTCAGTGGCACATTGTTTAGTCTAACATATGTTAAATACTGTGCTGATCCCTTTCCACCTACTTACTGCTTTTTTTGAGAAAGCTATCCCAGATAAGAGGAAACTCACCCAACCATGTTATTATCATCCTTTTCGCATTTTGAGAAGTCGAGGGATTGGTTGCCGACGCACACCTGCTTATAAATCAGTATTTACTTCTTAACAAAAGAAAAAAAAAAGTTAGTATTTATAAAATTAGCTTATGAGTGCATAAAACTGGTATTTGAACGCCCAAGAATTAGAATTTCCCATGTCACTTGTGGCCAGTTAACCACGAAGAAAAGAAAACAGGAATAAATCGTACCATGTGCAGTCCACTTCCATATCTCGTAAAAATGGCCACAGGGGCAGGTCAAAACAAGAGTTTCAAAAAGCCCTGAAACTCAGGAAGAAAAAGAGAAAAGAGAGCCAATGAAACGATCAATCATAATTCTGGACCTGGTCACGCTTTACTACTCTCTCATCATGAAAGCACGTAGTCCTTTTGTTGACCACATGAGAAATGATGAATAATATACCTCATTACAAATACACTGATTCGTTTCGTTGACCTCCATATATTATAATAAATGTGGATATATATAGGTTGTCCATTGAAATAAGAAGATTTCTTTTTCTTTTTCTTTTTTAAATTTGTAATGCATAGTTTTTCTTATTTTATAGTATCAATTAAGGATTTATTTGAACCCACCCACGCATGGCTACAACCCCCTGATTTGGCACTAGGTCAGGGGTTTGATTCCCTGAGTCGTCATGACTCTCAGAGTAGTTCTGTGATTAAAGCGGGGGGCTCCGGCGGTAGGTTGTTGGGCCAGTCTTCCTCAAGATATAGTCGGTACTGTGTTCCCGAAGGTGAGCTAGGCCGGTGAGCTAGGCCAGATCCTCGACATAAAAAAAAAGGTTTATTTGATATAAGTGAATTTTAATTGTTCAAAAATCGAGCATTGAGTTTTCAACGTAGAAAATAGAGGAATCAAATTATTTGACGATAATTGAATACTAACAGCTAAATGTTTATTGATTTCGTACCAAAGATATTAACGATAATCATTGGTAGGTTTTAGTGGCTTTCAAAATCGAAATAATTCTTCACGAGACATTTTTCCATTCTTGAAAACTGAAAGGGGAAAAAGTAAGTAATTACAACATTCCCATGCATTGAGTTTGGGTTTTGATGATTGAAGGACGATGATTGGAATGAGCTGTCCTAGGAAAGGCGCCAAGCGATGGTGGCGCAATCTGGACCCACCATCAAATTCTGCCCCCCGCCGACCCGGAAATCTCTTTCCTATTCGTGTCATATAGCCAGCGCCTTTGGACACTCCTCAACCCAACTTCTTACATCAATCTAAAGGAGAATCCAATATCATTAGCAAAACAAGTTAGATTTTAACATATTTAGAATTAATTTTTGAGATGGGAAAAACCTAATATCACTCAATATATAATATAAGAGTTGGAAACTTTGAATTTAAATCTTATCATACTCCATTTGCCTTCTTAGTTAATATCAATACTTAGTATTGGACAAACAAATCAAATTAAATGTGAGTGGGAGTATTAGAATAATAATAAATCACGTTTTCATCTAACAGTTTAAGTTTTTAGAGTAATTAGGACTGATTCTAAAAAAAATTTACATTTAACTTGACTTAGACAATATTTCTTTATAGAAATCACGCATGAGGATTTAGTCATTATCGTTTCCATTGGTTGTTTAGGCAAAATGCTGGATGCTGCAAATTTGGCCCATAGATTCACCAGCGCATCACGTCATCTCGACAAATCATTTGATGCCAAGTGGGGGTAATTGCATCGTAAATAAGAAATAGGGTCGCTTGGTTGATAGTGAACCGGGTACCCTCTTTTCAGACCCCCCAAAAAAAAAAAAACGGGTACCCTCTTGGAAAAGGGACTTAAATGCACACCCATATACAAAACATATGATATTATATTATATAGTTTTGGGCAATTATATGGAGTACATGCGTAGGCATAGAATAACGGGCAATAGGGTTTGGAGACGCAGCCGTGCTCGATAGATTCCCGCCACTTAAACTTTCGTGTCCTATTCCAACGGAAGTAAGGAGGAGATCCCGATTCCTATTTAAGCCATTTGACGCACTGTAAAGCTCAATTTGAAGCTAATTTCTTATGATGCGGTCAATTTCCTAGATCATAAAGAGGGAGTCCATTGAAGCTGTCCCTATCGAAAAGCTAGCGAAAAGGGGGGGCTGCATCACATTCACCGATGATACTTAAGCCCTACAAAACCGTGGATTAGGGAAAGCTGTCTGCCTAATCAGATCCAACTCTCGCCAATCGCCATCGCTGAAATTAATTAAAAGTTACCCAAGAATAAAAATTCATTTTTCTATCTGCCCATCTTTCTGTCTCTTCGATCCAAGTCATTGTTTATGTGAGGTAAGAAGGAGAGGCTTTAACTTTAAGGTGGTCACTCGAGGGTGCCTCATCCACCATGTGTTGGATGCGCAACGTGGGGGATAATCAAAGATTAAATAAGAGTGATTAAAAGTAAAAAGCTTTCTGGTCATGAGGAATCCCAAGTGCAAAGCCCGACGAAAGCGTTGCCTTTAAAATATTGCGTCTTTCTGCACGATAATCTATTTTATTGAAGTTAGAGAAGTTTGTTACCATTAGGAAACCTCTTCTCGGCTCTCTAGTACTTGTGCACTAGCCACAACTTATGTCCACCTAATTAGCTATCTGAATTTGAAGTTATGAACTTTTCCTAGTCCGCATCCAGAGGAAAATTGTCTAAAAAAATCGTAAACCTATCGTATAGTGACTTAGTTAATTCTAAGTCTGTTGATTATTTGCCAATATAGTTATTCCGATCAAGTATGGCTAGAAATTGCCGATGTGGACGTTGGACATCGTACGTGGTATAATTGGCATCGATATAGATGATTTTTGTAAATTTTTTTCTTTCACTTTTCATTTTTCCCCTTTTCCATCCACCAATCGCCAAAATCCTCTTTAGCCTATGGGGAAGGCTAACAAGGGTTGGCAAGGGTTGCCCTCACCAAATCAAGCAAGGGCAAGCCTCACCTTGGCAAAGGTGTTCCTGTCCTCACCGAGGGCTGGTGATCAATGGAGGGAAATAGGGAAAAAAACAAAAAAAAGAAGAAAAATTTATATATTGGTCGTACCATATAGGATGACGATGTCGACAAGGCTGTTACATTAGTAATTTCCAGCCAAAATTAGTCGAAAGAGTTACATAGGTAAATCACTAATAGGTTCAAGACTACATTAGCAAATCATGAAAAAGATTAAGGATTATATCGGTGCAATTAAAAGTTTAGTATTGAATTAGCCACTTGTATGATATATTTAATGATTTTTGTACAATTATCCCCAAAAGATTTCGTACAAATGGATGCCAAATATAGGGAAGACAATATGGAAAACAAGAATTTGGATTAGATATCAATTTTTGGTGAGTCATACGGTCTACCTTCACGACATAATTGCATAATTGTGATCGGTTGTAGCATTGAAAGAGTGTTGGGTTCGGTCTGTTTGGTAACTAACCAAATAGTACCAAATTCTATTTTTTTATTCCTAGGAATTAAAAAAATCCGTTTGATAACTTTTTTTTTCGAATAGATTTGAAATATAATCGAGAAGTAAAAAAAAAGTTGTTTCTTTATTCCCGAGAACAACTTTAGAATTAAGTCTATTTTCTTTTCTTTTTTCTCTTTTCTTTTCTTCTTTTCCAAAAGAAGAAGGAGAAGAAGAAAAGGAAAAAAAGAAAAAAATTATAAAATTATTAAAAAATTAAAAGAAATTTTAAATCATAAAAAAATTTGAAGTCTTATCAAACACATTTTTATAATGAGAATAGAAATTTTGGATAATTACTAAACGTCTTTAAATGCTTAGAGACTCATCCAGAGAATAAAATAAAATAAAAACATTTCTAAGTAGAAATTGTTCTTAGAAACAGAATTATCACCAAATAATCTCTTAATCTCAAAGGCGGGCCTCGTTGATGTGAGCCATCACGTCTGACCTCTCGTGCAACTTGCTTCTGGTGTACAAAAGATGGCCTTGCTAGCTGTGACATGACATCGTCTAGTCGCCCTTTCCTTCGTTTAGCAACATTGATGTATACACCATTTGCATCAATGCAACATATACATTCCCCATCTCTTTCATTAAACAAAATGGTTACGATACCCTTATCCTCGATTTGCGTTTATTTATCAATTTATTCTCTTTCCTTAGAGTTGACCCCAATCACGTCGATTGTTGAAGCATCAGAAAAGTAACATTGTCTAAGCCAAACGTACTTCCTGTTATTTTCCATGTTTTTTTAAATCTTATTTATGCACGATGAATACGTTTACGAGGACAATTAGAAGCGTGGTACATACATACAGAAGTTCAGTCTGTTACTTCTCAATGATTGGTGCTTCTCGATGGTGGTTTGAACATATATGCCATCGAAAAAACAGTAGAATTTCATCGAGAACGGCTGATCGGGAACTGTCCAACTCGTGCTGCTTTGCCCCGTCAATTCTCAAGTGTTTAGTACGTCTCCATCACAAGGGGGTCTCCTAAAAAAGGTCATATGTACATGTGAGCTCAATTCACGTGCATTATTGGATCTAGTGAATTTCATATGAAGTCCACTTGTTATAATGGGACGTGTGAATTAGATTCACATGCACGGAGAGCAATCGAGTATTTATCCTCCTCTATTGCATTGCCTTACAAGTTCTTTCCCTGCACTGTGCTGTTCAGCCAACCTACTTCAATTGGTCAAATATGTAAGTGTAGCAATTAAAAATACCACAGAGTACTTTCTTCACAGGTTAAAATGCCATTGAATATATAATTCATTCACCGCAACTTATTTGACTTGTAATATCTCTAATCCCATTCAGTTGGGTTTATTATGCTAAATCAATGAGGGTCATGAGACACAGACATTTGGCTAGCTTTAGACATGAATTGACAATTAGACACATTTATAATAGTAAGTATTGACGATTTGGAAATGATACGAATTGAAAGTACGTTATTAGGTTGCATCTCACATCATTAAATTGACATCTTTTAAGAAGATGATTTTTTTTAGGCCTTTATTTGAAATTTTCACTTAATAATATTGGGTCGCATCTCTTATCATTAAATTAGCATTATCATTTTTAATTTAATTTTCTTTTTGAATAATTATACTTATGGAATCTTTTTGTGGCTTATTATTCTTTTTCTTAAGGACATACTGCCAATAACTTAATCACAAGAGAACTCTATATAATCATATTGTAAATTATGTTTGCACCTTTTATTGGTATATACATAGATGATTGACTCGTGATACATTCGTGATATATATTAAGTTCACATCCCTAGCTTTCAAGCTACTTGCCCACTAAACTAGTGCAACTTGTGTACTAGTAAACTTCCTAGCTTCAATGCCAAGCTAGAGCTTGATTGAGTTGTTTAACCTCACGTTTGCAAAGTAGATTTAAATAATCCACTCTAGTTCGATTTAAGTAAATGCATGTACAAGCTACATATGGTCGGTGGAGAACTATAAATTTGAAGCGTGAGACAATGCTTTCAATTCTATTATTATAATTCTTTCAAGCATATAAGGTAGGCGGCATGTTAAATAGTTTGTGAGATTGTGGAACTTAAGCATATATTAATCCGCGCTTTGATCTAATGGTTTAAATTTCTAGGACAATTAACAACAATCTCACAAATTATACATAGGCTTAAATTTAGAGGTTTAGAGTTCAAATCTTTTTTGTACCTTTTGTTTGCCTCCTTATAATTTTTTTTTTTTGTGTTAGTCTTAGGTCAAAATCCAATCTACATGTGACGGAAAGCGTTAAAATATATACATATTAAACAACACTTTAATCCAATAAAGTAATTTAATTGTGGTCCAACATAATATTACTCGAGATCATGGGGAGTCCCTGGATCATGTGTTGTGCATGTTAGAATATTTAAATAATAAACCACGCCTTCATCTAATAGCTTGAGCTTTTAGAACAATTGGCAATGGTCCCACAAAATCTTACATGGTATTAGAGCTAGGAGGTCCTGAGTTCTAATCTTCCAGGCCCCTATTTGCCTTAGTACTAGGTAAAAAGACCAGACTAAGCGTGAGGGGGAATGTTAGAATATTTAAATAATAAACCACGCGTTCATCTAATAGCTTAAGTTTTTAGAAAAGTTGGTAGTGGTCCCACAAAATCTCACACAAGGGGCCTGGAAGATTTGAACTCAAGACCTCCTAACTCTGATACCGCCTGTAAGGAGCTTTGGACTCTAAGTCCTCCTAGTTAGAGGGACCCAAACCTTATAAGCTAGCCCAAGACTCCCTCCTTAAACGATGTGGGATGGGAGACATGCCCTTAGCCTTGCCCGTGTACTGCCAATGCAATCTTAGTCCGTCCCTTTATACTGCCCCGGGTCTGGGTTGTTACATTCTCCCCCTTTAAGGAAGGGCACCCTCGCTGTGGCCCCACATGCTGCAGGAGTCGGCTCGATACCACCTATAAATATATATATATATATATATATATATATAAATAAATGTATGCATAAATATATTCTAGTCTATTATTAGGTGGAACTTAAGTCAATTATTGATCGTTGATAAGTTGTCCCCTTAGGTTGAGTTTGAATTGTCATTAAATAATAGTCCTAGTACGAATTCAAACAAAGATAAGTTTCCAATGATTACTTGGAATGGTTTAGTTAGCATTAAATAATGAAAACGTACGAACTCCCACGACTTAAGTCAACTAACCCATATCATCTTATTAAGCAAAGGAATATGACACATGTCATTCTCTCGATTTTTCTCGTCCATTGCAATTGCATCTTCTTGAATGTTATTTCGGTCCTCTTAATTTTGGAATCGGCTCCTTTTCCTCTTAACCTTCACTATTAAACTCTATCTACCCTCAGTTCTGTCACTGTCAAAAACTTTCACCTCATTTAAACATCTGTCTTTGTAAAAATAAAGGTATTTTGAATTCTATTTTCGAGTTTGTTAGTTTTGTATATAAAAATGAAAAATGCTGTAAATTGTCTCTAAAATACTCATTAAACCTTATTTGTGGGGTTCATATTTTTCTCGTAACAAACATGCAACTTAGCTAATTCTATTGAAAGTCATGTGTTCTAAGAATTTCAATATATTATATCATAGAATATATATATATATATATATATATATATGAACTTATTTCATGTCAATAGGCTACAAGTAACCGATTCCGCTAGATTTTGGCATGTCTTTGATCCAACATCACCTGGATATGATTTTTGCATTGGTAGATAAGTATAGCATAGCTTCAAGTAGCGTCATGTGTTTTCAAACCGTCCGAGAACTAATGAACTGTGACCAAAGAGAATAATATTACAGTCATAGCAAGCCCAATCTTGATTGCATGCTCTCAGCGCTAAGTAGCACCGACACCGACACGCGACACGATACGACTCGACACACCAACACATCATTTATGATATATTGGGATATGTTGTATATTAAATGTATATTTTTATATATACATGATAAATTATCATTTTAATGATTATTTTAATTTAATTAATTTAATTCAAGTTCATAAATAAATAATAAAAAAGAACATAGAATGAATTTACATTAAAAACATTAATCTATCATTTGTTAATATCATTCATTATTTCAATTTGACAAATTCAGCTTCATTCCAATAATCCATAAAACTTGGAAAAAAAAAAAACAAGTAATCTACATTCTGAACTTGCGTGTCGAGCGGGTCAAATGAGAAGAAAAAGTAAACTTGGGGGTAAATTATATGTCATGGGAAGTGAGAGTTGGCAAAGAAGACCAAGTTAGGTTTTTCTTTTTCTCCATTTATTATTTTTATTATTTTTATTTTTCTTACATATTTACATTTTGACCCTTCATTTATTGATTTTTTTTTAAATTGACCCCGTGCATATCATAATCACATGTCATAATTCTGAACTCGCATGTCGAAATTCCCGAATTATGTATTGGAGAGTGTTAGGAGAGTTGACCATGTAACGACCCGGGTCCACTGTGTGATATTGTCCGCTTTGGACACCGAGTCCTCACGGCTTTAAAACGCGTCACACAGATTAAAGGGCCCAAGCCATTATAAACTGGCCTTAGGACTCCCCCCTAAGCGATGTGGGACAAGAGAGAGAGGGACCCCCTTCCTTGAACACATCCGGGGACCGAGGCGCGGACGCACCGCCATCCCTTCTCCCCGCGCACCGTTGCTCGGGCCGTCACGAACCCGTGTTGAATTTTCTAACATGTGTTGATTGAGTATCGTAGAGTATCGAAGAGTGTTGGAGAGTATTGAACACATGTCGAAGTGTCTAACAATACATGAAAGCTCTCGAAGAGTGTCGATGTAGATTAGAGACGTCAAAGGGTAAGTTGGGTTGGATCGAAAATGGTCCAACAAAAATAGATCCATTTTCCTCGCCTTGATCCATTTTTTCATGCAATTCAAATTTAGGCGCGCATGACATCGTTTCTATTTCTCTATTTCTCTGTTTCTCTATTCCCCGGAATAGGTTTGGAACAGAAATTCGTTTGGTAATACAATTTCATTTTTCTATTTCCAGAATAAATTTCTATTCCAGAAATAGATTTGGAATAGAAATCAGAAGTTAAAATTTTTAACTTTTTTATTTCTGGAACAAAAATGAGAAATTAAAACTTTTTTCATCGTTCACTCTCCTCATCGCCCGTCGCCCACCCACCGCTCATGGGATGTCGAACGCTTGCCGCTGGTCTCTGGCCATCAGCCGCTCGCCACCAACCGCCCGCCACCGAATGCTGGCCGTCAGCCACCGAACTTCAGCCGCTCGTCACCGACCGCCGGCCGCCGAATGTTGGACGCTTGTCGGTTGTTGGTAGCTCATCACCAACCATCGGACACCGGAGGCCCACCGTCGACCACCGAACGTCCCTTGTCGATCGTCCATCGGTCACCACCGACCGTCGAATGTTGACCGTTGGACTTTGGCCATTGGCCACCCGCCGCCAACCGTCGGTCGCCGGTTGCTAGACTTCGGCCGTTGGCTCGCCACCGCCGGACTCTGGCTTGGCCACCCGCCACTAGCATCCAATTGCCAACCTCTGGACGTCGGATGCCGGACGCCAAACTCCGGACGTTGGATGTCGGACGCCAAACTCCGGACGTCGGATTCTGACCACTCGCCGTTGATCACCGAACATCGGACGTCAGACTACGGCCACCAAATGCCGGCGGTCACCGCTCCTAGAAATAAAAATTTTATTCTTTTATCAAACGAATTTTTACTCTAGAAATAGAAATTCTGAATCGTTATCAAACGCGTTTCTTTGCTAAGAAACTCGTTCATGGAATAAAAATTGAGAAATCAATTTCTGGCCATAACGCGTTTCTTTGCTAAGAAACTCGTCCATGGAATAAAAATTGAGAAATCAATTTCTAGCCAGAAATTGATTTTTATTCAAAAAATTTTGTCATATGCGCTCTTAGTGACTTGACTTGACTTGTACTCATTCCATACCTTATCTAACTCATATTATTAAAATACTTTCATTTCTAACCCAATCTAGCAAAACCCATGCCGAAACTGTGGTGAGAGTGTAAAGTAAGTTTGAGATCAAACAAAGGCAAGAGAAAACGAAGCGAGAATCGTAGAGGTGGATTAGGCTTAAATAACTAGTAAACTTATTTATAACCATTTAACACCCATATTATATTTGAATCCACTTATAATATATTTTCTGAATATAACTAACTCATGTATTAACTCAGTTAATCATATATAAGTTACAAATTGGTTCCGTGACCCATATTGATAAATCTACCTCAGCGATATTACGGATAAAGCGGGAAGTTGGATTTTAGATATATTTCTAATCGCACATTATCCGAATCTAAATAGTCACGCTGGTAGTTTATCAACTGTCATACCACGTCATTCATCATTGTCCCAATTACATCTTGCTCAACCATGGTCCATGATTGACTCAATCTCAACCAGCAGTTAAACTAATTACCCATTTTTTTCTTTTTTTTTTTCGGCTAAGGTCACCTAAAATTTAATTCATATTCACTGCTAGTTGCCTATAAATAAGATCCTTTCACCACCTTTCCGCTGCTTTCCTCAAATGTAGGATTCACTCCCCCACGAAACTCTCTCCAAAAAAACAAAACAAAAGAAAACAAGGTGCAGAGAATCAGCACAGCAGCAGTGTCAACCTCACTCGTCCGCCCCCGCGCCTTTCGCGTACGCGCCGCCCCAACACGTCCGCCTTGGTAATGGCGGAGGGGCTTCTTTAAATAACACTCCTCAATAACTCTCTCTCCCTCTCTCTCTCTGCGTCTCTGCCGCTCTCTGTCTCTCTCTGCATCATCAAGAAGCAAAGAAAGAAAAATGAGGAAAAATCTGAGTGACCGGGGCGGTTGAATCCTGTTCTCATTAGGACTGAAATCAAGAAAACAGAGTGTTTGCGAATGAAGGAACATGGGGGAGGCTACGTCAATCTGTGTGGGTGGAGATTTTGAAGTTGCCCCTCGTTTTCTTTTTATTTTGTTTCTTTTATTGCTGGTAACAGAAGAAAGCTGAGACGAAACGAACGAAGAGACGCCAAAGAGGTGTAGCGAAGGAACGTGATTTAAAATAAAGCTTGACCCTGTTTTTATTATGGAAGCTTGGTAACAAGAACCGTCCAAGAATTCTCTAATATTTTTGACCTCCGAGCGCACATGGCTTCTCGAGCTTCCCCTCCCTCTGCTTTCATTGTTTTTCCCCTCCTCTTCTGGTTTTCTTTTTTCCCCTCCTCTTCTGGTTTTCTTTTTTCCCCTCACATGCTCTCCTCCTCCTTCCATCTCTCTCTCTCTCTCTCGCTCGCTCTCTCTAAAAGTTCATTGCTCCGCTCATAACTTTTAGTTATTCATTTTCAATGCATTTGATTATTCTTGAACTGGGCACGTTTCAGATCTAAGGTGCAAGGCTTTTTCGCTGATTCCAACCTCAATTCTCACTTGGGAGGCGGTTTCTTTGGCGGAAGGCTCAAACTCCATTGCGGAAAGGTCCGCTTCTTGATACGCTCTCCTGCTGCATTCTGTCATTTTCTCATTTCTGAATTTTGGGGAGCAAGTCATGATGCTGAATCAAGCAATGATGGAGCCGGTTGGTGAGTAGTGACCCATTTGACTTTTGCCCATCTTTTCAGTCGTTTGGCAGATCAATGTCAGCTTGATTTCGCCCTCTGTTTGTCGATTTGCATGATCTGGTTTAAGTTCGTCACTTGTCAATGAATTTGCTCAGCATATTGCTTCTGTCACTATCTTCCTTTAGTCAGCATAAGGGATGGGATCAAAAGATGAATTCCTTTTCAAGCCGTGTCTAAACAAGATTACTCTTCTGTTGGTGCAAAAATTACATAACGTGCTTCCTCGTTTATTTTCCCTGGCACAAGTCTGATTTTGCTCGAACAGGCCATTTTTGATAATCTGTTTGTGTCATTACTGAAATCCAAATAACATCTGTAGCTCAGTCATAGTAATAACAGACAAGGCATCTGGTGTTGGTGCCGGTATCCTTCATCACTGTAGTTCCGGGAAACTTTTTAGATATAACCAATATATATTCCTTGCCTGATATGCTGCCATGAAGAGAACAGAAGAAAATTATGAACAGGGTTTGCCTTCAAAAAAATTGTGGATTGGGTCTCATTTGATTTTACAGATTCCTACTGTGCATCATGTGAAGCAGTCCTACGGCACTGCTTTTCTCAAGGAAATTTGGCTGTGTATCGGGAGCTTCAGTACTGGATAATTCTATCTATTCATCCAGGGGTTCTCAATGAGAATGTTCAGACAGAAGAGACTATGTCGGGCTCTAAGCTTTTCTAAGTAGGATAAAATGAAATGCTTTTTATCCCACAATGAGGAAACAGAAGCTTTTATAGTGTTCACCACCTTGTCACGCATGGATTTGTCTTGGACCTCGGAGTAGATATGTCAAGGTTGATATTAGGACCGGGAGAGCTATTGTCAAATATAAGATACCAGTTTTGAACTAAGATTATTTCTGCATAATGTTCTCTTTTTGTATTTCCCTATCAGAATATAACATAGTTTCCTTTAGTTTTTTGCTATTCTAGAGCCAAATTCGTACCTTATATTTTTCAACTCATGCTTGTCTTGCAGGTCAATTGCCCCTTCTTTGCCCCTTACCCTGGTTTTAAATTTATTCAACAATATTGCTCATCATTGACCTAGTTAAATGTAAGAGCTGCATTGAACTGGATGCAAAGACTGAAGCAAGGTATTCAAGCTCAAATGTCGGTGACATTTTGAACTCACAAGTGAAGAGCCATGATGGTGTGTGAGATGGAAAAAGATCCTATTGAAGATATGGACATCGAAGCTCTGCCTTCGATGTGGCCTGAAGATATTGATAATGATGCTGGAAAGCAGTTCAACATCGAAAATCCTGGAGGGGATGAAGATATGTTGAAGGAGGTCACGATTCCAGAGGAGCCGAACATAGTTGATATTAAGCGGCTTTTAGAGCTAACCAACTATACAGACCAGGGCGCTTCTCAGTTGGCATACCTTGTAAAGCACTGGGAGTACAGGCAGGCCAATGCAGTACGCCTTCTAAAAGAGGAACTTGACATCCTGAGCAGACAGAGGCAGGAGGTTGAGCTGAAGAAATTGGAGATACTTGAGGAGCATCGTTTTGAGGCAGAACGATATGGTGGTGACAAGCGCCCGATATCTATACTTGATGATGCCTTCGATATTTGGCAAGATGTTCCTCGAAGGAAAAGTGATGTAGTTATCCAAAATAAGAGGGTTGAGATTGATGCTGAGTACGATACTGTCATTTACTGGAAGCAGCGCGCCATGCACTTGGAGAAATTGTTGGAGGCGAGTATCCACAGAGAGCAGGCGCTCATGGAAAAATTGCAGGAAAGCATAAACAATCTGGAAAAGCAGTCCTCTCCGGTGGAAGAGCTGTCTCAGATCCTAAAAAGAGCTGACAACTTTTTGCATTTTATACTTCAGAATGCACCTGTTGTGATTGGACACCAGGTGAGAAAAGAATTGCTTCTGCTTCATGACTCACAAAGATGCCTTTGCACTGGAATTGTGCTACATCCTCAGGCTAGAGTTTGTTTCTTGTTTCGCTAGGCAAAGAATACAAGCACCAAGAGCGCATGGGTTATATTTGAATTATATTACATCCTCAAGTAGATTGTTCACAGAAGCTAGTAGTGTTAGCCATGAACACTTACAGCTAGAGTAGTAGCTGTGTAGTTTTGTATCCCCATTCTTTAACAAAGCTGGCATATTTCTTCAGTGCATTTTAGGAATGGACTGGTGCTTGTTTAACTAAATGTAGCATGAAAATATGCATGAGTGATGAAGAGATATCTTACACCCACATATATGCAAGGAGAAAGAATATCAAGATCTCCCATTCCACAAAAACCTGAGACTGTTTTATCTTTTTAAGATGGGTCAATTTGTAAAGAAGTTTAGTGTATTCTGCTTGTTTTACTTCCATTTTCTTTTCCGTTAACTTCAGTTGGTTACTCAGGAAGGATGTTCCAGGATACTTAGCCTCTTTCTCTGCTTTGCCTTTCTTTCCAGGATCAAGAGCTGCGATATCGCTTCATCTACAATCCTTATCCTACTTTGAATGAGGAGGTGAGATCATTTCAATGAAGTTACTTATTTCATTAAATTGCAGCAAATT
Organism: Eucalyptus tenuipes; assembly: GCA_014182365.1. Classification (NCBI taxonomy): domain Eukaryota; kingdom Viridiplantae; phylum Streptophyta; class Magnoliopsida; order Myrtales; family Myrtaceae; genus Eucalyptus; species Eucalyptus tenuipes. The sequence continues at coordinate 41,737,690 of CM024539.1, read as the reverse complement.
TCTCTCTTTGCTAGTATCTGGTATCGGTTAATCTATATGACTGACTAGTCAAGAATTCAGTACTTTCAATCTATTTTTCTGTACTTCTTATCATTTCATTGATTTCCAAAGAGCAAACAAGAAGTCTCAAGTTGTCAGATGTATTTCAGGACGTTATAGGGAAAACAGATGTCGATATCTTCACTGGTGCTGGTGTGAAGGAGTCTCAAGAATTTAAGAGGGAAGTGCTGGAGAAAGGTTTACCTGCAAAGAGAGAAATCACATTCGATACAGAATTATTTGGTGCAAAGACGTTTCTGATACACGTCGCACCTGTCTTTAGCAAGACTGGGGAAACAATTGGAATTAACTACATGGGAATGGATGTCACTGATCAGGTGAGTTAGGTAGGGTTTTCTCATTGGTTTATAATAGGTCTTTTCACAATCAATAGGAAATGGTGAGAGTGCTTCTGATTTTTTGTTAGGTAAGAATAAGAGAGAAAATGGCAAAACTTCGAGAAGAGATGGCGGTACGGAATGCCAAGGAAACCGAGATGAATAAAACCATGTATATAACAGGTTAACTTACTTTATTCAGTTCTGATCGTTTCAGGCGGTTTTAAATAGCTTCGGCATTATCCATGTTCCAATACTTATGAACCCTTTAATCTTGCAGAGGAGACGATGCGAGCGAAACAAATGCTAGCAACAATGTCACATGAGATAAGGTCTCCCCTCGCTGGGGTTGTTAGCATGGCCGAGATTCTTGCACAAACTAGACTTGATCATGAGCAGCGGCAATTGTTAGATGTCATGCTTTCTTCGGGAGATTTGGTCCTTCAACTAATAAATGACATTCTTGACCTTTCGAAGGTTGAGTCAGGTATGGCATCAATCTTGTATATGTAAAGGAATAGTAGTGTCTCATTCTCACCATCGTCAGACTTTCCTCCTCATAGCTGAAAGAAGCCATACAAACATGTTCCATTCGTTCTTGTATAGGGGTAATGAAGCTGGAAGCTACAAAATTCCGGCCGAGGGAGGTAGTAAAGCACGTGCTGCAGACTGCTGCGGCATCATTACGGAAGATATTAACATTGGAAGGACATGTAGCAGATGATGTTCCTATTGAGGTCAGTCTGTTAAAATCATAATATATTGTCTTCCTCCATTCTGTTTCTCTCTCGTTTATGTTTGGATGCTACGTCTCTCCTGACACTTCACATAATTTGTTTATTTCTGCTTGACCATAATCTAAGTTCTTTGTTCCTGTTTAACTTGTGCGATAGGTGAAATCTGTCATTTGATTCTTTTCATACCGTATCAATGTGGGTTATCATTTCTGGATGCTAGATGAGCTGTTCGTCAAAGTCATTGTGATGGTTCAGTTGATGGAAAGATTTGCATTTTTTTTTCTTAAACTAATGTTGCTGAAGAATGGGGTCATCACTAATTCATACTGGCTGTCAAATTGATTAATCCAAGTATTCTCCAAATTTTTCAGGTCATTGGAGATGTTCTAAGAATTAGACAAATTCTCACCAACTTGATCAGGTACCAGTTGTACTGTCTTGATACTGTTATTCTAGATAGGTAGCTCTATTTTTCTGGTAAAAGCAATATTATGTAAATAGTGTGAAGGCCTAGAGGAAATGTAGGTTAGAGAGGTGGATTACCAATCATTCTAGCATACTGTCAAGGCATTCTTTCTTGTTAAGCATTTTCCTGAAGTTCCATCTCCCATGACTGCATATCTAAAGAAACTTCTCTAAGGCAGTGAGCTCTTTCAGCTTAATTTTTGTGCTCGGCATGTTGTATCCCTATTATATTTCAGCACTCATGATAGATTTGATGATTAGGAGACAAGTTCCAGAGAGTCACATACCAAGCAGCACATGTTGATATGATTCATTAAATATTCAGAGCTCAATCCTGTACATTGTATCTGAAGAAGATTTCGCTTAGCACGCATTCAAAGAAATGACTTGGTTAGAAGGGAGGTGCGACTGCCATTGTGAAAAATGGGATGATCCCAGTAAACTTGGAGATGATGTCAAAGACTTTGATTTTAATATGTGCTGCATAGATGCTTAAAATAAATATAGGTTATGCAATTTATAGCGGCCTTACACTTTCCATTATCTGCTACAGCAATGCCATCAAATTTACACATGAAGGGAAGGTTGGCATAAATCTATATGTGCTTCCAGAACCATCTGTCGAGAAAACAGAAGAATGTCCTCAGAAGTCGCAAGCAGATCAGTCAACCCCACGGGAGAACAGGGGGAAGGAAGAGAAAAGTTCTTTAGTGTGTCAAGCAATTTGTGACCAACAACCTGTTCAAGTGAAGAGTCAGAATGGCCATTTATGCCAAAATCATGCTCTGCATGATAAAACTCGAATCATGTGCGAAAGCGAAGCATCTGCAGATAGAGATAAGGTGGAAGAGCACACCCCGAGACAACAGTATGGATCTGCTGTGATGTGTATGACACAGGAATTGGAATCCCAGGTTCCTGTTGAGCTGATTTATTTTTCTAGCTTCTGTTATTATCAAATGCTTCAGGAATATCACTGATGTTCCATTTTATTCCTCTAACAAGTAATGCTGATCATAGCCTCTATTATCATCTAACAGAGAATGCTTTGCCTACTTTATTTAAAAAGTACATGCAAGTCAGTGCTGATCATGCTCGGAAGTATGGTGGGACGGGACTTGGCCTAGCCATATGCAAACAACTGGTGAGTCCCTGAGCTATGCTTTTTTTTTTTTTTAAATTAACTTTTGTGAAGATCCACAACTTGCTACAGAACAAAGAAAAACAGCTATCCCTGGTTTCTGCTTTTAGAAAATATAAAACGTTTACCTTTCTGTCTGATGGAGAACCTCTAAAGGTATTTCAATCACTCCTTTTCATGAATTGCAACCAGTTACTGAGTAATATCTTCTAGCTAAATACCAGATTTCACTCAAATCTTGAGTTCAATCCCTCTTGCTACTGCTAGCTCCATAAGACCTCTCTCACAGGTTTCTTTGCATTTGCACAGGTTGAGTTAATGGGAGGCCGTCTCACTGTGTCTAGTCGGGAGCATCTCGGTTCTACATTCACATTTGTGCTACCTTACAAGGTCTCTCCAATATGTGATAACTCCGATGATTCCGACGATCTTGCAATTATGGCTAATCATGATTCTGCAGTTGACGACATCACCGATGGCTTTTTCCAATTCCAGCCACGCACTCTGGGTTCTCTCTTCTCCTCAAATGGTTCCAGCAGGACACAGAAACTATCATCACATAATGTTGGATACACTAGTATAAATAACCTCAATCGGGTTGCAGAGGATTCTTATGCATTTCCAACTAACAACCTCCGACTTAAAGAGTTAGCTTCACCCGAGGATGCCTGTTCTGCAGTTGATGCTGCTGAGACCTCGTCAGAAACAGCATGCTCGGTAAGTCCCAGTGTACATTATGAGTGCAAGGTTGATGTGAAGAACGGCAAAGTGAATCAACAGGGCACAGAATGTAGATCACAAATTTCAAGCTCAAATGTGTCTTGTCTTGAAGAGCAAAAAGGACAAGTAGATAAGCTTACCATAAGTGAACTCCCAAGGTCATGTCCTGAGTTGGAGAAATCTTGTGCAAGTTCAGAGAGCACGTCCAGCAGCATTGTGGAAGAACCAAAACCCAAACCAAAGCCTAAGATCCTTCTGGTGGAAGATAATAAGATCAATGTCATGGTGACCCAATCCATGATGAAGCAACTAGGTCATAGTATGGATGTTGTGAACAATGGAGTTGAAGCTGTGCATGCTGTTCAGCGAAGTACTTATGATCTCATTCTGATGGTAATACACAGATACTTGAACCTACCTTTTCTTTTGTGGCCTTAGCTTTCTACTGATGTTCATAACTTCTACTCATTTTCATTTCTGTGCTAAGACAAAAACATGCTCAGCTGATCACTTGGCATTCTGTATTTTGTCAACATGCTATCTACATTAGCTTTCTATTGCATCTCAACTTTTCCTGCTTATTCATAAAATGAGTCCATAACATGTCACTTGGTACTTGTTTTGTGATTTTGATCATGTCCTGGAAAATTCATACTTCTTTTTCAGGATGTCTGCATGCCTGTCATGAATGGCCTTCAAGCAACCAGAATAATCCGATCCTTCGAGGAGATGGGAAACTGGGATGCTGCAGTAAATGCTGGGATAGAGCTAGTCTCTTCAGACTTATCATGCAATGGTCACAGTTCTACAGAATCAAAAGAACGAGTTCCCATTATTGCGGTTAGCACTTGCATCAGAGTTGCACTCGCGCATTTTATTAGTTTCCTGCTTTCCCTTTATATGATGCTTAATAATAGTGATATCAAAGCTCATCTAGTTAATACTCTTTTAATGGTTCCAGTTAGAGGCATCGACTTGACTTAACTGGTAAAATGAGAGTTCATGAGCCCGCGAAAATCCTTTAATGATTTCTTGTGAAAAACTAGCTGAAAGTCTGCTGTCTAAAGCGACAGATTGTATAAGTTACGAGAACATAACCTGTTCAGTACCAGATAACAGTATATCAAAGATATAGTGCAATTTGGGTTGATTTTGCTTGCTTCGCTGATTATGCAACTTTTTTACATTGGCAGATGACAGCAAATGCATTGTCAGAGAGCGCAGATGAGTGTTTTGCAAATGGTATGGACTCATTTGTGTCAAAACCTGTCACTTTTCAGAAACTAAAACAGTGTCTCGAGCAGTACTTGATGTAATTCCCCTGTATAGTATCCCTCTGAATGTATGACTCACATGTAGGAAAGTTTTGCAATCAATGTAAATTATTCCTCGGCCAATTGTAGAGTAGAATCATTCCTTTCTTCTTTTTTTCCCATTCCAAGAAAGATTGGACAAGGGAACACATACTAGTCTCATACTAGTCCATAATGAAGCCGGAGCATAGTGATTTCGCGGTACACCTGAGAGAGAGAGAGAGAGAGAGAGAGAGAGAGAGAGAGAGACAAAAATCTTTATTGATCATGGTGAACCAATATACTTTGTTGATCATGGTGAGCCAATATAATCTCTAGGAGCAGCATCGATAAACTTTCCTAGAAAAGGGTTTGTATCCATCTTCCTCGAAGAACAGATAAGCATGCATTTTCTCCACTGGTTCATCAAATTGCATTTGCATTGTGCAGCCCACTAGAGGATATTCCCACTATAAATGCCAAAACCAAAACATGCATATGTTTGAGGAAGAAGATAGAGGGTTCTCATGTAAATCGGAAGTGAAATATACCTGTTTCAACCTTCAAGTTACTGGAATTGATTCAAGGATATTAGCACTGAACAAAGAGAATATCAAAATTTCTACATCAGACGAGATTTTGACAATATGATGAGACAAAGATGGCCTGTTCTAATTAACTATAGTGGGAAAACTGCTATTCAAGCAGGAGTTACTACGAGAAAGACTAGCCATCTCCGCAATACTCTACAACGCTACACACTCGGGGAAGGCTTTCAAGTAAAATTTCTTTCCTTCTCTTGATCAAGATATTTTTCTCCCACATGATTATCCTTCATTCATCTCTCAAGGCAGTGTCCTATCCACATCCAATGAAGCATTCCTAGTGCTCCACATTGCAACCATAAAGCTCAACAATCAATACTGTCATCCAGTCCTTCGTTCCTCATTACTTGAAAGGTATAAAAAGACAAAATAAGAGAGAAGTGATGCTGGAAAAATCACAAGGGTGGTGCATATTAAGTACTTATCCATATTCATATTGGTGAGAAGCACAGGCATTTCCAGACACTTGAAGTGAAAATTCTTCCATTTTTTAGCCAATTGGTACTTCAACCCTTGAAAAGCTTAACACCCTCATGCACAAGTTTTGACAAATCCTCCATCATGACAGTTAGCTGTTTATCCTAAAGTAAGACGAGACTATAATCAAATTGAAAGAGTTAGATGCTGCAGATGCAAGGATACGTTAGAACCCGCTGCTTCTTAACACATTCATCTTTAACTACTGTAGCCTGAGTTGCCTTGCACAGCCTGTTTTAGGATAGGATGTCTGATTAGTCAGAGTAGGTGCACTATTAATTTCTATATGATGTATAGACACATTTTTTTCTCCATGTTCGTGAAGTCTCGTCCCTTCAAAGCTTCTTAGGCCAAAAGGATCTATGAACTGCATCAAAGGCTAATGGGAAATGCGAGAAACATGACAACTGCACAAAGGCCTTCTACAGCTTATGCATTCATCTCCATTTCTGGCCAATGACGTAAAACGTCAAATACTAAACATATAAGGACATTTTCTTTTGCATATGCAAAGAGTTACTACTTACGTCGATGACGCCTAAGATAAATGCATTGTCCAAATATTCAAATGATGAAGAGATCTTCGTGGCTACATATGCATCAGTAGCAACATCAGCAACAAGCTTCCGAGTAGCAATGGCAACCAGTCTTAGTCTCAAGTCTAGAGGAGAAAAAGAATCTATTTGTCATGTTCTAAACAAAAAACCTGGGATTACCTACTCGGATTTATAGGTAATCAATATCCAAAGATTCAAAACCAAAAACTTCCAAAAGGAAAATGTTAATAGGTTCCCGAAAATTAGAGTACGGTGGACAGTGTGGACTTGATTAAAAAAATTGACTTCTACATTCTGTGGAATCGTAGTCTCTCTCTTGATTATCCAACATCAGAACTCAAAGCCATCACCATGAACCCTTCTTTCTTTATATTTCTTCTATTGACAGGACCACCATGAACCTTCTTTATCTTCACAATTCGTTTGGTAAAATAATCATCATCGGGACTCGAACTTAGCTCTCTTGCCAGGACGAGGAGACTTGTGTTGTCTCCATTACGACCGGAACGATTCTTCTAACTTCTTTTGCAGTGAGAAAAGTTTCCCAAGTTCTCTTTGTTGAGCTTCATTAACTCCTGACTTTGGTAATCTGTCGCAGCTCTGCTAGTTCACGACCCCGAACATTTAGATCTCTAGTCACCTCAGTAACTTCTTGTGAAAAGCTACAGTTGCATCTGTAACATCATAGTGCTTCTCAAATCTCAAACCTTCCCCAGAGAACAACACTTCCACAGATTTCCCTGATTCTCCTATCTTTGACAAGTCCTATCACCAATAAAAGAAACCATCAACTAGATCTCTCAATTGCAACCGATTGATTAGTGGGATCTGCGGGTGTCCCAACTTATAAACCTATGGCGATTCCACGAAGTAGACCTCTTTTCTAGGATTTGGGTTATCTGGCTTTTGTACGACCCTCTACTGATCGAGAAATTTAATACACGCACACTCAACTAAACTAGTTAATTGTGATTGTGCGTGCCTCGAGTGCTACAATAGTGGAAGAGCTTATACAAGAATAGGAAAAGGGGCGAGGGAACAGAAGCTCTCTCTTTATATCATGCATTGTGACACGAGATTCCAGCACCCATCTGATTGTTTATTAGAAATGGATTTGGCCAGGTCTGAGTGCTATATCCACTATTGGTTATTTTTTCACGTCTCTTCCATAATTTACCTTCTCTGTGATTGAAATGCGTGATTTTGCCATCAGATCAAACAATCCCCATAGTGATGCAACTAAGATATTATTCCCTTCTTTTTTTCCCATGAACAAAGTGGCTTTTACTTTAATTTGTCTTGCTCCTCCCTTTGTGGCCCCCCCTCCCCCCTCCCCCCTCAAAGAAGCACAGTGGATTCTTGCCATAAAATTATAAAGGATAAAGCATATAAGTGAGGGGGTGATTTACAAAGTTCCATTTATCTATATTTCTTTTTTTATAAAAGAAATGATAAATTTTAGGCGGGGTATCTATTTAATTATTATAGAAACGCACCTAATTTTCGATGTTAAAATCCGCGGGACGACGCTGCGAATTGTGAGGATCATCTCGTCAACCAGGCATCTAGTTCTTCGTTTTTGTTTTTTGTTTTGTTTTTTGTTTTGTTTTTTTTTTTTTTTTTTGCGGATAAGAAACCGAAAACCTCAACCTATTCTTTTGCATAATCTCTTAGAAAATTAGCATTCTATAGTCTTATAATGACTTGACAATGATGAGAGGGCCATTACCCGGAAAACAATTTGCGCAAATTGGATTGGATATATGGGGCAAAACCACCCTGATAAAAAATCTAATTGAAAGAAGATTGATGGGACCTATGTAAAATCAAAGAGGCGAGGAAGAATTTCAGCTCCAAGTGGCTTCAAGGGCCTACGCAAAGCGAAGGAGAACAGCGTTGACACTAGCAAACTTCAATTAGCATCTAAATCTTAATGGACGGAAAGGTCCAGCACAGCACAGTTCTCTTCATGATTGAAGCAACCTTTGGGTGCTCATATCTATAAAGCGACAGGCAACAGCATCACGCCCTTTAAGAAAAAAAAAGAAAAACAAAGATTAGATGAGGGGAAAAAAAGATTTGTTTTCTTTTTTGAGAGAAAGGATCGATTTTGGGCGCAAATCAGCTCGTGAATAGAAGCACAAAGTGTGAACCGATGCGTTGAGGAGTAAAATAACAAAAGAAAAGAGATGGAAGGAACCGGAACCGTAAGTGCAAATGGTCTCAGCTCGAGGGACATCTGTGACAAACCAATGTTAGACCACGTAGGCAGCACGAAAGGTAATGTAAGAGTATCGAATAATGACGTTGGGCGCAACATAGGAAGGAGATAGCGCATTAACGTTAGTGTTTTTCTTAGTCACGAACCACGACTGCTGGTTGCCAAAAGATCTCTCTCTCTCTCTCTCCCCCCCCCCCCTCTCCTTCTCTCTCATGTGGATGTGTGCGTGTGTATGCATAATATAAAGCTTGCTAGAGAGCTCATTGGTAATACAATCGTCCGTGATGGACGATATCTGGATGGAGGGTGATGAAATATTTTGGAACTCGCTATGTGGAAGCGCTCTCTAAGAAGAGAGAATATTAAATTGTTTGGATGCAAAGAGCACTTATTTGAAAGTTATGTATCAAGTAAAAGAAAAATATATATAAAATGGATAATTGGGTGTAGTTGGTCGAGTTAAGGTATCAAAATGATTTTGGGTCTTGTAGAGGTAGCAATTGGCGATTGCCACTGATTGGTGATTTTGGGTCTTCTAGACTCATTGTGTCGGGTTAAAAAAAAATTCTACAGGACCTACTATATTGGAAGGCCTTTGACAACGCAATTTCTCGTGTGATGGGATTGGATAGTTCTATTTACTGCATCGATATTGGAACGATCCGTACTCATGTTTTGGTGCGCGCTTTCATTTTCAGTGACGTGAGTTTCCAAGAATGGGAGGGGGGGACCCAAGCAGCCTGAATTGCCGCATGCAATGGTGCAAATACGGTGGCAAAAAGGTGGCGGCAAACCGATGATGCAGAACCCAATTTGTTAACTTGACCCACCACGAGCCATTGTCGAAATGTGATTGATCTATATGTTCAGACATGTAAAATATTTGTAGATTAAGACAGCACATTAGGATAAATGGTCGATTTTTAAATATCCACAATGAAAGAGGGCGAGAATTATCTGACTGGGGATATATATGACTGCATACGCATACTCGTGATATAATGAAGAATGACTTGGAAGCGAGGTCAAATGTCGCAGCAGTTGAAATATACGTGAGACTTCTTCATGTAAGGCTCAAATACATTTTCAGTGTGCACGTAGACAAAGCTTTTGCAATTTGTGGTTGAGCTTCAATTCATCTGAATGTGAATCCGCAATCCCCTAGATTGGCACGAGTTGCGGAAAGCTCCTAACGTCTTGGCATCTAACCCAATATTCATCAAACCCTATTTTATGTACAGTAAAGGTATTAAATATGTACATCTTCCGATCATGTATACACCGCACTTTCCTTCGAAAGTTTGTTAGAAGGGAGAGGATAATTAGAATACATCCAGAACAAGGAATGTAAGAGTCTTTCTTACCAAGCTCGACCAAAGTCAACATCAGATTCTTCGTCCATTTGGACGATTTGGCTCGGAATAATAATACGGCTCTTGACATCGCTCAAGAGATACCGCGAATACATGCGCCTTGAAAACGACAAGAGGAGCAGGCTGAGAATCCAAGCTTCACCAGAAGGATTTTCGCAAGCGAGTTGCGTCGATTTAAAGGCGCAAGTGAAAAAAACCCTAATTCCAACTCTGGTCTTGTTCGGTTCTTGACTCTTGCATGGTTGGGTATTTAATCAATCAAGAATCTATATCAACCAAACTGGGGTTCCTTGCTCACATCAAATTAGACACATTACGAAAAACCGAGGTGAGAAAAGCATAAATCCGCATATTCCTGAGGTTATTATGGGATGACGCGGGAAGGGAACACCTTGAGGGTTAAAATCAAAAAAGACTAATGATGAAGTTGCAACGAAAGATGGAACGCGTTGTTCCCCCCTTTACTTGAAATGCTGTTCCTTCCGTTTTCAGGCTTCACTTGCGAGTGGCGATGGTGTCATTCTCCTTGCGGGTGCTAGTGCGCCATAGCTGATAAGCCAAGTGCTGCCTCCCCCAGAATATTTTTGCTCTTTTTGATAGAGCTTTTAACGTCTGAAGAGAGAGAATCGCCGTAGATCTTGAAATTCCCTGCTTAAATGGATACACTCATTGGTGCAATGGATCACGAAGCACCAAATCCTCGTTTGGTTGATTTGATCCCACCATTGTGTGTGCATCTCAACTGGGCTAGGCATCAACTCTAAATCCATCAACTCTCTGTTGCTTTTACATCCGTAGGTCCACATCATCTCAAGCTTGTTCTAGTATGAGAATATCTCACAAATATCTTAATCAACAAGCTATGCCCACAATCTAATCTAAATGAGGTCCAAGGATTGCAGCTATATTTAGTAACTGACTGTGTCTCAATTGCCTATTTAGTTTAGATTAGGATATTCTTGATTACTTTGTCTATTTGTCATGTTGACGTGTCGCCATAGAGTAGCTACTTATAAATATCATCACAGTCACTCATCTATTTTGCAAAGGGAGATGTTTAGGGGCGTAATGATCCGATGGCCCTCTTCGACCTGTTAAGAGATTTTGGATGGACTTGAATTCAATGATAGCGAAGATCAGCCAGGCAAGACGTGGGGTCGGAAGGAAATTTTTGTTAGTTTAGATAACATATTAAAATATCACAAAATTGTTTAAGCATGTTCATCTTTATTGTTCATGATCTAGTTTGTAAAATATATAGTTTGTGGGTTTTTTTCGGATTCACCCTCCAGAACTACTAACCCGTGCACTCTAATTTTTCTCTATTGCGCATGAGATAGGAGACTACCACATCTATTTGGAATATATTCGATGCCTTCATCGTTATGACAAGGGAAAAGACTTGCATCTCTTGATTGTCAACGATGGATCATAATTTTAGGGTAAATTCCAAAGCCTTCGAGGATTCACATGTCCATATTCCACCGGGGCAAGCAGTGCAAAAATGATCAAAGCAAAGGGGCTATCTGAAAAACACAAGGGAAGATTCTCAGTGCCGATGTCGTCATGATGTTGTTCAGCTCGCAACCTCTCCATTAAGGAGCCGCAACCAAACCTGTGACCCCACTCACGTTAAAGCGTATACAATTGCAGAACACCTCTCTCTCTCTCTCTCTCTCCTCCTCCTCCTCCGCTATATATACAAGGGGCACACAGTTGGCACTCTGCATTCCTCAAAGTTCACGTTCCTTTCCTCTTCTCCTCCTACCTCACACCCACCACCGCAAGATCACAAACTTCAAACCTGAAAAAGGACCGAAAACGCAAGAGACATGAGAATCCTCGCAGACACAACGTACGCGCCCCTATCGGTGGCGACGGTCTCGACACCGCCTGCAGTGCCGATGGCGATGCAGCGGTCACCGTGGCACTCCCCTGTGCCGTACCTGTTCGGGGGCCTGGCGGCGATGCTAGGGCTCATAGGGTTCGCTCTCTTGATCCTGGCCTGCTCCTACTGGAGGCTCTCGGGCAGTTCGAGCAGCGCCCAGGGAGACGAAGAGAACGGGGGCGAAGCAAAGGCGGTCGACGGGGAAGGGTACAGCAAGGCCGTGAAGGTGTACGAGGAGAAGATAGTGGTGATCATGGCCGGCGACGAGAAGCCCAGATTCCTCGCCACGCCCGTATGCAGCAGAGGCCCTTCGTTTGGCGATTCCCAAGGGAAGAGTGAAGGCGATGGCGAGAGCTTCGATGCGAAGAAGGACAAGGATGAGAACATCGACAAGACCAAGGAGGTTAACAACGCTAACAGTGATGACGTTGGTGGCCAAGTTGTTCATGGTCATAACTCTGCAGCCGATGAAGAAAACAGAGGACAAGCAGCAGAAGATCAAACCCAGCAACAGAATTAGCGAGAAGTCTCTGATGGCTTCTGAGGAGAGCGAAGAAAACCAAGTTTTGTTTCCATTTTCGCTTTGAAGCTTCTTCTTCTTTTTGGTTTCCACTTTTCTTCCCTTTTCATGGCTAGTCGGGAAATGTAAATCATTTTTGGAGAGGAATTGAGATGAGAATGAGTTCTCTTCATTTCCAGATAATCGATTAAATTACCACCGAGCCTTGAACCACCATCAGACCTAATCAATTTGTCAGCTAAAAACCATGTGGGCATCGAATGGCCAGTTGATCAAAATGCAAATCAAAGTGGAGGGAGGAATCGTTTTCGTTGCTCGTAGATTGAAAAAAAAAAAAAAAAAAAGGAAAGAGCAGAACCGAAGCAGGAAAGAAGCCACATTAGTGCCAGCGACCTTTTTGCGCAACAAGACATTGTTAATTCAGTTTTGAGTGGAGAATAAAGCAGAAAAGTTTATGGATGGTTGGATCACATATTCGCCCACCCATATTCTCCACCGGCGGCGGCGGCCGGGGAGATCTCGCCGCCGCCGGAGACTGTGTTGTCGTGGGGTCTCTTTATCCGGAGCTAATCGGATTTCGACAGGTTGTTCAGAGCCACGTGGAAAACATCTGCAGTAGGGTTGTCCGCCTCGCGCGGCGACTCGAAGCGGCCTTTGTTTTGTTTTTTTATTTTTTCGCTTTTTTTTTAATCTTTGAAAAAGAGAGAGAACAAAGTGGGGTCACAACTCACGATGGGGGCAGCTTTGTAATTGACGTTGGAACAGGAACAGCTTTCGCTTGTCACTCTAGTACAATGTCGTACACACATAGTACCTCAATCCCTAGCAAAACTGTCGACTCGATTGATGAGCTAACCTACGTCAAACTACTTAATTTATATTAGCCATAGTCGTTTTCACTTCTCATTGCTACTGAGTATAATAGTAAATATAGACAAAAAAATTCTTAAACCATAACAAGTTCGTGATTTATTTTATTTTATTTTATTGTTCATAAGTACAAAAACCAAACCGTTGTGAACCCTTATAAAAAAAGTTTCAATTTCTATGTTATGTTGTTCTTGGTATTTCGGATTGTCAAAAAACTTTATGGTAATTTAATTTATATGTTACCAAAAAGAATTCAATTCCAAGATATTTTGTCTAGGGTTACGAGGGACTAACATAAATGCTTTTGAATAGTCACAAGAGATAAAACTTTAATTTTATGACGACTTAATCATAGTAACAACATATCGGCGCAAATCTTTGTAAATCATTACAAGAAAAAAGAAACAATATTACGACGTTTTATTCACTGGTTTTGACTGCTGTGAACAATCTTTCACCAAACGTTACGTTTTGGTTTTATTATAAAAAATTCGGGTTCTGTGTCAAGTTTGGATAGAGAATGTCAAATGCAAAAGGGAATTTTATTCTCAACTTGTATATACAACTTTGACAATTGATATTTGGATGGCTTAAAGGCTAACTGCTTTTGCGTACAAATTACACTAGAATGTAATCAATGATGTAATTTGGACACAAGTAGCTATATAGACTATGCTTCGAACTCAAATTATGCCGGAATTTAATCTACGACACAGCTTGTTTTGGGTGTAAAGTTTGAACCTAATCAACAGTGATACTCCTGGATAGAAAACACAACGTCAGAATTTAATCGACGACGTTGGACTTTGTGGAACAACATTGAAATTTAATCGACGATACTGGATTGGATAGAGATACATGCCGGAATTTAATCGATAATGGAAATCTTGAAAACTACAACTAAAATGCGATAAAGTAAAGATAAAGTAAAGATGGTTGATGTGTTGTGTGGGGGGCTTCTTCGTTGGATGGGATGTGGTATTTATAGAGCAAACTGGTAGCCATCACTCAGTTACCTCTCTTTGGGGCGCTACTCTTCACATTTCCCATGTTTTTTCATTTTTTTTAGCGCTCTTATCCATAAACAACCGTTTCTTGGCTTGTGGACGACGCTCATGCGGCTTACTCATCAAGTAAACAACAACTTCCTATTTTTTTGCACATTTTGCGCTGTAGGTTCTCTCGCCTGGATTCCAATGCTAATTTAACTTGAACTCTAAATTTGATGCAATATTCTTGTAGCTTGACACGTGGTAATCAATTTCCCTACCATCGATTCCTGAACTTATGTTTAGAATTTCATCGAGGCTCAGCTCAAGTCCCCTTCGTGAATGCTCGCTATCCTTGACTTTATAAGCAAAGGGGGAGGCGCTTGGCTTTTATCCTGACATGGATTTTTATTCCCTGTATTATTTCGATACGTCTCTTCTAATTTCGTAGACGATTATTTCCTTTTCTTTTAGCCGTCGTCTTCTACTAGCATCCCCTTAAAGATTCCATTATTGCAATTTGTCTTCTTGCCCTATTTCCAGATTTTCCTTCGCAATCTCTTTCATCTACACTTCGTCATCTGCCATGGCACCAAAGAGAACCTCCACATATGACTTAGCAAACTACTCAGTAATTTGGTCACTCTCCAAAAAGGGGAACATGTCAAAGATTGTCGTTTTAATCTGTTGGATGATATTGAAGACGTAACAGGTTACTTTCTTCTAGGAATCACTATCATTGACTATAATAAAATTCCTTCTTTGCTCAAAACTTGCTTTCCTACTAAGCATGAGACTCTGGCGTTCCAACATAGCTCCTTCCGAGATATCTAGTCCTCAGCTTCTCCTCAATTTCGTAGGTTTTCTTCATTTGAAGCAGACTTTCATAGATGATATCTTTAATTAAGGGATGATGAACCAACTCAACTTGCTTGGATGAATGCTGGGATTGAGAAGACGCTTGCAATTAGTATGTCCTCCTATGACATAAACCAGGGATTGATAGGGTCTACAGTAAGCTTCTGGTCCCCTTCGATTGACTGTTTCCTTTTTCCTTGGGGACCCATGACTGTTACCCTACTGGACATGCATATTACAGCAGGTTTTCAACTATTTGGTCATTCCTTCGAGTAGTTGCCTACGATTGAGATCTATTTTCTCATCTCAAATGGAATCCTTGCACATAGTAAGTTCCTTGAATGATTTGGTAGAGCGACTGGTCCTGTCAATGAAAATGAACGCATCACTTTCCTGCTGTATTGGTTGTCAAGACACATATTCTTCTGTCCCACGCTTAAAGTTCACAAGGATTATCTTCAGATAGCTGCAAATCTTGCGCACGATAGATGCATTGCTCTGGCCCAAATAGTTCTTGTTTCTCTGTATAAAGGGTTAGCACATGCCTCACTAGTAATGAAGGTTGAAAAGAGTGGCACCATCTCTGGTCCCTTCTAGATTTTACAAGCATGAATGTCAATATATCTTAAATTTCTTTTCGATCCTAGTTCTCGTGACCTACCTTATTACCCCCTGCCAAGCACAGCATCTGGGAGGCCTCTTCTGGGTTATTGACTCTTGAATCGCCTTCCCAAGAGGGTTCCTTCGGACATCCCTCATTTCCTTCATTATTTTCAGGCTATCTTGGAGGTTGATCATAGGAATATTTATTTTTTCCCTTGTGAAAATGAGGAGCATTACTATCTATTTATCCTGATAGCTTAAACCCTTTTCAAGACTTCTAGGTCTGTGTATTATCGCCGGTAGATCTTCCATTATGGCTGTCTACGAAGGGTCAATTCTACCCAGGCTTTGAAGTATATTCTCCTCATTACTGTGCAAGACAATTTGGTTTCCTTCAAGCCAATCCCATGCCTATCCCTTACTCAATGGATTTCTCTTGGGCAAAGAAGAAGCAACACGACTTGGAAGATCGTAGTCCTTTACCTTGTTGTTCTGAAATAACCAAGACTATGTTTACCAGATATTCTCAAGACCTGAATAGAGACTTTCAACCTTGCCCTGGTCACCTTCCTGAGTGGATGACATGATGGGTTAACTTTACTCATGAGAGTCCTTATGAAGAGGGTATCATAATAGTAGTTGATCGGATTAAATGCAAGAAAAAAATCAAAGCAAAGCAATGAAGTCACCAATCATAGCTCTCCTTCTACTCTGGCCGTACTTGATGACAACATTTTGCCCAGTAATCTCCTTCTTGAACCAAGTAGCCCTTTACCTAAACTTCTACCTGGCTCTGATGATCCTGAGAGATCCAACAATGACACCATCAACCTTCCTGACGACTCGGATGAAGGTACTTTGTCTTTATTCACAAACTCTTCATACTCCTTTTATGTATACCCTTTGCTTATCAGAGACTGTATACTTTATGTTCAGATAGAGAAACACTGGCATAGCCGTTGAGGAAAAGGAAGAGAACTTCCCCTGTTTCTCCAAAGAAGTAACTTAAAGCTCTTCCTGAGGTCTCTGTTTCAACTCCTCTTGCTTCTTTAAGGAGATCTTTAGCAATTAACACTCTAACAATATCTGTCTCTTCGGAAAAGACTCTTGCAGATGATGTCCCAACTACTTCCATTCCTTCGACAGAGTTTCCTGGCGCCATCGACGATGCTCCTGCAGATAATGTCCCGGCTATTTCTGGCCCTTTGACAAAGCTTCTTGGTGCCATCGATGATGCTCCTGCAGATGATGTCCTAGCTATTTCCACCTCTTTGATGGAGCTACCTAGTGCCATCGACGATGTTGCCTCTTTTAGTCCCATCATCTGCTCTCCATCTCAGTCGAAACATGACGATTCCAACCCTCTTGCACTAGTTGTTTACTATAAGTCTTGTTTAAGTATGGTTCAGCTATAGATATGCCATGTGCTCTGTAATAACCTTTAGTTTATAAATGATAGCTGAACCCATAAGTGCAACTAGTAACATTGAACACGTTGCAGTTGAATGTATCATTACAACTAGTGACATTGAATATGATGCAGCTCTTGTTACTTCAACACCTATTTTGCTTGCTTTATCTCGAAGCCCTGGTATTTATCTCACTTTGGTCTTATTATTGATCCTACTCTATTAGGATCTCATACTCTTTTGCTCTCCTTTTATTATAGCAATCTCACCAACACTTGGTGCAGTGACCAACCTTCTTTTGCCAGCTTGCGCTACACCTACTGTCTCTGCCACTGAGACCCCTCCATCGGCTCCTTAGACCGAGGCTCAAGTGAATACATCTTCTCCTATTGAGCCTCAAGAAAACATTTCTTCTCCAACATTGCAAGTATTGGATAGGGCCACGATTGTTTTGGGTGCCAACCCCTACGACTTGACTTCTGGTCGTATCCCTAATTCTATAAACAGAGAGAAGATAAGGATCAAACTATCAAAGTTCCTAGACCTTTCGACGGGAGGAATCTGTAGAATTCTACTCAACCAAGAAACTTTTCATCAACATAAAGCTCTGTCGAGTCAACTTGATGATAATAGTAACGAGATGAGTTTAAACCTTCCTCGAGATTTTAAAGAGAAATTTTAAAAACTCTCTGAGAACTATCATGATATCTTTAACAAATATCATTACCATTTGGACCAAGTGGAGAAACTGATTTTTCTGAGGATAGTGATGCGGAGTCTAATGATACCTTGGCAGAGCTCAGTCAGAGTGTGTTGGAGTGTAGCAAATCACTTGAGGCAAAAATGGGCAAGGTAATTGAACTTAATGAGGAAGAAGCTTGGCTTATGAAAGCACTTCAAAACATCCGTCAAAAAAGGGAGATCAAGCTTAAAGAACAAACAAAGATGGAGACCAAGTTGAACTCCCAGGTGTTGATGCTCCAAGACTTAAAGAAGAAGGAACATTTCCGAGTGATGGACCGGGAAATGGAGCATAGAAATCACAAGAATGAGCATCTTTTGCAGATGAACGGTCTTGATTCCAGAATATTCCGCCTTCAAAATGATGTGAAATATTTCTTGTATCTCAAGAAACAAACCAATAAATTAATGAGTTTTTCCTTTTTACTTCCTCACTTCTGCATGAAACTCGCGCCATTAATGTTAAACGGGTTCCTATTTCCATACTACCATGTTTGCATGACTTTCCTTAAAACAAGGTAGACGGTTATCTGGCTAGGCCTATTTATACCTGGCCACTGTACGCTGATGCTCATAGCACTACTATTCATTATGGCTAATGGCTAATGCTTGTTCCTCCAAAATCAGTGGCCATGCTGCTCTTCATATACACCGCTTCAAGAGTCTTCAACCTTATGAGGCTCAGGGGTGACTTTTTCTTTTGTTCATGGATTATCACCCAGACACTCAATGCGTTACCCTGGGTCCACACTTTAAATCGACATCTCCACCATATACCTTTACCGAGTACTTTTCCTTGTCACTATAAGGAGGTTCTTCCCATCAACTAAACACAGATTTGTATGCATGCTTTGGTCGTTGCCCAACTCTCGTTTCAATTCATATCCCTCCTTTGATAAGCATTTCTCCAAGTGGTACAAGAGATTGAAGCAGGAGATGTCGGGCATATAAAAAGCAGCTAAAATTGGAGAGATGTTTTCCTTCAATTGTATGTCAATTGACCCAATCGAGTATGGGCTAATAGGTGGCCTTTGCTGATTTTGGTCACTTTCGACCGACTGTTTCTTCTTACCCACCGGTCCGATAACTATCACTCTACTTGTTATTTGGTCATTGACTACAAAAGACATCTGGGATTTGAATAGATAAACTGGTTAGGGTTGTAAATATAGTATTCATTTAAATAATAGCACCGCCTTTTCCTTAGTGTGTCATTCGCTTCCCTACATTTCCTATATGATTGGGTAGTATCTCTTCAAGAATTTTCCATTAATTGTCCGCGGCAATTCTTTGCCATTGACTTCCATCAAATGATAAGCATTTCCACCAAAATTTTTAGTAATAACATATGATCCTTCCCAAGTTGGCGACCATTTGCCAAATTTCTCATTATCTATACTTGTTGGCAAAATAGTCTTCCAGACTATGTCGCCAATGTCTAATCTTTTCTCTTTTACATGCTTCTTATAAGCTTTTGCGACTCTATTCTTTTGAAGGACCAACTTTTCCAAGGCAATGGCCTTACTTTCGCCCAATTCATCAATATTGCTATACATGCGTTCATCATATTCTTCTTTGGCTAATTCTCTCTGAAGTCTTACCCTTAAAGATTGGACTAGCCATACGTCAACATATATATTCTAACCCCAGTCGTAGATCTTTTAGACGTTCAATATGCCCATAAGACCGACGATAACAAAGAATCCCATTCCTTCGGGTTGTCCTCCAAATGCTTCTTAATTAAATTAATAATTACCTTATTGGAAGCTTCTACCTGACCGTTGGCCTGAGTGTAATAAGGCATCGAATGTACCATCTTAATCCCTCTTGACTTAGTAGAATTTAACACTTCATCGCTAGTGAATACTGTCCCTTGATTTGCGGTTATTGACTCCGGAATGCCAAATCTATGAATAATATGTTTTTCAATGAACTCTTTCACCATCTTTTGTGTAATATTTTTATATGATGCTGCCTCAACCTATTTTGTGAAATAGTCCGTAGCCACTAATATAAAACTATGCTTTTTTAGATGAGAGTGGATATATTTTCCCAATTATATCCATCGCCCATTCTCTAAATGACCAAAGTTTAATTATGGGCTTCATTACCGAGGCTGGCACATGTTGAATAGGGCCATGCTTTTGACATGTGTCACATCCTTTACTATAGTTGATGTAATCCTAGGTCATGGTTGGCCAAAAGTAACCGTGTCAACATGATAGTCATTTTCTTTTGACCCCAGCTTGATGTGCACCGCATATGCCTTCATGTACCTCTGCCATTACGAGCATAAGCTCGTGCTTCCCTAAACATTTCAATAACTGAATGTCTATAGCCTTTCGGTACAGATCGTAGCCAATTAACAAATATTTAATTGCTTTTCTTGTAGAATTTTTATCATTGGCAATTTGATTTTTCAAATACTCAATAAATGGAGTTCTCCAATCTTGGCTCGCTGTATCATTGCTTGGAACCTCTGTATCTTGAATCAACATGATCCTACTGTCAATCCAAGGCAATGTCCTCACCTGGGTAATAATATGGTTTGCCAATTCTTTAGATATTTTGAAACCAGATGCCATTTGAGCTAACAGATTGGCTTCCGCATTTTGATTTCTTTTGACATGAACCAACTCGTAACTGACAAAGTGGTCCAAGAGGTGCTTGGCTAACACATGACGTGAAATAATATTTTCATTAAGGTATCGGTATTCTCTAAACAACTATTTTATAACCAACTGGGAGTTGCTGATTACCTTGATAAATCATGCCTTCATGTCAGCCAAAATCTTTAGGCCAATGATTAATGCTTCTTATTCAACTTGATTATTCGAAAATTAAAGTCGAGCTTAAATATCATTTTGGACCTATATCCGTGGAGAGAAACTATCAAAATTCCAGCTCCTGCTGACCCAGCTACACTCGACCATCAAAATACAAGGTCCAAAGGATTACGTAGACACACGCCTCTAAATGATCCTCAACCCGAATACCCGGATACTCTATGATAAAATTTGCCACTGCCTGTCCCTTCACCGCCTTAAGTGGGACGTAGACTAGGTTAATTTCTAAGAGCGTGAATGCCCATTTGGCAATTCAATCCCTTATTATTGGTCAAGTTAGCCTATACTTGATTACGTCTGTCTTATATATTAACATTTACTGTGGTAGGTAGTATATAATGCCGTAATTTAGTACAAGCATTATCCATTGACAAGCATAGTTTCGCAATAGCTGTGTATTTTGTCTCTGCATCGATCAACATTCGACTCAAATAATAAATTGCTTGCACTTTTCCCTCGTCATTTTCCTTTACCAGCATGCATCCCATTGTAGTATCGGTGGCCAACAAATATAGTTTAAATGGCCTATCTGCCTTAGGTGGCATTAAAACTAGAGGGTTGCTGAGATACTCTTTTATTCGGTCGAACGCCTGTTGATACTTGTCTTTCCACATAAACTCCTCTTGATTTTTAAGCTTTAATAATGGGGAAAATACTTTGATCTTTCCTGACAAGGCAATAAATCGACACAAGAAATTTATCTTCCCCAATATTATTTGAAGCTGCTTTTTTGTAGTTGGTGGTGTTAATTCCTGAATTGCCTTAGCCTTATTTTTATCTATTTCGATTCCCCTTTGACTAACTAGAAATCCTAAGAAATTATTAGCTTTAACTCCAAAAGCACATTTAAAGGATTCATCTTAAGTTTATACTTTTGCATCATAACAAAGGCATGTTCTAAGTAAATCAGATGACTTACCCAGTTTGATTTGATGATGATGTCATCGATGTAAACCTCCATGAAGTCACCAATCGTGTCATGGAAAATGAAATTCATTGTCCTTTGGTATGTCACGCCTGCATTCTTTAGCCCAAAAGGCATGACTAACCACTCGAAGGTACCAATTGCTTATGAGCATCTAAATGCAGTCTTATGGACATCCTCTTCTGCTATGAATATTTGTTTACAGCCCGAATAACCATCCATAAGTGACATAATTTTGTTGCCAGAGGTTGAGTCGATGAGCATATCAGCTATTGGCATTTGGTATTCATCCGTGGGTATTGTTGCATTTAAATCGTGAAAGTCTATGCACACCCTAAGCTTCCCATTCTTCTTTTTCACTGGGACAATATTTGACAACCACTCGATATACTTATAAAGCCTGCCGTGAGTAACCCTTTGATCTCTTCTTTGACCTTTTGCATAACTCTAGCATGAATCATCTTAGAGCTGTTTATGCGGTCTGAAACCCTTTTTTATTGGTAGTTGATGCTCAACTATATTTCTACCCAATTCAGGCATTTCATGATAATCCCAAGCAAATCAGCTTTTATACTTCCTTAACAAGTCTACTAATTGAACTTTGAAGTCATTATCAAGTAAGACACTTATATATATGGGGTGTTGATCAGTTTTTGTGCCAAGATTAACTTTTTCCAATGAGTCTTCTCGATTACCTTGTCATCATCCTTGATAGGTGAATCTTCGAACTCTAGAATTCCTTCAAAAGCTTCAGCGTCTTACTTTGCTAGTTTGGCCCTGTAAACCGAACACCTCTTAATGAGATCTTTTGATAATGTAAGATCCTCCATAGACAACCTTATCAAATTGTTCCACCAATTAATTCTTTGGGACCCACTCAACTATCCCTTTATCGAAATGGTAGAATGTACTACTATTGGGGTCTACCTGTGGGGTCTACTTGCACAAGTATTGTCCTCTGATGTCCCCAAGCATCCCATTATCTAATGTGACCAAGCTACTCGCGGCTTTGTATTTGCTTGAACGTATTCAACCTTATCGCCATTCCAAAATGCTAACATATGATGAAGAGTTGATGGTACACATTGGTTGTCATGGATTTAGTCCCTTCCATGTAATAAATTATACTATCTATCAGCATTGACAACAAAGAAAGAAGTCCTAAAAGTCTTGGACCCTACAGTTAGATCAGCCCAAATATTCCTTTAATGTTCGAGACATCCTTTGTAAAATTTGACAATTGAATGTTGGATGCGATAATTTCATTGTCTTTTCTTCCCATCTTCTTGTAGAAGCGATAGGGGATAAGATTCAAAGTAGAGCCCCCATCGACTAACACTCGAGATATAGGACTACCGTTGATCCTGACATTAATAGTTAATGCTCTCAAGTGATTCGAATTTTGTGCTGGAGGTTTCTCAAATTCCATAACTTCTTCACCATTGAAATAAAACTCCGCCCCCTCCTCGTCTGTGAGGACTTCCTTGCATAATTTTGTAGCTGGTGGAAACATGCGAAATTCGTTAGAAAGTTTTGCCTGCACCATGCATGAACTTAATGATGATACTGATCTTAGATATGGGACTCCCTTTTCGCTCTGATGGATGAACAACTACTTCTGTGGCCAACCTCCCAAAATGAAAAAAAAGAGAAAAAAATTAATAAAAAATTCGAAATAAATATATAATTTTCTTTAAAAATTGCTACGTCATCGTCCAACCATTGGCCTACATCCACCTCAATGCCAACCAGCCAAAATTGGCCGGATGGATTGAATTTGCACAAATGTAAAAATATTTATGACTAAATTGATTAAATTAAAAAAGTTTATGATTGAATTGGTACAAATGCAATAGGTTTATGACTTTTTTGTTACTTTTTCCAAGGAAAAGACATGTGCTGACACTTGCTTGAGCACATAACGAGCTCACCAACCAGCAGTAAAGCCTCAAACTCTCTGCACAATCAAATTGTCAACGCATCACGATCACAGACACAAACATCATCGACAGGGACCGCCGGTTAACAACGCGAAGCGTTTGTCTGAATTGTGGGAAGGGGGGATGTTGCAGCGTAATCGTACTTCTTGTGCGGACGTTGGTGAACTCCGATTGGTCTCTTGGAGTGAGTGGTAGTCAACCTGCATATCTTATTACCGAAGGATGACACTCTTAGTTAAATCTTTAAAACAGAAGATGAAACCGACGGGTAATCCTGGACGACACAGAGAGAGAGAGAGAGAGAGAGAGAGAACGGGGCAAGCGCAACGAATCTTGGTGGCGTTAAAATAAGATGAACGATATACATGTTCGGGGCTCTTAGAATGGAGAAAAGAAAACAACTAGATGGTCCTTTTCATGGATATTCAAATCACAGGCGTGAGGTCCCAAGCAACCAATGACATCTTCCGGAACAAGACATCCCCCCATATCGTTTTCTTCTTCTTCTTTTCATCTTCTTTTCAATATACTTTTGCCTTGCGCATAGAAGGGAAACACTGAATGTGATGTCTATCCAGGGTTAGCCCTCGGTCTTGACTAAAGAAAAAGGAAAAAGAGGCTTAGGTCCCGTAACATCAAAGCGGGGTAACATAGTCGGCAGACGGACTCGATCGGATTGGCAAACACGAGGAGGTCGTTCTCTTGTGGCAGTCGATCGCAATTCTAAAGAGAGAACGCCATCTCTTCAGGATAGGGATGAAAAGAGAACTATGGTTTTCGCGTGAGACGAACGTAGCCGAGACTTTGGTTATAAGTTCTTCTTTATCAGACCAAGTGGGCAGTTCATGCAAGATATTTGATTACTTGGGGTGGTGCGTGGGGATGACGTAGGGCGGGGCGGAACGTTGATTAGGGCAAGTCTGGCCGTGCACGAGAGGCTACTGTTTGTCTCCACTTGGACCAGGTCCTCCTCCTTACTTATATAAAACCTCTGTGTTTTTAAACTATATTGCTTAGCTTCGTGTGCCTCCAAGTGGCGCCTCCTCGCGCCCTCACGACTTTCTTCTTCAATGTTTGACCCGTTCTTGGAGCAACGTCGAGAGAGATTATAATACTTGAGAAAAAGTATCAAAAAATTCTAAATCTATGATATTTGTATCAATTCAGTTATAAAACTTTCAATTAAATCAAGTTAGTATTAAATTTTTTCACATTGATACCAATTCAATCCATGACAAACGCTGAAGTGGCAATTTTTAAATAATATTTTATTTTATTTTCGATTTTTTTATTAATTTTTTCCTCTTTTTTTTCCTCTTCTTCGTCGTGGCCTTCTTCTCCGGTAGTGGCCGGCAAGCCTCCAGCGGCTTGCTAACCGCCAGCGAGGCTTGTGGCCCTCGCCCAGTGGCCGATGAGGGCACGCTGTTTCACAAGTCATGCGTGGTTTTCAAATCGTTCTCTTTTTATATACATAATGCAGCGGTTGGTCGAAACAAATATAATGGAAACCTAGTGCTTGCGTCATCTAACTCTCAGATAGAATATTCGAAAGCCTTGGAGAGCAAGGCAGAAAGTATGCAGACCACCTTAGCAATCTTCTCGTGAATATAAGGTTGAGAATAATAATCATTCTATTTTAGAAATCAATTTCTGTGCAGAAATAGATTTTTCTAATTTCTATTCCTTAGACAAGTTTTTGAACAAAATTACGCCTTTGAGAAAAACAAAAAAATTTTTGCTGTTGGAATGAGAATTCTCATGGACACAACGTACGCGCCCCTACCGATGGCGACGGTATCGACCCCACCTGCAGTATCGACGGCGTCGCAGCCGTTGCCGTGGCACTCTCCCGTGCCGTACCTGTTTGGGGGCCTGGTGGCGATGCTAGGGCTCATAGGGTTCGCTCTTGTGATGCTGGCCTGTTCCTACCGGAGGTTCTCGGGCAGTTCGAGCAGCGCCCAAGTAGACGAAGAGAACGGGGGCGAAGCAAGGACAGTCGACGGGGAAGGGTACAGCGAGGCCGTGAAGGTGTACGAGGAGAAGATAGCCGTGATCATGGCCGGCGACGAGAAGCCCACATTCCTCGCCACGCCCGTGTGCAGCAGAGGCCGTTCGTTTGGCGATTCCCAAGGAAAGAGTAAAGGCGATGGCGAGAGCTTCGATGCGAAGAAGGACAGGGATGAGAACATCGACAAGATCAAGGAGGTTGACAACGTTAACAATGATGATGCCGTTGGTGGCCACGTTGTTCACGGTCATAACACAGCAGCCGATGAAGAAAACAGAGGAGAAGCAGCAGAAGATCAAACGCAGCTACAGAATTAGCGAGCAGTCTCTGATGGCTTCCTGTTGGCGTGATTGGTGCTGGCTTCCTATTTGGGAAAAAATTATGTAGATTTGTTTGATTGGTAAGAAATTAGGTAGGTTTATTTGATTTCTATAATTTTGGGAATTGCCTATTTTGGCCTTAGGTTCTTTTCTCATTGTCTTCCTTTCCCATACTTCATCAATAAAACAGTAGTCCCTCTCTCAAATACGATACAACAAAAAAAGAAAAAAAAAATTTGAGAGAGGATTACTTGAGGATGTAGGCACATGGCTAAACCTCATTAAATCATGTCTTCTTATTTAATTTCTTCATGGTATTAGAGTAGGTATGTACCTGTTTGTGCATTTGATCCATCCGTGTCCTTCTTGGTGTATATATGGTTGTTGTTCAAATCATGACTGATTCGAGTTCGGCCAATCCCAAACCCAGCTCCACCGCTATCGGTCGTGATCACCAACATATTGTTGAATGAGAAGAACTTTCTTTCATGGTCTCGTGCTATCACAGTGGCCCTCAGGGACATATCGAAGCTTGGTCATATCAATGGCCAAATAAAAGCGCCTCCAGAGAGGGATGTGAAATTTGATGAATGGCAAGCCAACGACAGTTTGGTTATGTCTTGGATTTTTAACTCTGCGGAATCTCAAGTGTACGAGATCTTTGCATATTCCCTACAGCTCGAATATTGTGGAAATCGTTGAATAAGATGTATGGACAAGCTTAGAATGCATCGCGAGTATTCGAATTGCAGCAAGAGATTGCTAACTCTAAGTAAGAACCCTCTCAATCCTTCACAAATCATCTTGGAAGTATGAGGAGAAGGTGGGATGAGCGTTTTTTGTATAGGCTAGCAACCCAAAGTGTGGCTGATTACATTTTACAAGAAGAGCAAGATCGCATCTTCCGGTTACTGGCCAGCATTAGGCCTGAGTACGTAGACGTGAGAAGAC
Source organism: Eucalyptus tenuipes (assembly GCA_014182365.1). Classification (NCBI taxonomy): domain Eukaryota; kingdom Viridiplantae; phylum Streptophyta; class Magnoliopsida; order Myrtales; family Myrtaceae; genus Eucalyptus; species Eucalyptus tenuipes. The sequence continues at coordinate 41,710,857 of CM024539.1, read as the reverse complement.
AAATTCTGATAAGCCCAAAATTGCCTACATTTGATGAAGTCTATGGCTTGATTCAAGGAGAAGAGAAGAGGCGTCGAGTGATGAGTGTCTCACCTAGTCTTGATAAACCAATTTCTGAAAATTCAGCTCATAATGCTGTGGTACAGCAAGGCCGTGAAGGTGTACGAGGAGAAGATAGTGGTGATCATGGCCGGCGACGAGAAGCCCACATTCCTCACCACGCCCGTTTGCAGCAGAGGCCGTTCGTTTGGCAATTCCCAAGGAAAGAGTAAAGGCGATGGCGAGAGCTCCGATGCGAAGAAGGACAAGGATGAAAACATGGACAATACCAAGGAGGTTAACAACGTTAACAATGATGACGTTGGTGGCCATGTTGTTCACGGTCGCAAGACTCACAACTCAGCAGCCGATGAAAAAAACAGAGGAGAAGCAGCAGAAGATCAAACCAAGCTACAGAATTAGCGAGCAGTCTCTGATGACTTTCTGACGAGAGCGAGAAAAACCAAGTTTTATTTCGATTTTGGCTTTGAAGCTTCTTCTTCTTTTTTGTCTTCCCTTTTCATGGCTAGTCGGGAAATGTAAATCAATTTTGGAGAGGAATTGAGATGAGAATGAGTTCTCTTCATTTCCCGAAAATCGATTAATCACCGTTACCACCAAGCCTTGAACCACCTGATCAATTTCTCATCAGCTAAAACCTTGTGGGCATCGAATGGCCGGTTCATCAAAAATGCAAATTAAAGATGAGGAATCGTTTTCGCTGCTTGTAGATTGAAAAAGAAAGAAAAGGAAAGAGCAGAACCAAAGCAGGAGAAAGAAGCTACGTTAGTGCGAGTGACCTTTTTGAGCAACAAGACATTGTTAATTCAGTTTTGAGTGGAGAATAAAGCAGAAAAGTTGATGGACGGATGAATCACATATCCGTCCACCCACATTCTCCACCGACGGCGGCGGCAGCTGGCGAGACCTCGCCCGCCGCCGGAGACTAATCGGATTTCGACAGGTTGTCCAGAGCCACGTGGAAAACATTTGGAGTAGGGTTGTCCGCCTCGCGCGGCGACTCGAAACTGCCTATGCAATTTTTGTTGGTTCTCCTTTTTTATCTTTCGAAAAGAGAGAAACAAAGTGGCGTCACAACTCACGATGGGGGCAGCTTTGTAATTGACGTTGGAACAGGAACAGCTTTCGGTTGCCACTCTAGTACAATGTCGTACACACGTAGTACCACAATACCTAGTAAAACTGTCGACCCGATTAATGAGCTAACCTAAGTCGAACTACTTAATTTATATTAGCTATTTTCTTTTTTCACTTCTCATTACTATTGGCCATAATAAAAGTAAATATAGACACAAATATTGTTAAATCATAAAAAGTTCGTGATTTTATTTTTTTCTATTGTTCATGAGTACAAAAACCAAAGGGAAAAAGCCACCAAAAACCCCAAACTTTGTCTCGAGTGACAGATTTACTCCAAACTTTGTTTTGTGACGTGAAAAACCCCGAAATTTGCTAACTGTGATACATTTACCCCAAACTTTTATTTGTGATGCAAAAAACCCTGAACTTTAATTTGTGTGACACATTTACCCTAAATCATAGGGGCATTTTGGTCTTTTTACTTTTAAAAACTTTTTTCTTTTTTTTTTCTTCTTCTTCTTTCTTCCCTCCGCCGGCGTCGGCGAGGGCCTCCCTCGCCGGATCGGGCGAGGGCCTCCTCGCTCGATGCCGGCGAGGGCACCCTCGCCCAATGTCGGCGGGGTGGCCCTCGTCGGCGTCGGGCGAGGGCCGCCCTCGCCGATCTAGCGAGGGCACCCTTCGCCCGGCACGAGCAAGGGCGGCCCTCGTCGGCGTCGGGCGAGGACCTCCTCGCCGGATCCGGTGAGGGCACCCTCGCCCGACATCGGCGAGGGCACCTCGCCAGGCCCTTGCCCGACGCGCGGGCGAGGGTACCCTCGCCCGACCCGACCAAGGGCCACCCTCGCCGACTCCGACGAGGGCGGCCCCGGCCCGGCTCGGGCGGGGCGACCCTCGCCCGACGTCGGCGAGGGCAGCCCTCGCCGAACGCCGGCTTCCCTCTGCCGGCTCCGCCATGGCCGGCGAAGGGAAGAGAGAGGAAGAAAAAAAAGAAAAAGAAAAGGAAAAAGAAAAAAATAAAGAATAAGACGAAAATACCCTTAATTGGGTAAATGTGTCACATTTGCAAAGTTCGGGGTTTTTCACGTCACAAAATAAAGTTTGGGGTAAATCTGTCACTTGAGGCAAAGTTGGAGGTTTTTGGTGGCTTTTTCCCAAAACCAAACTGTTGTGAACCCTTACAAGATAAAAGTTTCAATTTCTATGTTATGTTGTTCTTGGTACGTAAGATCGTCAAAAAAACTTTGTGGTAGTTTAATTTATGTGTTAAGGTTACAAGGGACTAACATAAATGCTTTTGAACAGTCACAAAAAATAAAACTTTAATTTTACGATGACTTAATCATAGTAATAATATATATCCACAAATCTTTGTAAATCATTACAAGAAAAGATACAATGTTTTATTATTAGTTACAACATATCGTCCTTAACTTTTGTAAATCATCGTAAGAAAAACAAGTTGGTTTTACGATGATTGTTCTTGATTAGGATTGTCCTCCATAAGCCTTTTAGCTGGTCGTAAGCTAAATAGTACTGACACCAATATCGACACATGACATGCAACACGACACGACACGTCGACACGTCGTTTCTAAAAAAATAGAAAATTCCAACACGTCGAGATACGTTATATATTAAATGTATATTTTTATATATAATCAAATTAATTTTATTCAAATTCACAAATAAATTAATAATAAAAAGAGTCTAGAATGAATTTATGCTGAAAACATTAATCCACCATTTGTTAATATAATTCATTATTTCAATTTGACAAATTCAACTCAATTCTAATAATTCATAAAACCTGGAGAAAAAAACAAGCAATCCGTATTTTAGGCTTGCTTGTCGAGCATGTTGGAAGAGAAGAGAAAATGCAAACTTAAGAGGTGAATTGTGTATCATGGGAAGTGAAAGTTGGAAGAAAAGAGAAGACTATGTTTTTTTTCTTACCCAATTAATTATTTTTATTAATTTTTTTTACATATTTACATTTTGATCCCTCATTTATTGAAAATTTTTATAATTAACCTCATGCGTGTAGGAATTACATATCAGAATTCTAAACTTGCATGTCGGAATTTCAAACTCAAGTGTCGAAAAAGTTGACTAGGTATCGGATTTTCTGACACGTGTTGACTGAGTGTCGAAGAGTGTTAGAGAGTGCTAGATATATGTCGAAGCGTCGGGCATGACGCGAAAACTCCCGGAAAATGATGGTGCTTCATAGGTTGTATGACAAAAATTCAATTTTTCTTTTTGCTTTTGCTACGTGCCTCCCTCACCAAGAACTAAATAATGGGGATTGAGTGTGTACCAAAAGAGGACTGATTATACATGCAAACAGGGTGTCACTTACCCAAGAAAGGAAAAGAGGCATAAGAAACAAAATGCTATGCTTGGAGCTCTCCTCCTTCTCGTAAAGACGCATATGAACTCCCTGTAACTTTCATTTCCGCCAAATGACACCTGACGAGTTCGTGATAATGGTTGTACTTTTCTTTACTTAGTCTTTTGCCAGAAGTCTTTCTAGAAAATGTGTAATGAACATGCATAACGAGTGCACGGCACGTATGCATGTACGACGTCTACACAGCAAAGCACGAAAAATTGTCATCATTGACAGCTCCAATTCCATCCAAAGAACACACTTCAGCAAGAAGATCTCTGAGGGAGATCAGCTTGCACATCAATAAGTATGTCTTGGATTGCATTATACTCACCACCTGTTTCACGTGACACATTTGCGCATGCAGCCTCAGCAGAAAGATCTTCAAGCTATACAATGACATGATTGGCTCCATCTCAAAGGAAAGAGGACCACATAGGAAAACACAGAGGCCATCGCCCACATGAGCTTCGTGTGGCTGTGGCCGATGATGATGAGGCACGATTCAAGAGAGGTGAGCGAGAAGATAATCTCGCCGATGTTGCTAAGTAGCAACGGCATCATTCGGGTCAAACAAAAAGGTGGCGACAAAGTTCATGAGGGGTTTTTTGTTGGAGGAGGTGATGCCAGCCTTCTCAAAAATGCGATAGCTGTAGAATAGTATGATGTCGATTCTAGAGGCTTGTTGGATGAAATGGAATCCAACGGTGTAGATGAACATGTGGTAGACAGATGGGGCCGGGTGGAGGAGGAGATCTTGCTACACACCTTCCGCGGTACTTTGCTTGGTGTTCATCTCCTCCTTTTTTGTATAGACGCAACAGGAACTCTTGTAACTTTCATTTTCGACAAACAACACTTGAAGATGGTTATTTTGGTTCTGTGGTCGTCGTTGTACTCTTTTCATTTATTCAATTGCTAGATGTATTTCTAAAAGTGTTCACGGAACATACACAACACATACATCGTGTACACACGTGCACGGCATGTGCAAATCGCATGCACGGCTTCTGCACGGCAAATCATCAGGACCGGCAACCTAAATCCACCTATGGACATGCCGTTCCAAAAGTGATGCCTTGTACATCAATTAGTATGTCATCGATGACAAGTTTTAAGTTAATTAGTTTAGGAAAGAGTTCTTAGACATAAGAAAGTAATTATTTGAGTCATCGAGAGGACTACATATGGGGCCATATGATGACATAATTAAGATGGAGCCCCTCTAATATGGCAGCAACAGTTGTCCATGTCGATGCATCCGCCGTCAATGCTTTGCCCATACTTCTGGACACAGGTTTGTACACACGTCAGCTTCGAGCAGTTCGGGATAGGAATAATGGGGTACTCACAATTCTGTGCCTCCCCTACCCTCAACCCCGCAATTTTTGTTTACATAGAATGAAATTTGACAAAAACAGCATTGGTACATCAATGAAGTGATGTGCATAAAAATGGTAGTAAGCAAAAGCAAAAGGAAAGTTCCCAGAAAGAAATGGTTGATGATGATTGGATACCCACATGAGAATACCAGCAAAGCAATGGTGAGGACAGAGAGGAGAGTAGAACAAGGCACGGTCTTCACCTTCATCTTCAAGGATTGGTTTGTGAGAGTGCCTAGTCTTGATGCATTTTTATACTTACGAAGTATCCTTGCAAGACTGTAACTATGGATTCGCTATATGTCATGAAATCTATGACTCCTCTTTAAATATCAGAAGGGCATTTAGTGGCAGATTTGTGTGATTTAAGAATTCATTATGAGCTTTGCTAATATAACAGATTTTGGGTTAATTTGACAATAACAGTTTTTTATGAGCAACAAATTTTTGAAAGAATGGATCTCATAATAATTTATAATTATTTATTATTTGATTTTCTGTGATTCAAAACAGACATAATAGATTAAAGATTGCTACATAATCATTTCTCAATCATTATAACATCACATTCGGAAAAAGCTCCAACAAAGTTATAAATCTATTGCATTGGTATCAATTCAGTTCTAAAATTTTCAATTGACCAATTTAGTCATAAACATTTTCATATAAATGTCAATTTGGTCCATCCAACTAATTTAAGCCAGAATCGATGACGTGGATACCGGTGAACCTACATGGCACAACCGGCATTAATGTGGACATTTTTGTAATTTTTTAATGATCTTTTTGAATTTTTGAATTTTTTCCATTTTTTCCTTTCCATTTCCTTTCCATTTTCTTATTGTCGGTGGCCAGTCGCCAACGAGAGCTAGCCTCTAGGGCAAGGGTCACCCTCGTTGGCCATTGGCGAGGGTGAGCACAATGAGGCCCCCTCGACATATTTGAAGTGGGCGATCCTCGCCCGCTTGGCAAGCATTGCCCGGGCATCATTGGCAAGGGCGGAAGGGGGGTTAGGGTTCGAGTAATGGGACAGGTATGTCAAAATAGACGTGAGGAGGTGACCTCCAACTAAGACGGCCTCGAGGCGGACAGGTGGCTGTGCCAGCACCCGTGCCTCCGACGGCCATTGGTGTCGGTGCTTCATTTGTAAACGCTAGTACGAGCACCTAGAGGGGGTGAATAGGTGCGAAAACAATTTTTGCCAAGTAAACCAGAAATTATAATTTCAAATCTGTTTAGTAATAGACTTTAAAATGGAAATTAGACTCGAACAATTAAATAGAGTTACGATCAAGATAAAAGGGTTCAAGGAAGAGAATAAGAACACAAGGTTTATAGTGGTTCGGCTTAATCCAAGCCTACGTCCACTCTCTCCCCGCACCGACAGCCCCACCGGCTGGATTCCACTATGAATCAAAAGAGTCGTTACGGTATCACTTTCTTGATTCCACAAAGTGTAGAGACTCTACTACACTTCCTCAAGGCTTCACGAGAATTATAAACTCTCTTTTGAGTACAAGTTTACGCTCAACAATTGACAAAGAGTAAGAAGCTTCGACTTTGGAATTTTTCTATCTCGCGCACACTCAAATAGCCGAGCGTCTTCCTTATATACTCCTCCATGCCTTCATAACCGTTGGCACCTTCCAAAGGAGTTCTTCCAATCTACTCGTTGGACAGAATCAATTAGGAAAATCTCGAGTTACTTAAGGAATGTGAAGATAGCCCACCAATCCTGCTCGCCCATACAATCAGGATCTAGGTTTCCATAAGTAGAACCTTCCAAGTATATTCGCCAATCAACGGATCCAATTTATTCAAATTTGAATCAAACCGAATAATCGATCTTTGAGGTGCTATCTCCAGCCGTGAGATCTTCTATAACCGCTCGAATCAAATCCCTAAAGAAATACTTGAATCTGGATAAATCTTTTTCGTCGGTCTAGAAACTGTCAATGAGGGCAGACTTTACATCTTGAGTCTGGTGGTCTGGCGATCTTCAGACTTTGACGGTCTTCAGACTTTGACGGTCTTCAGACTTTGAATGTCTTCAGACTTTGACTGAAAAAATGTTTTGTCGACATCAAAACAAGTAAGGAAGTTTTCTCCAACAATCTCCCCCTTTTTTATGGTGACAAAACTTTTCTGCAGATTTGGATATTTTTAACCTGCAAGACAATACTTAAGCAAACATGGATATCTCATAAAGATAGTATTGAATAGTATTGAATCTGCATCCACAGAAAAAGTGTTAGTCCAGCATAAACAACCATCTTTGCCAACACTTAAAGTACTGCAAGCAAGCATTAAGCAATTTTAAACAGTCAATCCAAATCCAAACATTAATCTAAATTCAAATCAGTCACAACCAGACAAAAGTAAAGTTTAAAACAAATCTGCTGCACATCGGCTTCTCCCCTTTTGTCATCATTAAAAAGGAAGAAATGAAAAGAGAATGAAATTAGGATTGTCTTGGAATGCGAACAAGTTGGAAATCTCCAATCGACGGATGGTGTCTTCCAACTTTTTCAAATCCTCCTTCAGCTTTTCTATTTCATGACTCTTGGCATTGGCTTGAACTTGAAGAGTAAGAGTCTGGATTTGATCATTCAACGAAACTGAAGAGGCTTGACTGGCATTCCGCAGATTCTGAACTTCATATCCCAGAGCGTAGATCTGACCTCGCATCTCCATAAGAATATCAAGCACTCGTCGAAGGTCTGCGCCGAGTTATCGGTCCGAGTGCTTACCTCGGCATGGTCGATTGAGGAGTATTTGCAAAAGATGGCATCGAGCATGAGTATCCAGATTTGGAGAAGAAGCCTCATGACCTTCCTCCGGAAATTGAGAGGCATAGACATCCTCTCGGATCTGCGGGTGAGCGGCTCACATCTTCACTAGCAAAAGCAATTGAAGAAGTACCTCTTTTTGTCGAACTCTCCCCTGTTTCGGTGCCTTCGGGTGGAGAGAAGTACTCTTCATGCTCGTCTCCTCGTCGGTGTCATGATGCTGCGTTTCTTGTTGCTCCTCGTCTTCTCGAAGTTCTTTCTTCCTCTACCTCTTTCCTTATCAATCCCCTCTCTTCTTCCCTCTGTTCTTCTTCTTCTCTATCTTGATCCTCTTTCTCCTCTGTCTGTGGAATAGAATGCTGAAGATTGCTTAAAGCAAGAGCTGATAAGGTTACATCTTCCTCATCCTCTTCATCCTCCAAGAGGAGTACTCTTCTTTTCTTGGATGGAGCTGTCATGGGCTCTTTTCCCTTTCTTTTTGCAGCAGAAGAGACTTGATGAGTCTTGGTAGGAGTCTTTTCCTTGAATCGCTCCAAAGCTTTGTTTAGCTCTTTCAGACGCATCTTGGAGACCATCTTCAGTCCTACCACCATCTGATCACACGATCTAACACAAAGAGTATTCGGAGGCTGAATGTGAAGGTGTCTCGAACACTTGGAAACAAGTGCCGAGTACGGAAGTTGGCCTTTGTCCTTCACCACCGATCGGTACATGTGAAACATTATAGTGTGTGGTAGGGAGAACTTCTTTCCAGCATTGATGGCATACATCGCATTGCTTCGAATTTGAAACATCGGTCTTTGAAGTTGATTTTGGTCTCGAACATGTTGATCACTATCTTGTGAAGAAGAATATTTGAGGCATTCAACCTCACGTACGAGATTCGTCCTTCGGCCATCCCATCTCGAACGAGTTCCACTGTTGCCCGGCCAATTGACACGCCGATCGATTGAAATTCCCCTCTTTCAACCCCAATCACATCGGCCAGGGTGTCCATGTCAACCACATAATCTCGATCTCTAACGCTGAATGAAAATTTATTCGCATCCAAAAAGCTTAGATTTGAATAGAAGTAAGCAGTAAGTTCTGGATGTGCTACTGTTGTCTCAGAGCAGAATTTATCAAGTTGAAGTAAGGCGAATTTCTCCCGCAAGTTCACCTTCGAGAGTCTAGAAAATCAAAGTCTACACTCCTTGGGTTCATCACCCCTCTCTTCAAAGAACTTAGTATAATGTCGTTTGTGTTCCTCGGAACGAAACAAATCTGTTCTCGTTGCTTCTAACATTTGCAGCAATACCCATTATAGATTTAAAATTTGCGAATATTTTCTCATCATCATTTCCTTCAGGTTGATTATGTCCACTTACATGTGGATCACTTGGAATATTCGCAAAGGCTTTATCTGCCGAGCCCACGGAGCAATACCCGGGCGTTCCATTGTGCGCAAAAATGGGTTTCATTCCTATACCCCTTTTCTACCAAAAACTCGTCAATGAAACTCAAGGCGGAGCCTCCTTCTTTTAAAGCAGTGTACAGTTTGTAGGTAAAAGCGGGCTTTTGAGACCTTACAGGTGCGGCATCTTCGACGGTTTCTTCCTGCGCTTGCTATTGTGATCTAGCCTGAGAAGAGCGGCGCGGTTGAGAATGTTGTGGGCTCTGCTGTTGTCTCGGAGAATCTTCTTCCTCGGTGAGGTCAAAATGCGTAGGACCCTCACGCAAAGGCGGTGGTCCCCCTTGCGATTCTTGAGGATTTTCTTTGAGAGGCCATTATCACGTCTTTAGGAGATTCCAAACTCGATTCGCGAGAAAGGTGAAGACTTTAAGATTTAACTAGAGAGAAAAGGTGAAAAAGTGAAGTTACGTGTTTCTAGGGTTTGTGAAGAAGACGATCGGTATATATAGCAAACAAAACGAGGTTATACGAATCGTCGCAAAAGGAAATTAGGAAATGCCTTTTCAAAAATAACTGCCTTTTTGAAAAATGTATAACTGTCAAAAAGATAACTTCTTTTCGAAAAGGAATTATTGCTATAATTCCGAAAATTTAGAAAGATAACATCAATCAATTACGGATTAATAGATGAACGTACCTTTTTGAGATTTTGCCCAAAAGATAAATTTCCAAAGTAGAAATAACTTACAAGTAATAGATCTTGATCTCTTGAGACCGAACCTTCTTAGACTTTAGTCCCTAAGTCTCGAACTTCTTCGAGACTTTAAGATATTAAGTCCGGAGCGAATAGACTCAAATTGGCTTTTCTCCGGCTTAGTAAAGATGTCCGCCAGCGGTGATTCTTTGAGTCGATGAAATGAATCAATACTTCTCCGTTTTGAACATGGTCTCTAATAAAATGATGTCGAATCTCTATATGCTTTGCTCTTGAATGAAGAATTGGATTCTTGGTGAGATTAATTGCGCCGGTATTGTCACATTTGATCTCGGTGCATGAGTCTTCGATTCCAAAGTCTCTTAGCTGTTGTTTTATCCATAAGATTTGAGAACAACAACTTCCAAGAGCCACGTATTCTCGCTTCGCCGTTGAAAGAGCTACGGTACTTTGTTTCCTAGAAAACCAAGATACTCGTTCGTTCCCAAGCAATTGACAGTGCCTCGAAGTGCTCTTCCTATCAACTCGCATCCTGCTAGATCAAGTCGAGTAACCAAGGAGAGTAAGATCTCCTTCTTTAGGATACCGAGACCAAACTTTGAGGTTGTTGCTACGTATTTGATGATGCGTTTTGCAGCACTTAGATGAGATTCTTTTGGATCGATTGGAATCGGCACAAATACATACACTAAACAAAATGTCGGGTCTAGATGCGGTAAGATAAAGAAGTGAACCAATGATACTCCCGTATAGTTTCTGGTCAATCTTCTTTCCTCCTTCATCTTTGTCCATCTTCGAAGAACTAGACATTGGTATATCAGTCTTTTTGCAATTCTCCAAACCGAATTTTTTAACAAGATCTTTAGCATATTTTTCTTGGTGAATGAAAGTCCCTTCCTTCAATTGTTTTACTTGTAGTCCAAGGAAGAAAGATAGTTCACCCATCATGCTCATCTCAAATTCATCCTGCATAGACTTAGAAAATTTCTTGCATAGATTTTCGTTAGGTGATCCAAAGATAATATCATCAACATAGATTTGTACAAGTAAAAAGTTTTTATTTTCTCTTTTAATAAACAAGGTGGTGTCTACCTTACCTTTAACAAAACCATTTTGGATTAAAAACTTACTTAATCTGTCGTACCAAGCTCGAGGTGCTTGCTTTAATCCATATAGCGCCTTTTTCAATCTGAATACAGAGTCTGGCTTCCTTGGGTCTTCAAATCCGGGAGGTTGTTCCACATAGACTTTCTCTTGGATAAATCCATTTAAGAATGTGCTTTTGACGTCCATTTGAAATAACCTGAAATTCTTATAACAAGCAAAGGCAAGTAATAATCTAATTGCCTCTAACCTTACTACTGGTGCGTAAGTCTCATCATAGTCTATCCCTTCTTCTTGCGTATATCCTTTGGCCACGAGTCTTGCTTTGTTCCTTATAACTTTTCCTTTTTCATCCATCTTGTTTCTAAAAACCCATTTAGCTCCAACAACAGATTTACCTTTTGGTTTAGGAGTCAATTCCCGTTTATCGTTAATCTTTGAATTGCCCGAGTTCCTCTTGCATAGCTTCAATCCAACTTTCATCGGTTAAGGCTTCTTCTATGCTCTTGGGTTCTATTTCGAAATAAGTGCCACAAAGACTAGACTCTTCATGCCTTTTGGATCTCGTACGGATTCCTTCATCAATGTTGCCAATTATGAGTTCTTTGGGGTGACTAGACTTGTGCTTCCGATTGCTGGTTGATTTGACAGACGATCTTTCTCTTCATCCGGTTCTTCAATGTTTGTTCTTTGTTGATCTTCCGAAGTCCGAGCTGCTTCGGGAGTTTAGACTTTGTTGAGTCTCGGAGCAGTTCGGATTCTTCGGGTTGAATCGGATCGATTGAATTTGTGTGAAGTCTTGGAATTTAACATTCATTGATTCCTCCACTTTGTTTGAGTCTTTTTGTTGTAAACTCGTAAGCTTTGCTGGTGGTTGAATATCCAAGGAAAATACCTTCATCTGATTTTTCTTCAAACTTACCAATTCGATCATTTGCATTTTTCAATATAAAACATTTGCAACCAAACACATGAAAATAGGAAACAATTGGTTTCTTACCTTTGAACAATTCATAGGGAGTTTTCTCCAAAATAGGTCTTAAGAAAACTCTATTAATAATATAACAAGTCAGAAACTGCTTCAGCCCAAAAACGAGAAGAAATGTTGCTTTCAATTAAAAGAGTTCTAGCCATTTCTTGCAGTGATCTATTCTTCCTTTCCACAACTCCATTCTGTTCGGAGTGTACGGAGAGGAGAACATATGCTGAAAACCGATTCATCACGGAATTTAGCAAAATCTTGATTTTCAAACTCACCTCCATGATCCGTTCGTATACAAGAAATAATATACCCTTTCTCATTCTCAGTACTTTCTTTACAAACTTTATAAAATAAGAGAAAGTTTCAGACTTACTTGCCAAGAAATATACCCAAGTAAATCGTGAGTAATCATCTACTATTACTAGGCAATATTTCTTACCACCAATACTGGGTTCTGGTTGGTCCAAAGAGATCCATATGCAAGAGTTGCAGCACACGATTAGTGGAAACTTGATTTATTGGTTTGAAAGAACTTCGACCTGTTTTCCCAAAGACGCATGGGGTGCATAGATCGGATCTTTCATATGACAGATTTGGTAGTCCACGAACAAGCTTCTTTGCAGAGATCTTGGCTATTTGCCTCATGTTGATGTGGCCAAGTTTCCTATGCCATAGATTAGCTTCCTCTTGTATAGAGATTAGACATTGGGATTTTTCTGGTTTGATGTCTAGAAGATAGATATTCCCATGTCTTCGTCCCGTGAAAGTCCGAGAGGAATCTCTCGCTGGTTCCCGAACATATTCCTTCTTGAAAGTTAATTTTGAAACCCGTATCGCACGGTTGGCTGATACTTAACAAGTTGTAGTTAAGTCCTTCTACTAAAGAAACGTTGCTGATTGTGAGACTTCCAATCTTTACTTGTTCCGCGTCCGACAATTCTGCCTTTACTATTTCCTCCAAATGAAACTTTTCCACCATTAACTTGCATAAGCTTTATGAAACAACTTGAGTCTCCTGTCATATGTCTTGAGCATCCACTATCCAAGTACCATTTGACCTTTTTCTTGATAGTGACCTGCGTTTAAAAGGAAAACTCAAGCCTTTTTTGGTACCCATATTTTCTTGGGTCCAATGATGTTAGTACAATATACACTCTTTGCCCAAACCTTCTTAACAGGTTTCCAAACCATAGGACATTCTTTCTCAAAATGTTCTGAACTATTACACTTAGAACATTTAAGAGCATTGCGGCCTACGGGTTTTACAAAGGCTTTTGAAAGTGAGTTTTATAAAAGTCTTTTGTATGTCTTTATTTGATTCTTTCCTTCACTTTTGGAAAATCAATTAGAGGAATGGTTTCAGCAGTCATTCCTAAGCCTGATTTGTTAAAGTAAGGTCTTTGAGCTAAAAGAATCTTTTCCAATTTCTCGATCCTACGAAAAACCTTTTTGAGATGCTTGAAATATCATTTTTTAAAACTTCATTTTCTTTAGAAAGAGAGTCTGCATTTTCTTTCAAGGTAATGCCACTTTTATCTAAATTTTCGACCTTTTCTTTCCAAACAGTCTCCTGTTGCTTCATTGCAGAATTTTCCTTTTTCGTTCGGAAATCCTCTTGAGAGAGGTTTTGAGACTAAGACACGCTTCATCAATATATTTAGAAACTTTAGTAGGAATCTTAAAATTACTTACCTTGATTTCACCGTCTCGAGTCCGAGTCTGTCTCAGAGTCTGAGTCTGATTGTGCCATCAGACATAGATTGGCATATTCATCATCACTTTCTTCACACTCTGTATCACTCCAAGTTTCGGCTTTGAGAGCTTTTCGAAATTTTTCAGCTTTTCCTTTCTTTTTCTTTAGTAAGGGACAGTTAGGGTCTACGATGTGCCCCTTTTTCTTGCATTCAAAACAAATCACATCTTTATTGGATTCATCATCTTCTGCTGATTTGTTTTGAAACTTTTGAGAGCTTTGTTTCTTCCAATTGAATCTTCTTCCCTTTTTGTTCAGTTTTCTGAACTTTCTTATCATGAGAGCAAGCTCTTCATCGTTCATATCATTTTCAGAATCTGTAACATCAGAGTCATCGTTAGATTTTAAAGCAATAGATTTTTTACCTTTGGGATCTTCATCTTCGTTGTTTTGCTCCACTTCATAAGACCGAAGAGTGCCAACCAATTCGTCAACGAAAAGTGGCATGATTCTTTGTGTCTCCCTTATTGAGGTCTTTACGTGATTCCAATCTTTGGAAAGTCCACGCAGCAGTTTGTTGAACTTCATAGGTCCAGAGATTGGTTGACCTTGATAATCAAGACCATTCACGATTTCGTAAAACGACTAAACATGTCGGTGATAGATTCTCTTGGTTTCATTTTGAAGGCTTCGTATTGGTCGAGCAGAATATTTATTCTGGTTTCTTTCACTCGATCGGTTCCTTCATAGGTGATGTTCAACCTATCCCAGACTTCTTTAGCTGTTTCACAAGAAGATATTCTGTTATATTCAAAGTGGGAGATAATGCACAATATAAGGAATAAATTGCTTTTGCATCGAGAGCTTGTCTCTTGGTTATCTCTTCTTGAGTCATCCCGCCGGACTCAATAGCTTCCTTTCCCCTTTCTGAGACTGTTGTAGTTTTAGGAGTGATTCCTTTGTCTACCACGTCCCATTCCATAGGATCTTTAGATCTTAGGAATGCCTTCATCTTGTTTTTCCATATGCTGTAATCCTTTCCATCAAAATAAGGTGGTCTTGTATTGCTTTGCCCTTCAACCAGACACTGAGCTAACATACTAGCCATGGATCGTTAACTCTGAAGTAAAAACACTTCAATTTAAATGAGTACACAGGCTCTGATACCAATTGTAAACGCTAGTACGAGCACCTAGAGGGGGTGAATAGGTGCGAAAACAATTTTTGCCAAGTAAACCAGAAATTATAATTTCAAATCTGTTTAGTAATAGACTTTAAAATGGAAATTAGACTCGAATAATTAAATAGAGTTACGATCAAGATAAAAGGGTTCAAGGAAGAGAATAAGAACACAAGGTTTATAGTGGTTCGGCTTAATCCAAGCCTACGTCCACTCTCCTGCACTGACAGCCCACCGGCTGGATTCCACTATGAATCAAAAGAGTCGTTACAGTATCACTTCCTTGATTCCATAGTGTAGAGACTCTACTACACTTCCTCAAGGCTTCACAGAATTATAAACTCTCTTTTGAGTACAAGTTTACGCTCAACAATTGACAAAGAGTAAGAAGCTTCAGACTTTGGAATTTTTCTATCTCGCGCACACTCAAATAGCCAGAGCGTCTTCCTTATATACTCCTCCATGCCTTCATAACCGTTGGCACCTTCCAAAGGAGTTCTTCCAATCTACTCGTTGGACAGAATCAATTAGGAAGATCTCGAGTTACTTAAGGAATGTGAAGATAGCCCACCAATCCTGCTCGCCCATACAATCAGGATCTAGGTTTCCATAAGTAGAACCTTCCAAGTATACTTCGCCAATCAACGGATCCAATTTATTCAAATTTGAATCAAACCGAATAATCGATCTTTGAGGTGCTATCTCCAGCCGTGAGATCTTCTATAACCGCTCGAATCAAATCCCTAAAGAAATACTTGAATCTGGATAAATCTTCTTCGTCGGTCTAGAAACCTGTCAATGAGGGCAGACTTTACATCTTGAGTCTGGTGGTCCGCGACCTTCGGACTTTGACAGTCTTCGACTTTGACGGTCTTCGACTTTGACGGTCTTCGGACTTTGACGGTCTTCGAGACTTTGAATGTCTTCGAGACTTTGACTGAAAAAATGTTTTGTCGACATCAAAACAAGTAAGGAAGTTTTCTCCAACATCATTGTTGCCCATGAAATTCCTTCGGGCCAAAAAAAAAAAAAAAGACAATCGGGGATTTGGTTCGATCGAAATCAAGCAACTAGCAAAGGAGCATTGGACTATTCGGGCATAAAAAAGTGAACTTCACCATCAAAATCATCACAAATCGCAAGAGTGTAGAAGAGAAACTCCGACAAAGAGAAAATGGAAATTTTTGTATAAAAATAAAATTTCAAAAAATTATAAAACAATGTAAAAATATCATCGTCAATGCCAATAGTGCCACGTAAAACGGCCGGTGTCCATGTTGGCGATTTCTGGTGTAAATTGGCAAGATGGATTGAATTGATACCAATGTGAAAATGTTTAGAACTAAATTAGTATAATTGAAAAGTTTATGATTAAATTGGTATCGATACAATAAGTTTATGGCATTTTTTTTTTTTTTATACTTTTCCCCATCACATTATGTAACAATACAAGAATTGTTAAGTTCATTCAAGCTGAATCACGAAAATAGTTGGCTATTGATGACGTACTTATTGATGTATAAGGCAATCAATCATGGAGATCTTCTTGCTAAGCCGTGTTCTTTGGGTGGATTTAGATTGTCGGTGGTGACGATTTTTTGCGCATTGCCGTGCAAAAGCCATGCATGCGCACGGTTCCATACACATTTTGTAAAATGACTTTTGTTGGTAACATTTATATTCCTAGGAATAATTTCTTTCTAGAAATAATTCTTTTCTATTTTTATTCCTTAGAACAATTTCTGAATTAAACAACGTGCTTGGTAATTACAGAAATTACACAAAATTTCTATTCCAAGAATAGAAAAAGAACAGGAGTGTGTTTGGTGTGACCCATAAATTTTTTTGTGACATGGAATTTCTTTCAATTTTAATTTTTTTTTTGAGATTTTTGTCTTTTTTTTTCTCTCTTCTTCTTCCTCCTCTAGCTGGTCGCCCCGGTGGTAGTGGGCGGCAACAATCGGCAGTGGGCGGCGGCGGCCGGCGGCAAGGCTCCATAGACTGGTTAGAAGAGGAGGAAGAAGAAATGAACAAAAAGAAACAAAAGAATGACTTATTTCTAGAAATTATTCCCTGGAACAAGAAGCTACTTTTTTTCTACTTCTCGTTATTGTTCCAAATCCATTCCTTGGCCAATAGTCTGTTAAGGGGAATAGAAAAATTAACTCACGTTACCAAACAGATTTATGTTCTTTTTCTATCTCAGGAAACAAAAGAATAGAAAAAAATACAAAAAGAGAAATGTTACCACACAAACCTAAAGAGTACAACGATAACCATGCAACGAAAATGACCATTGTCAAGTCTCGTTTGGCGAACATGAAAAGTTACAAAGAATTTTTGCTGCGTCTATACGAAGAAAGGGGAGGAGAACACCAAGCAAAGCATTGGGGAGGGCGTGTGACAGGATCTCCTCCTCCACTTGCTGCATGCTCATCTACGTCATTGGGATCCACTTTGTCCGGTAGGCCTCTGGCATGAACATCATAATACTCTACAGCGCTTGCATTTTTGATAAAGCCGGCATCACCTCCTCCAACAAAAAACTCCTTGCGCCCATCATAGTCGACTTCGTAAAGACAATGTTCGTACTTGTTGCCATCTTCTTCCTTGACCGGGATGGACGGCGAACATCACTACTGAGCAACATCAGTGGGATGATCTTCTCGCTCACCAGATCATGGTTAGGCCCTAATCTGGCCATGGCCTAGTTGTGATCAAGCCATGCCCTCGTCATGAATGGGTGGCCTCATTGTGCCCTCGTAGTGGCCTAAACATGGCCGGTTCGTTGGCTTGTCGGCAAGCCCAAGCATCGGATGTGGCCAGGTAGGTCCCCAGCGGAGGCTGGGGTTGGCTAGGACCATCTAAGATCATTCTTTACAACAATTACCCAGGTAACCCTAGACTCTAAATGACCAAATTACACTTTACACTTAAAAGTTGACTAATATGCCCCGCTAGACTTGAGATAATGATAGAATTACCCCCTTAAATATAACTTTGTGCATGCGGATTCTACTTGAATATTGAAACCCGAAACGAGATACACGACTAAAAAAATATTTATAGGAAATAGATTCCGATTTCTCAAAATATGCAAGTAAAAAATTTAGGTGTCAACGCTTGGTTTCGACAACCCATTGTAAACCTTCCTAAATTGTCATAAGAAAAAGGTATCGATTTTACTACTTTGTTCAAGTTCACGACCAACAATCATAAACTGTTGTGAATAATCATAAATAAAAAGATGTCGACTTTATCGTCCCGGGCGTCCGTTTTGGAGGGGCATAGGATGCATCGCATACAACAATGTTCAGCCAAAGGTTGGTGGTCTATCACGAGTACTCTGCAGTGCATTCTTCTGGTCTGGGTTTATCTCATGCAAAAACGAATCTTTTCACGCCATTCCTCAAACAAACAAGTAACGTTGCCTCGGAACGAGGATCAAGCGGCGTGTACTTTGAAGGTCTCCTCCTTTATTGGCCTGAGATCATGCTGAATGCTCAAGCCCAACTCTTTTCGGTTACAAACGAGGATATCATCAAGAATGAAATTATCGTGTGTGAAGCAGCAGCGGCTTCTGTCAAAAGCATCTTCGGCGGTTTAATAGGCCTAGCCAACAGTTCTCATGATTCAGCCCGAAAGAACTTGGCAATTCTCGTGCCATTACAGATTGTGATGTGATAATAAATTCTCAAATCACACAAATCTCACACTAAATGCGCTTCCGTTATTCATATAGGGGTCACGGATTTCATGACATATAGAGAATCCAGAATTACAGTGTGAGTATGAAAATGCATTAAGAGTTAGTACTCTCACGAACCAATCCTTGAAGATGAAGATGAAGACCATGCCTTGTTCTACTCTCCTCTCTGTCCTCCCCATTGCTTTCCTGGTATTCTCATGTGGGCATCTACTCATCATCAACCATTTCTTTCTAGGAACTTTCCTTGCGCTTTTGCTTACTACCAATGCTCTTTCTGTCGAATGTTATCATTCCGTGTAAAAAAAAAAAAAAAAAATTTGCAGGGGTGAGGGTAGGGGAGGCACAAAATGTGAGTACCCCTTCATTTGTCTCCCGGACTGCTCGAAGCTGACATGTGTGGAAGCCTGCGTCGAGAAGTATAGGGGATGGACTAATGGCGGATGCTTCGACACAAACAGCCGTTGCTGCCATGTCATAGGGGCTCCATCTTGATTTATGTTATCATTGCCCCATATGCACTCCTCTCGATGACTCAAATAATACTTTCTTATGCTTAAGTATTCTTTGCTAAAATAATTAAGAACTAGTTAATTAGTTTTAGAGTTCCTCAAGAAAATGAGCAAGTATATGTTCACATTGGGTTTCAGCACATTTTGTGTTTACTTGTTATCACTGTGACTAAAAATGTTGTTGCGAATTACACCCAAGAATCGGGAAAATTGTCTAAAAAGTCCTAAATCTATTGCACTTTTGTCAATTTAGTCCTAAATATTTCAACTTTGTTAATTGAGTCCTAAACCTTTTCACTTTTTGCCAATTGAGTTCATACGGCCAATTTTGGCCAGAATTTGTTAATGTGGACAAAAAATTTTAATATTTTTTCGAATTTTAAAATTATTTTTTTTACGTTTTTAATTTCTTTTTTCTCTTTTATTTATTTATTTTTTCCCCTTTTCTTTTTCCTCTAGCTGGTCGCTCAACCTCCGGTGAACAGCCAGAGGCCACGACAAGTGAAGGCCGGCCTCATGGGCCTCAGGCGAGGTCGCCCTTGCCAAGATCTAGCGAGGGGCAACCTTGCCGGCCTCAAGTGAGGCTCGCCTGGTGAGGTCGAGCCTCGCTAGAGGCTCGCAAGGCTGATTGTCACCGGTTGTGGCCTCTAGCCAATCACCGGAGGTTGGGCGATTGGCTAGAGGAAGAAAAGGAAATAAATAGAAAAAAAGAAATAAAAAGAAGAAGAAAAAGGAAAAAAGAAATAAAAAAAAATTAAAAAATAATAAATTTTATTCACATCGGTGCCGGCGGTGCCATATAAGACGATCGCATTCACGTCTCATGCGAGTTCCAGTCAAATTTATTAGATGGACTCAATTGGCAAAATGTTGAAAAATTTATGACTTAATTGGTAAAGTTGAAATGTTTATAATTGAATTGGTAAAAGTGTAATAGGTTTAAGACTTTTTGGACAAATTTCCCCTCGAGAATCCGATGTAATGCCTTGGCATGTTAAGTAGTTCTCAAGGTAGTTGCTTTAATGAGATTGTGTATACAAATAAGCGTATGCATTCTTGCTATTGTTACAGAAGCTCATGAGTTCATGGGATGTTAACAACATTCCAAAAGGGAATGCATTGTGCAGCATCGCATTGCAATGGATACTAAGATAGCACGACAGCACTCAGCGAGTTAAATATGTGGAATACGCCAATCGTCATTTCTAACCGAAAAACCCAATATGATTCGTTGGTGATACGGTATAGTTTTATAAAAAAAAAAAAAAAAGGAAAATCCTTCAGCAAGATAAAAAGGAACTACGCATTGACCTAACTCTAGTGCAAATGTGTTGACTATAAAATATCAACTAAAAACGTAAGACTCGAAGCCTACATTTCATTTTGTGGAAGATTGTTGGCTCAAACTTGCCTAATCCTTGTGGAGATCCGTAGCAAAGCATGCCTGAATCTTGATGCCCCTCAACTAAAGTGTCATCCAGAAATAGGGGTGAGAATATTGGACCGACCGACCGACCAAATCGGGAATTGTTCGGACCTAATCAGACCAACTCTTTTTTTTAAATATTTTTTTAATTTCTTAAAAATAGCAACAAATCCTAAAATAGTAACAACTCTAGTATTTTTTTTTAAAAAAAAATTTAAATCTTTTTTGCTAAGTGATTAGTCACATTAGCCTAGACTAGACCGGTCGATCTGAATCCTGGTTCCTAGGTAAGATCGGACCAGACTAGGCTGGAAAATATGTTTTCATTGAGGAAGAGAATATCGATGATAAAGGAATATATTTATTATCTGTTAGAAAAGCGTCCAAGTCAGTCCTAATCACGATGAACCCTTAAACTAATGTATAATATTTTTAAGTGCAACTCTGTCCTTAAGCTGGTCAGACTTCTCTTCCTTTGGCTGGATGGTCAAATAAGCAACCTCATCCCGGCTTTCATGCAAGTCGTGCGTAGTTTTCAAATCGTTCTCTTCATATATATGGTTGGTCGAAACAAATAGTGGAAACCTAATGCCTGCGTCATCTAACTCTCAGATAGAATATTCGAAAGCCTTGGAGAGCAAGGCAGAAAGTATGCAGACCACCTTCGCAATCTTCTCGTAAATATAAAGACGCAAATGATAATCATTCTACTCTATAAATAAATTTCTAATTAGAAATATAGTTTTCTACTTTCTATTCCTTAGACGAGTTTATAAACAAAAATACGCGTTTTGCAACGATATAAAATTTCTGCTTCCGGAATGAGAATCCTCGTGGACACAACATATGCGCCCTATCGGTTGCGATGGTATCATCCCGGCCTGCAGTACCGACGGCATCGCAGCAGTCATCGTGGCACTCCCCTATGCCATACCTGTTTGGGAGCCTGGCGGCGATGCTGGGGCTCATAGGGTTCACTCTCTTGATCCTGGCCTGTTCCTATCGGAGGCTTTCGGGCAGTTCAAGCAGCGCCCAGGGAGACGAAGAGAACGGGGGCGAAGCAAGCGCGGTCGACAGGGAAGGGTACAGCAAGGCAGTGAAGGTGCACGAGGAGAAGATAGCGGTGATCATGGCCGGCGAGGAGAGGCCCACATTCCTCGCCACGCCCGTGTGCAGCAGAGGCCCTTCGTTTGGCGATTTCCAAGGGAACGGTAAAGGCGATAGGGAGAGCTTCGACGCGAAGAAGGACAAGGATGAGAACATCAACAAGACCAAGGAGGTTGACAACGTTAACAATGATGATGACGTTGGTGGCCACGTTGCTCACGGTCATAACACAGCAGCCGATGAAGAAAACAGAGGAGAAGCAGCAGAAGATCAAACGCAGCTACAGAATTAGCAAGCAGTCTCTGATGGCTTCTTGTTGGCATGATTGGTGCTGGCCTCCTATTTGGGAAGAAATTATGTAGATTTGTTTGATTGGGAAGAAATTACATAGATTTATTTGATTTCTATAATTTTGGGAATTGCCTATTTTGGCTTTAGGTTCTTTTCTCATTGTCTTCCTTTCCTCTACTTCATCAATAAACCTCTCTCAAATACGATACAACAAAAAAGGGAAAAAAACTTTGAGAGAGGATTACTTGAGGATGTAAGCACATTGCTGAACCTCGTTAAATCATGTCTTCTTGTTTAAGTTTTTCATGGTATTAGAGTAGGTATGTACCTGTTTGTGCATTTGATCCATCAATGTCCTTCTTCTTGGTGTATACATGGTTATTGTTCAAATCATGACTGATTCGAGTTCGGCCAATCCCAAACTCGGCTCCACCGCTATCGGTTAGTGATCACCAACATATTGTTGAATGAGAAGAACTTTCTTTCATGGTCTCATGCTATCACAGTGGCCCTTAGGGATAGATCGAAGCTTGGTCATATTAATGGCCAAATAAAAGCGCCTCCTGAGAGGGATGTGAAATTTGATGAATGGCAAGCCAACGACAGTTTGGTTATGTCATGAATTTCTAACTCTACAGAATCTCAAGTGTACGAGATCTTCGCATATTCCCTACAGCTCGAATATTGTGAGAATCATTGAATAAGATGTATGGACAAGCTCCGAATGCATCGCGAGTATACGAATTGCAGCAAGAGATTGCTAACTCTAACTAAGAACCCTTTCAATCCTTCACCAACCATCTTGGAAGTATGAAGAGAAGGTGGGATGAGCTTTTTTCGTATAGGCTAGCAACCCAAAGTGTGGTTGATTACATTCTACAAGAAGAGCAAGATCGCATCTTCCAGTTATTGGCCATCATTAGGCTTGAGTGTGAAGACGTGAGAAGACAAATTCTGATAAGCCCAAAATTGCTTACATTTGATGAAGTCTATGGCTTGATTCAAGGAGAATAGATGAGGCATCGAGTGATGAGTGTCTCGCCTAGTCTTGATAAACCAATTTCTGAAAATTCAGCTCATAATGCTGTGATGAACAACCAACATGGTGAATCTATGGCGAAATTGGCGAAGGTAAAAAAATAAAAGGTCCGTTCAACTTCATTGTGACCATTGTGATAGAGATGGTCACTCCAAAGATAGGTGGGGTACTGCATCCTCATCTTTGTGCCAACAAAGATAAGGTTCAAGAAGCAAAACTTATTGTTCTAGTAAACCCTATAGAGTTTCAGTCGAAACTAGAGTTCTTGGCATGATAGTTTCAACAATTGCTTCGAACACAATGACAAGGGGTTATTGGCTTGGCATCTTTAGGTCCTTCATCAAATTTGGCCAACATGATTATGACATCGAGTACTGCTCTTTTAACCCAATCTAGTACTCAATTCATCATAGATTTGAGAGCTACCGATTACATGTACAGCTCTACAGATTTAGTTTTTAATATCTCCTCAAGTGCCTCATATCCTCACATTACGCGTGGCTAACGGAATGCAGGTCCCAAAGCAAGGAGTAGGACAGCTTAAGTTGTTTTCGCAAAATTATGATGTTTTGGTAGTGCCTAATTTGTCTTCTAATTTACTTTCTATGAGCACGTGCATTGAAGAATTAAATTGCAATATTATCTTCTCTTCTTCAAAGGTGTTGTTTCAGGATTGCAGTACCAAGAAGACGATTGGTGAAGGATGGCTACAAAATGGCCTCTACGTCCTGGACTATCATATGAATAACTTGGTGGCTAGGAAGAATGCGATGGAGGCTTCAAGATTGTGGCACATGCTCATGGGTCATCCTTTTGACCATGTGTTGCAAGCTATTGATAGAACTTTACTTTATAATTGCAGTACTTGTGACTTTTGTCATTATGCTAAACAATACAGATTACCTTTTCCTCAAAGCTCTAATTTAGCTTCTAAGGTGTTTGATTTAGTACATTCGGATGTTTGGACTACTCCAATTGATTCAAGAGACTATTTTAAGTAGTTCGTTTCTTTTATTGATGACAAATCGCGAGCTACTTAGCGATACCTACTCAAAGCTAAAAGTGATGTAGTCATTGTTTTTCAAGAATTTTGTAGCATAATTCAAAATCAATTCAAAACATGCATAAAGGTCTTACACATTGATAATGGCACAGAATATTCCAATTAGACCTTCCAATCTTGTTTGAGCAGCTTGGGCATTATTAATCAAACTTCATGTGTAGATACACTTCAGCAAAATGGGGTGGCCGAACGAAAGAATCAGCACCTTCTTGAGGTGACTCGAGCATTATTATTTTCTTGAGGCATGCCAAAGACTTATTGGAGTGATGCCGTTTTAACTAGCTGTTATCTTATTAATCAACTTCCTAGTCGTGTTTTGGGTTACAAGACACCTATGGAAATTCTTATGAGTGCAAACTTAATATCTTGCATTTGAGAGTTTTTGGGTGTGTATGTTATGTACACTCTCGAAGCGGTGGTAACCTTGACCCTTGCGCTAAGAAGTGTGTGTTCATGGGCTACTCATCAACAAAAAAGGGGTACATGTGCTTTGATCCAACCACTAGGCAGATGTATATATCACATTTGATGAATCTATAATGTTTTTTCATTCTAGGAGTCCAATTTAGGGGGATTATCATGAGTTGACAGTTGAATTAACTCCTATTCCGATGGTGGATGAATTGAACAATGGCCCTAGAATTGAAAGTAACTCGTGGAATGACCCTGAAGGAATAGATGAGGCTGAAGAAGTAATCATCAACGACAGCCCTAAATCAATGCCTACACCAAGGATAGCTTCAAATGGGACAGTTGCCGAATCAGTTCGCACTGCTTCCAAACCTATTCCTGTAACTCCAGCTCCTGTTCGGAGATCTACTTGTGTGTCTAGACCTTCAACACGACTTCGGGACTTCACCACTTATCACA
The DNA here is from genome assembly GCA_014182365.1 of Eucalyptus tenuipes. Taxonomy (NCBI): domain Eukaryota; kingdom Viridiplantae; phylum Streptophyta; class Magnoliopsida; order Myrtales; family Myrtaceae; genus Eucalyptus; species Eucalyptus tenuipes. The sequence goes on along the minus strand of CM024539.1, from coordinate 41,686,076 downwards.
AGCCCATCTAGAATCACATTGGTTATGACAAGTTATCTTCTAGTTTTGTTGGTTTTTTTTATCTGTTCTTGAAGAGAACATAGAACCTAATAGTTTTGAGGAAGCTAACAAGCGATGCCGTATGGGTTGAAGTCATGAAAGATGAGCTACGAGCACTTGACAGAATAATACTTGGGATGTAGTTCGCTTGCCCGATGGAAAGCGCACTATTGGGTGTTAGGTGTTGGTGGATTTATAAAGTTAAATACAATAGTAAAGGCTTAGTAGAGAGGTATAAAACTATGTTTTGTTGCTAAGGGATACACCCAGACTTATGGTATTGACTACACGGAAACTTTTGCTCTTGTTGTAAAAATGAATACCGGGGGTTCTTTATGTCGATTGCGTCAATTACAGGTGGCCCTTATTTCAAATGGACATGAGGAATGCATTCCTTCATGGTGATCTCAAAGAGCAAGTTTACATGGATCTTCCGCCTAGGCACCACTTGCAAAAAGAAGAAGGGATGGTGTGTAGACTCAAGAAGTCAAAAAGCTTGGTATGGAAAACTCAACACCTCTCTTCTTAAGTTTGGATATAACCAAGGAGCACACATTCCTCTAAGTTTACCAAGGCTAATGAAAATGGTCCTGTGGTACTACTTGTATATACAGGTCAGGGATTGATGCACTCAAAAGTCAATTCCGCCGGGAGTTTGATATTAAAGATCTTGGACGGCTGAAAAATTTCTTGGGTATTGAGGTGGCAAATTCTAGCAAATGCTTGTTCCTTTCATAGCGAAAATATGTTTTGGATCTATTGAAGGAGATTGGCAAGATAGGTGCAAAACAAGCTAGTGTTCCCATGGACTACAGCAAGAAAATAGTTTTGGATTACTTTCTTTTGCAGGATTTGGGTCCTTTTCAGTGTCTTGTTGGCAAACTAATCTACTTAACTATTACCAGACCTGTATTACTTACGCCATTAGTTTACTGAGTCAATTCATGCAAAATCCCACATAAGGACATATGTGTTTAGTTGATTATCTGCTGAGGTACTTAAATGCCACATTAGGGAGAGGTTTATTAATGAAGAACAATGGTCATATAGAAATAGTTGAATATATGGATGTAGACTTGCTAGAAGCCTTCATGACCGAAAGTCCACCTCTGGATTCTAAATGTTTGTTGGAGGTAACATTGTCACATGGAAAAGTAAGAAACAATTTGTGGTTGCCCAGTCAGGTGCTGAAGTAGAGTATTGAGCAATGGCATTTGCTACTAGTGAAATCGTTTGGCTACGACTTCTACTTTAGGAATTGGGCTGTAGGCCTTTAGATTCACCTATGAAATTATTTTGTGACAACCAAGCTGCTACTCACATCACCTCGAACCTAGTGTTTCATGAAAGGAGTAGACACATTGAGGTGGACTACCATTTCGTATGGGAAAAGGTTCAAGACAAAACCATTGAGGCAACTTATATCTGGAGTGTAGAACAATTGGTAGATGTGTTCACCAAAGGTCTTCGTAAGTGGCCATTTCAAGAGATGGTGAGCAAGTTGACCTCCGATGATATCTTCGCTCCAACTTGAGGGGGAGTATTGGCATGATTGGTGTTGACCTCCTATTTGGGAAGAAATTATGTAGATTTGTTTGACTTAGAAGAAATTATGTAGAGTTATTTGATTTCTGTAATTTTGGGAATTGCCTCTTGGCTTTAGTTTTTTTTTCTCGTTGTCTTCCTTTTCAATACTTCATCAATAAAATGGTAGCTCTCAAAGACAATACAACAAAAAAAAAAAAAAAAAAACTTTGAGAGAGAATTACTCGAAGACGTAGACATATTGCTGAACCTCGTGAAATCGTGTCTTCTTGTTTAATTTCTTCACTTCCTGAGGAGAGCTAGAAAAACCAAGTTTTGTTTCGATTTTGGCTTTGAAGCTTCTTCTTCTTTTTGTTTTCCACTTTTCTTCCCTTTTCATGGCTAGTCGGGAAATGTAAATCATTTTTTGGAGAGGAATTGAGATGAGAATGAGTTCTCTTCCAAATAAACGATTAAATTATCACCGAGCCTTGAACCACCATTAGGCCTAAATCAATTTTTCATCTAAAAACCTTACGGGCATCGAATGGCCGGTTCATAAAAAATGCAAATTAAAGATGAGGAATCGTTTTCGTTGCTCGTAGATTGAAAAAGAAAGAAAAGAAAAGAGAAAGAGGAGAACCAAAGCAGGAGAAAAGCTACATCTGTGCGAGCGACCTTTTTTGCGCAACAAGACATTGTTAATCCAGTTTTGAGTGGAGAATAAAGCAGGAAAGTTGATGGATGGACGAATCACATATTCGCCCACCCACATTCTCCACCGGCGGCGGCGGCGGCCAGCGAGACCTCGCCCACCGCCAGAGACTGTGTTGTGGTGGGGCCTCTATAGCCGGAGCTAATCGGATTTCGACAGGTTGTCCAGACCCACGTGGAAAACATCTGCAATAGGGTTGTTCACCTTGCGCAGCGACTCGAAACCGCCTTTTTTTTTTTTTTTCTCTCTCTTTTTTAATCTTTGGAAAAGAGAGAGAGCAAAGTGGCGTCATAACTCACCATGGGGCAGCTTTGTTATTGATGTTGGAATAGGAACAACTTTCGCTTGCCACCCTAGTACAATGTCGTACACACGTAGTACCACAATACCTAGTAAAACTGTCGACCCGATTAATGAGCCAACCTAAGTCGAACTACTTAGGGCGCGTTTGGTAACGTTTACGTTCAAAAATTGTTTCGGGGAACAGAAATAGAAAAAACTATTTCTGTTCCGAGGAACAATTTTTGACTAGAAAGATGCGTTTGGTAAACTTGTTCCGGGAATAAAAAAAGAACAGAAACACGTTTGGTAAATTTATATTCTTTTTTGTTTCTTTTAATTTTTTAATATTTTTATTTTATTTTTCCTTTTTCCTTTCTTTTTTCTTTTTCTTTTTTTCTTCTTTTGGCCGGTCGCCGGCCTTCGGCGACTCGCCGACGGGGGCGCGCAGCCTTGCCCAGCCACGGCGAGGCTCGCCGGCCCCGACGAGGCCGAGCATCGCCCGGATCCGGCGAGGCCGAGCCTCGGCGGTGGCCGGGCGAGCTCGGCTCGCCCGGCCAAGGCGAGGCCGAGCCTCGCCGGCCCCGGCGACGCTCCGGCGAGGTCGCCGCCCTCGACGGCCGGTCGCCGGCCATGGCCGAGGCCGGCGACCGGCCAAAGAAAAAGAAGAAGAAAAGAAGAAAAAAAGAGAAGAAAAGAAAGAGAGAGAATTGTTCTTCAAGAAGTGTTTTTGGAACAGAAAAGTAACTTTTTTTTTTTTCTTTTTTTGTTCCAATTTTGTTCCGGGAAAAAAAAACAGTTTTTGAACGAAAACGCCGCCAAACGCGTTTCTATTCTTTTTTTGTTCCCGGGAACAAAAAAACAAAATTTTTGTTCATGAACAAGAAAAAAGAACATTACCATGCAGCCTATTAATTTCTATTAGCTATAGTCATTTTCACTTCTCATTACAACTGACTATAATAAAAGTAAATATAGACACAAATATTGTTAAACATAACAACTTGTTGATTTTATTTTTTTCTATTGTTAGTGAGTACAAAAAGATTTTATTTTTTACTATTGTTCATGAGTACAAACAACCAAACCATTGTAAACCGTTATAGGAAAAAAGTTCTAATTTTTATGAGAAAAAGTACCAAAAAAAGTTATAAATTTATTGCATTAATACTAATTCAGTCCCCAACCTTTTAATTTGACCTATTTAATTTTAAACATTTTCGCATTGGTTGCAATTTCTTTCGTCCAATTTAGACTGAAAATCGCCGATGTGGATGCCGACTATCCTATATGGCAAGGCTAGTAAGGACGATCGAAGCTAGGTGGAGAAGGAGATTCTGCTACACACCTTCCGCGGTGCTTTGCTTGGTGTTCATCTCCTCCTTTTTCTATAGACAACAGGAATTCTTGTAATTTTCATTTTCACCAATCAACACTTGATGACGGTTGTTTTGGTTCCGTGGTCGTCGTTGTACTCTTTTTCTTTTGGTTAGTTGCCAGATGTATTTCTAAAAGTGTTTACGGAACACACACAACACATACATCGTGTACACACGGGCATGGTATGTGCAAAGCTCATGCACTGCTTCCGCACGGCAAATCATCAGGGCCGGCAACCCTAAATCCATCTACGAACGTGCCATTCCGAGAGTGATGCCTTGTACAACAATTAGCATGTCATCGATACCGATTTTTAAGTTAATTAGTTTAGGAAAGAGTTATCAAACAATAAGAAAGTAATTATTTGAGTCATCGAGAGGACTACATATGGGGCAATGATAACGTAAATTAAGATGGAGCCCCTATGATATGACAACAACAGTTGTCTGTGTCGACGCATCCGCCGTCAATGCTTTGCCCATACTTCTGGACGCAGGTTTCCACGCACGTCAGCTTCGAGCAGTTCGGGATCGGAATGGTGGGGTACTCACAATTCTGTGCCTCCCCTACCCTCACCCCTGCAATTTTTGTTTACATAGAATGAAATTTGACAAAAACAGCATTGGTACATCAATGAAGTGATGTGCGTAAAAAAGTATTAAGCAAAAGCGCGACGAAAGTTCGCAGAAAGAAATGGTTGATGATGATCGGATACCCACATGAGAATACCAGCAAAGCAATGGTGAGGACAGAGAGGAGTGTAGAACAAGGCACGGTCTTCATCTTCAAGGATTGATTTGTGATAGTGCTGAGTCTTGATGCATTTTTATACTCACGAGGTATCCTTGCAAGATTGTAAAACTATGGATTCCCTATATGTCATGAAATCCGTGACCCCTCTTTGAATATCAGAAGGGCATTTAGTGGCAAATTTTTGTGATTTGGGAATTCATTATGAGCTTTACTTGTATAACAAATTTTAGGTTAATGTGACAATAATAGCTTGTGGAGCCACATACTTTTGAAGAAATGAACCCCACAATAATTTATTATTATTTTTTTCTTTTGTGTTTAAAACGGACACGATAGATTAAAGATTACCACCCAATCATTTCTCATTTATTATCACATCACAGTTGAGAAAAACACTAAAAAGTTATAAACCTATTGCATTAGACCAATTCAGTTCTAAACTTTTCGATTTAATCAATTTAGTCATAAACATCTTCATATAAGTACCAATTCAATCCATCCAGCTAATTTAGACAACAATCGATGACATGGATATTGGTGATCCTACGTGACACAGTCAGCGCTGATGTGAATATTTTTATAATTTTTTTGATAATATTTTTGAATTTTTGAATTTTTTTCCATCTTTTTCCTTTCCATTTTCTTTCCCCTTTCTTATTGTCGATGGCCAATCGTTGGTGAGGGCTAGTCTCACTAGGGCAAGGGTCGCCCCCGCTGGCCATTGGCAAGAGTGAGCATGATGAGGCACCCCTCGACAGATTTGGTGAGGCCAACCTTCACTTCACCTCACCCTGCTTGACAAGCCCTGCACGGGCATCACTGGCGAGGGCAAAAGGGGATTAGGGTTCGAGTAATGGGATGGGTATGTCAAAGCAGACATGACAACGTACTTGTTGGAGGTGACCTCCAACTATGACGGCCTCGGGGGCGGACAGTGCTTCCGCCAACCCTTATGACTCCATTGGCCATTGGCATCAGTGCTTCGTTGTTGCCCATGGCATTCCTTTGATAAAAAAAAAAAAAAAAAAGACTGGGCTTTTGGTTTGATCAAAATCAAGCAAGTAGCAAAGGAGCATTGGACTGTTTAGGCATCAAAAAAGCAAACTTCACCATCGCAATCATCACAAATCACAAGAGTGTAGAAGAGGAACTCCGACAAAAAGAAAATAGAAACTTTTTGTAATATATATATATAGGACAGCCGACATCCATGACAGTGATTTCCAGTCTAAATTGGCAAAATGGATTGAATTGGTACCAATGTGAAAATGTTTGTGACTAAATTGGTATAACTGAAAAATTTAAAACTAAATTGGTACTGATGCAATAAGTTTATAAGTTTTTTATACTTTTTCCCATCATAATCTGTAATGACACGAGAATTGTTAAGTTCTTTTGGGTTGAATCATGAATACTGTTGGCTGTCGATGACATAGTTATTGATGTATAAGGCGATCAATCTTGGGTGTTACAATAAAAAAGTATGGGATTTTCACTTACTAAATTGAGTGATTGCATATTAATTACAAATTATATTTAGGCCATTGATGTGATTTTTTAAAATAATATCGCAGATGATTTTTACGTTCTAAGGTAAAACCCGTAATTTATTCATTACTTTATTGGGTGTTACATTAGTGGTTTATACACCCACATAATCACCTCATCTATTAAGAAGTAATTGTTAGGATTCATCGCACAATCACAAAGAAAAATGGAGAATAAAAGCTAAAAAGAAAATTTAAGATATAAGATTTTATTCTAATTCACATTTAAACTATAGCTACATCTAGCTGAGAATTCTGCTATAATTAGCATACCACCTCAATTACGACATAAAGAGAACATATACATATAGTTGTATACCATTCAAACTTTTCTACACTCACCACCTTGGTCAAAAGATTTGCATTATTCGTATTTGTATCAATTTTTACCAAAGACTATGGTATTTTGTTCCACTTGATCTCACATAAAGTGATATCGAATGTTAATGTGCTTTTCTCTAACACGAAATTTAAGATTCTTTGCCAAGAATATAGTATTTTGGCTGTCATTCTCAACCTTCACTTTTCCTTGTGTAAAATCAAGTTCTTTACATAATCTACACATTTAGATTACTTTCTTAACAGCATGATCAAAGGCCATGTACTTTGCCTCAGTTGTAGATAAAGCAATTGTGCTTTGTCTCTTACTCATCCAACTAACTATTCCGCCGAATAAGTAAACAACATATCTACCAATTAACCTCCTGCTATCAATGTCACCTCTCCCAATCAGCATTCACAAAACGCCTTAGTTTTAAGGCTTGTTGTCCTTTGAGCTTTTAATGCCTTCGTAACATAGCTCAAGGTCAAATGTACTACAAAGATAACGAAGTACACGCTTTGCTATCACCTAATGCTCTTTTCCCGGGTTGGACACATATCTACTCAATACTCCCATTGCTTGAACAATATCTTGATGAGTACATACTATGCATACATCAAGCTCCCAATTGCGCTGGCATATGAGACTGTTGTCATCCCTTCAACTTCCTTTTAAGACTTAGGACATTGGAGCGCTAACAACTAGGAATTTGTGGACATGGAGGTCTTCACTAGTTAACAATTTGCCATGTTGAACTTCTTCAACATGCTTTCAACATTTTCAACATATTTCTTCGACTTAGCCACAACTTCTCATTCTCACACTTCCTTTTAATCTGCATGCGCAAGATAAAGTTTGTTGGACTTAGATCTTTCATCTCAAACTATTTTGCTAACAGTTCTTTCACAGTGCTAATCATTCCTAAACTATTTTCAACTAGCAATATATCATCAATATTCTCGCGACCTCTTTTTTTTCGACGCCCGATTAGGGCGGGCGCCTGGTGGAGGCTAATGGTTCGGCTAAGTCTATTAGGCTTAGCCTGAACTCTCTCAAGTCCACCAATTCACGATTTAATGGTCCAAGTTTTTAACGTGTAAGTTAGTTTTAAACGGAGCCGCCACTAATCGGTTTGGGGTGGGTCGATTAAACCCAAGCGAAGATCGGGAGAAATACTCGCTCCCGCGCAACTGTAGAGAAATTATGATCGGTGATTTGATTACACTAGTTAATCACTAATGCCCTTTCGCACCTAATTTTGTTTAAACCCTAAGGCTCTTTGGATTTTTGAGGGATTTTTCCATGCATTTGAGGAGAAAAACATTTTTTGGTCTTTTTCTCATTTTTTGAACATAAAAACATTTTTTGATGTTTTCGGTCTTTTTGGAAAATATAAATCATTTTTGACTTTTTCTGACTTTTTTGACTTTTTTGGAAAAATATGAGATTTTTTTGATTTTCTGGAAAATATATTTTTATTTTATTTTTTATTTTAAAATTAAAATATTATTTTATATTAAAATAATATAAAAACGACCCGAGAATCCAGGGCCGACCCAGATCGTCCACTCGAAACCGTTGCGGGCCCGGCCCGGGATTTTTTCCTTTTAAGGAGCCCAAACTGATTTTGACCCACTTAAAAATTCCAGCCCAACACTTATCAGCCCACGCGTGCAAGCCCGACCCGGGGAAACCCTACCCGGAAACAAGGAAACCGGGTCGGAAAGACCCGCGAATCGACCCGGTTCTCGGCCTCCTCTCTCCCTTGCTCCCTCGCGGCGCTGGTGACGGGGACTGAGGCGTCACCGGGCAGATGGCGGCGACGACGGACTTGAAGGTGACGGCGGCGGCAGCGACGGGCTTGACGGCGACAACGGCGGTGACAGCGGCTACGAACCGCTTACGAGGACGGCGAGGACGAGCGACAACGGGGCTGTGCCGGTGTGGTCAGTGGCGGCACGGTTCGAGAGGGGGAATGCGACGGCGACGGCGCGACCGGCGGCGGCAGCGGCTACTGTTACCTGTTTGTGGCGAGGTGGCGAACGGTGGCGGTGACAGGGCAGCGACGGCGGCCCCTCAGCTCTCAGATCTGGCGTGGCGTCGGCAGCATGGCTCGGGTGGCAGCCACAGCAGCAGCAGGTACAGCGTCGGAACGGTGGCGGAGCAGCGGTTGCGTCGGTGACGGCGAGTCTTCTCCCTTTGGATATGGCCCTCCGCCCTCCGATTCCTCTCTTGCTCAGCCTCCACACGCTCGGATCTCTCTCCCTCGGGCTCGCTCGCTGCCGGCCTCCCTCGAAGTCTCTCGGAGGGAGGTCGGGGGAGCTCGCGACCCGATTTCTCTCTCGCGCTCGCTCTTTGATCTCCCCCTGAAGTCTCTCAAGGGAAGGTCTCCGAGTTTGCCGTCTTGTGTTGTGTGTTCTTCGACGGAGCTTGCGGCCCTACTATTTATAGGCGAGGGGGTCCGGTCGACGGAGGGGCTCGGCCGCCGGTCTTTGGCTTGCCGACCGGTCCCCCTCGGCTGAACCGGCGTCCCATCTGAGCTCCTCCAACAAGGCGTGCTCGGCATTCAAGGCAGCCAATAATGGCGCCTGAGATCTGTCTCTTTCGGCCGACGTCGGCCTACCCTCCTCGGTCGTAGGTTGTCTTCGAGTGCGTCGTCGTCGCTGCGCGTGGCCTACAAAGGCGGAGAAGGAAGGAGCGAGGAAGAAGAAGAAGGAAGAAGAAGGAAGAAAGAGGCCGGGCCGGATCTGGGAAAAAAAAAAAAAGCTGGGCTTGGGCCTGCGCGGGGAGAGAAAAGGAGGGGCTGCCAATTTTTGTTTTCTTTTGTTTTTACTTTTTTTTTTTGTTGTTTTTATTATTTATTATCCAAAGAAAGGAAAATAAAGATTAAAAGAGACTAAGGCCTAATTTAAAAACCTAATCAAAATTTAGGCGTCAACAAACATATAAGGTTAAAATAATAAAGTTATCATCTAATATTTTCATGTAAACACAATGATCAACATCACAATGAACAAAGCCAAGCTTCAAGACATATGAATTGAACTTCTAATATCACATCGTTGGAGATTGTTTCGGACCATAAAAAGACTTGTTCCATTTGCAAACAAACTCTCCTTTTCCTTTGACCACAAACCCTTCGAGCTGCTTCATGCAAATATCATCCTCCAAGTCACTATGGAGGACTGTTGTCTTCACATCGAGCTGCTTTACTTCTAGATTGTATGCAGCTGCTACAAATAAGAAATTTGGAACAAGAGAAAAAATCTTACTATGATCAACTGCCTCTGTCCACGAGCTTTGCATCGTCCTATCTCTCTATCTACTGATAGTTTCTTCTTGAACACCCACTTACAACTTATTGCCTTTCAATTTGCAAGTAGTTTTATCAGAATCCACATTTTGTTTTTGTCTAGTGAGTCCATCTCGTCTTTCTTGGCTTTCTCCCCCTGGTTGACATTCTCCTCACTTCTTGCTTCCTTGACAATACTTGGATCATCACTTGTAACAGTCAGAGCACATTTTTCATTACCAACAAATGGGGTATACCTCTCAACTTCTCAATTGTGTGGACCTTCTTAAATTTTGATAAGAAAAAAGGTATCAATTTCATGACTTTGTTCAAGGTCAGAATGAACCGTCATAAACCGTGGTGAATAATCGCAAATAAAAAGAATTCAAATTTATCGTCTCGGGCGTCCGTTTTGTAGTGGCATAGGGATGTCCGAAGTTTTCCAGACGTGGGTAAACAGGCGAAACTTTGGCTTTGATTAACTGAAGGATACATGATGGGATGCATCGCATGCAACAATATTTGATCACGAGTACTCTGCAATGTGTTATTCTGGTCTGGGTTTATCTCATGCAAAAACAAATATTTTCACGCCATTCCTCATACAAAAAAGTAACGTCGCCTTGGAATGAGGATCAAGCGGCGTGCACTTTGAAGTCTCCTCCTTTATTGGCCCAAGATCATACTGAATGCTCGCGCAACTTTGTTCGGTTACAAACGAGAATATCGTCAAGAATGAAATTATCGTGTGCGAAGCAGAAGCCTCTTTGGCAGTTTCATAGGCCTAGCCAGCGGTTCTCATGATGTTGCCCGAAAGAACTTGACAGTTCTCGTGCCATTACAGATTCTGAGGTGATAATGAATTCTCAAATTAAACAAATCAGCCACTAAATGCGCTTCCGTTATTCATAGAAGGGTCACAGATTTCATGACATGTAGAGAATCCAGAGATACAGTCTTGTAAGGACGGCTCATGAGTATGAAAACGCATCAAGACTTAAGTACTCTCTCAAACCAATCCTTGAAGATGAAGATGAAGACCGGGCCTTGTTCTCCTCTCCTCTCTGTCCTCACCATTGCTTTGGCGGTATTCTCATGTGGGTATCTGATCAACATCAACCATTTCTTTTTGGGAACTTTCCTTGCGCTTTTGCTTACTACTTTGTTTAAGCACATCAATGAACCAATGCTCTTTCTGTCAAATGTTTTCATCCCGCGTAAACAAAAATTGCAGGGGTGTGGGTAGGGGAGGCACAGAAATGTGAGTACCCCTACATTCGTGTCCCGAACTGCTCGAAGCTGACGTGTGTGGAAACTTGCATCGAGAAGTATGGGCAAAGCATTAATGGCGGATGCGTTGACACAAACAGTTGTTGCTGCCATATTATAGGGGCTCCCTCTTGATTTATGTTACCATTGCCCCATATGTAGTCCTCTCGATGACTCAAGTAATAACTTTCCTATGTTTGAGTATTCTTTCCTAAACTAATTAACTCAAGAATTCTGCCTTTTCGTTTTATAGTTGTTAACACCCAAATAAGGGAAAATCTTAAGTAGAGACCCAAAGTGCCCTCATTTTCTCAAAAGAGGACTTGATATGGAGTTTGTCTCAAATAAAGACCCAAAGTGGTCATTTAGTCTCAAAGGACTTGACTCACTGGTCGGTGAACAGATGCATCTCCGATGCATATTCGGATGGCCTTATTAGGGGTATTTTCGTCCAAAAAATTCTTCTTTCATTTTCAATTGTCCTACTCTTTTTTTTTTTTTTTTTTTTTTTTTTTGGGTTCAATGGTTGTCTTGTGCATCATCTTCTTTGTCCCCTGTTCATCTTCTTCTTGCCTAGATCAAGAACACCGGACTTTGGCGAAGGGCCGGCGAGGGCTCGATGCCATCATCGGCAACGAGTGAGGGCTTGTAGGCCGACTGGTGAGGGTGGCCTCGGTTGCGGCCGATGAGGGCCGTCCAAATCAAGGCTCTACAAGGAGGTGCTCGAGGGCAAAGGGGTAGTTGGAGAAGCTATCGATTTGGGAGCGGTGGTGAGTGGAAGGGACGAAGAAGGCAGCATGGGCGTCCCAATCGTAGTCCTAGCAGAAGACGAGATTGTCAATGGAGCGGCTAGTGGAGGCGAGGGAGGCCGCCTCTCGCAGCCATTAGTGAAGGCCCAACGACCCTCTTCGGTCACGGTCGAGGCCACCCTCACCAACAAGGTCAACTTGCAAGCCCTTACTCGCCGCCGGCGATGGACGCGAGCCCTCACTAGCCCCACGCGAGGCCAACCCTCCCCAGATCCGGCGAGGGTGGCCTCATCGGCCCTTACCAATGCCAATGCTCGCCAGCCCTTTCCCAAGTCCAGTGTTCTTGATCTGGGCAAGAAGAAGATGAATAGGGGACAAAGAAGATGATGAACAGCAACTATTGACAAAAAAAAAAAAAGAACAGGATAATCAAAAATGTAAAAAGAATTTTTTGGACGAAAATACCCCTAATTGGGCCACCCAAATATGCATCGGAAATGCATCTGTTCACCGGTTAGTGAGTCAGATACTTCTTTGAAACTAAATGACTACATCAGGTCCTCTTTTGAGAAAAAGAGGGCCCCTTGTGTCTGTACTTGAGATTTTCCCCTAAAATAATTAACTTCATGGGATGCTGCTAACCGAGAAGGTCCACCGGCTTATAATTAGCCCACGAGTTCGCAGAAGTTCAAATATGACTACAGCTGCAGTTGCCGACAATCCGGTATCAACCACAATTCGGGAAGTAAGAGGATAAGAAAGAGGCAAGTTACCGAGGCGTTTGGTGTCAACAAGATACCAATTGCCTCATAGATAATGCGATACCATTACTGAAGGAGATGCCGAATGTTCTGGAGATAATTTGATTTCGAAAGGGTAACTACACTCGCTCTACCTGGCTATAAATAGCCAAAGAGAAGTTGTTGTAAAGAAATAGCCGAAGAGAAGTTGTTGTAAAGGAGGCGAAAAACAATGGAAACAATGCACTTGTATTTTTTTAGTACTTTGAATTTGTTTCCTTTCCAAATAGTTACCGTCATTAGAACTCGTCACTTTCTCCTGAGTCGACACAGAACTCAATACACAAAAACGCCGAAGAAACAAACTAGGTGAAAGATATTTGACCATTCTGGGCAAAACACTGTCCTAATCACGATGAGTTTCCTTAGTTTCAAACAAATGCATTTTATTTTCAAGTGCAACTCTGTCCTTAAGCTATTCAAGCTTCTCTTCCTTTGGCTGAATGGTCAAATACAGTGGAAACGTGATGTCTGCGTCATCTAACTCCCAGATAAAAAATTCGAAAGCCTTGGAGAGCAAGGCAGAAAGTACGCATACCGTCTTGGCAGTTTTTTTCTATCATTCTGGTCATGATAAGCACTGACTAGAAAATTAGGGATCAACCCTGATCTTTATACGAAAAAATATTAGTTAAATTGCATTATGGGCAAAACACAGTCCTAATCATGATAAGTTTCCTTAGTTTCAAATAAATGCATACTATTTTTAAGTGCAACTCTGTTCTTGAGCTATTGAAACTTCTCTTCCTTTGGCTGGATGGTCAAATACAGTGGAAACGTAATGCCTGCGTAATCCAACTCTTAGAAAAAAAAATTCGAAAACCTTGGAGAGCAAGGCAGAAAGTATGCAGGCCATCGTTGCAGTTTTTCCTATTATTCTAATCATGATAAGCACTGACCAGAGAATTAGGGATCGACCTTGATCCTTATACGAAAAAAGTATTAGTTAAATTGCATTCTGGGCCAAACAGTCCTAATCATGATGAGTTTCCTTAGTTTCAAAAAAATGCATACTATTTTTAAGTGCAACTCTGTCCTTAAGCTATTGAAACTTCTCTTCCTTTGGCTGGATGGTCAAATACAGTGGAAACCTGATGCCTGCGTCATCTAACTCTTAGATAAAAATTCGAAAGCCTTGGAGAGGAAGGCAGAAAGTATGCAGAGCATCTTCGCAATTTTTCCTATTATTCTAATCACAGTAAGCATCGACTAGAAAATTAGGGATCAACCCTTATCCTTATACGACAAAATATTAGTTAAATTACATATATTTTTTAGGAGCATTAATTGCATTTGGCATATAAATTGAACCAAGTGGATTTAGGTAGATGGACTTGAGAAAATAATTTTGAGCTTATTGAAATAATTGGACTGGTGCAGCTATGGTTTTGAGCTCAATTAGCACATTTGGGTCCATGAAATGGGATTAATTGAACTAAGTCCATAACCGAAAATTACATCGTGCTCAATTCAGAAATTAATGTTACTGAAATCAAAAGAATATTTCAATATGGGCATAATTCTTCGAATTTTTGTGGCAGCTGATTCCCTTTTTCGCAGGAGAGAAAAGAAATGAAGGTGGTAAAAGGACACATATTCAAGGAAAGAAAAGGATGCGGTTGGTTATGTGTGGCCCGAGCGTACAAGGTTAAGAGGGAGGTTTAATTTTTGTGCTGGAGCCCAATCTTCTCATAAAATAAATATGCGAATGACAACCATTCTGTTCTCGAGATCAATTTCTGGTCAAAAATAGATTATTCTATTTATATTTCTTGAACAAGTTTCCGAGTAAAAATACACGTTTAATAACAATACAAAATTTATGTTTCCAAAATAAAAGTCCGTTTGATAAAGATAAAATTTCTCCCTTCCCGGCCGACGAGGTGGCGATGGGTGGGTAGCCAACTAATAGCGAGAGCAAACGATAAGAATAGTTTATATTTCTCATTTTTATTCCGTAAATAGAAAATTTTTAATTCTCATTTTTATTCCAAAGTTATTTATGGATTAAAAATTTGTTCCAGATAGGATCCAAACTTATTCTCACTTTGGAGGCTCGCCCGCCACCGCGGAATAGTCCAAGGAGAAAGAAGGGAGAAAAGAAAAGGAAAAAGAAAAGAAAAGAAAAGAATAATAATAATAAAAATAATAAAAAATTCGAAAAAATAATAAAAATCATAAAAATTGTCATGTCATCGTCCGGCCACCAGCCGACGTCCACGTCAGTGCCGGCCGACCAAAATTGGTTGAATGGACTGAATTGGTACCAATATTAAAAGGTTTAAGATTGAATTGATCCAATTGAAAAGTTTAGAACTGAATTGGTATCAATATAATAGGTTTAAGACTTTTTTGTACTTTTCCCAATTTTTTAGCTAACATCGCAAATGCCTTCATTGCTCTAAGGTAAATTGTACAATTTATTTATTACTTTATTGAGTCTTACATTAGTGATTTGCATACCCACATGATTACCTCACATGTTAAGAAATACTTGTTAGGATCGGGCCGCACAATCGCAAAAAAAAAAAAAAAAAAAAAGGGTTAAAAGCAAGAAAGAAAATTTGAGATATAAGGTTTCATCCTGGTTAACCCTTAAACTAGGGCTATGTCCAGTTGAGGATTCTACTATAATTAGTATATCGCCTCTTTTTATTACATCCCTCAAGTTATTCATAAGCTCAAATCTAAAATACCAATAAAATATAAACTTAAACTATAAAGCCCTCTAACATTGTGGGGGCACTACCCATACACAATTAATGGGAGTATGAAACACACCCCAAGTGAAGACTCCATATATTTTTTAAAACCAACACAATTGTACACCATCCAAACTTTTCTACACTCATTGTCTAGGTCAAAAAATCCGCACCATTCATATTATGTCAATTTTCCCCAGCACTATGGTATTCTATTCTATTTTCTGGATGAAGTGATATTAAATGTCAATTTGCTTTATTCTTGCATGAAATCTAGGATTTTCGGTCAAGAATATAGCACTTTGGCTATCACACCTAATCTTCACTTCTCCTTGTGTAAAACCAAACTCTTTACATAATTTGCGCATCCAAATTACTTTCTTAACAGCATAATTAAAGGTTGTGTCCTCTACCTCTATAGTAGACGAAGTAATTGTGTTTTGTCTCTTACTCATCCAACTCACGGCTTCGCTGAATAAGGAAACAACATATTCATTGGTTGACCTCTTGCTATCAATATCACTTCCCTAATTAGAATCCACAAAACTACAATCATAGGTAAGATTTTGTAGGACCACAACCAACTATTCTAAAAATTTAAGCTTTTAGATTAATGCATTTTTTGTTATTTAAATATTATAATACATATAAAAACATTGTTATTCTTACGAAAGCTTGTGTTTTCATGGGAATTTAGCAACATTCCAATGTGGAACGCATGATTTAATATTGAATAGCAATGGATACTAAGAAAGCACAACGGAACTCCACGAGTTAAAATTGTCAAATACGGCATCATCACTTCTGAGCGAGAAACCTGTGAATTTCATTAATGACACCTTATCGTGTCTTAAGGGAAAGGGATCATATTGACCTTACTCTAGGACAAATGCCTCTCCTCTTGTCGTGTTGACGACAATATCAACTGAAAACTCTAAGAATCACTTGAAGCAACCTATACATTTCATTTTGTGGAAGATTGTCGGCTCAGTTTGGTCAAAAATGATGCCTGTGAACTAGTGGGTTAAGACCGACCAAAAAAAAAATAGTGGGTTAAGAGTTTGTATGACAACGTTTCAATTTTTGTTCTTTATTTTTTTGTTTCTCAGAATAGAAAAAGAATAAAAATCCATTTGGCGATGTTAGTTAATTTTTTATTCCTCGAAATAGAAAAGTGGTCAATAAATAGATTTGAAATGGAAACAAGAGATAAATAAATAAATAAAAGTAGTTTCTTATTCCCAAGAACAATTTCTAGAATAAGTCATTTCATTTCTTTACTTTTTCTTCCTCTTCTAACTGGTCACTAGAGTCTAACTGCCCGCCAACGTCCGCCGCATCTGCCAGTCACTGATCGCTGCTACCATTGACTAGAGGAGGAGAAATAAGAGAGGAAAAAAAGAAAAGAAAAATGTAAAAAAAATATTAAAAAATTAAAAGAAATTAAAAGAAATTCTAAGGCACAATTTTTTTTTTTTTTTTTGTAGATTATACCAAACGCATTCATGTTCTTTTTAATTCCGGGAAGAGAAATTTTGTGTAGTCATCAAATGTGTTGTTTTATTCAGAAACTGTTTCAAGAAATAGAAATAGAAAAAAAAAACTATTTCTAAAAAGAAATTATTTTCCGGAATAGAAATGTCACCAAATGCATCTGAAGTGACTGGGAAAAAAGTTTCATAGTTAAAGCGCCTTATTGATCAGGGATGAAAGCCCGCTCAAGTGCCGTAGTAACGAAAAAACCTGCACCCGAGAGCGAGTACACTGAACATCGGTAGTTCTTGTCTGTAGCTCTTCTGTTCAATGAAGAAAACAGCGATGGTAAAGAAAGAAATTGTAATTATTATTGGTTAGAAAAGCGTCCAAGTCAGTTCTAACCATGATCCCCAGTAAAAACAAATGCTCATTATTCTAAGGGCAGCTCTGTCCCTAAGCAAACTTCCCTTTGGCTGGATAGTCAAATATTTCATCCTCGCATATCTTGCGGGTGTTTCAAATCGTTCTTTTTTGGCTCCATATATTTTAGTGGTTTGTCTCGAAAGCCTTGGAGAGCAAGGCAGAAAGTATGCAGGACCACCTCGGCAACTTTTTCTATTATTCTGACCATGATAAGCACTGACTTCAGCATTATAAAGAGGCTCAGACTCTAAGCTCAAGAAAAATCATTCAACTTGCTTCTTCCCATTGCAGAGAAGCCAACATGACCCCCCCGTCTTTCTGTTCCTTGCTGAAACTCTGCAAGCATTGAGTTGCCAAGGGCAGTCTTGCTTTCTGCACATTACTTCTTCACTCTTCGCATTTTAGTACGCTTTTTTTTTTTTTTATTCATATAAAAGGAGGAGGACAATGACGACAGATCTTTTGTTCGCTCGTCGTTCGTAACGGCATGATTGCCTTGCCGACGAAACATCATTATATGTATCTGAGTCCTCCCTCTCTCTCTCTCTTCTCTCTTCCGAAATCTGCTTCTATATTATATCATTCATATGAAAGGAGGAGGACGATGACGACAAATCTTTTTTGTTCGCTCGTCGTTCGTAATGGCATAATTGCCTTGCCCGACGAAACATCATTGTATGTATCCGAGTCCTCTCATTCTTCTCTTTTTGAAATTTGCATTCTATGTATATTATTCATATGAAAGGAGGGTCCTTCTTCTCTCTTTTGAAATTTGCATTATATGAATATTATTCATGCGAAAGGAGGATGACGACGACAAATTTTTGTTCGCTCATTGTTCATAACGGCGTGATTGCCTTGCGGATGAAACATCATTATATGTATCCGAGTCTTCTCTCTGTTCTCTCTTCCGAAATCTGCTTCAATATTCTCCTGTTTGAACTTGGCTAAGTTTTGCCTTTTCTTCCTTTGATTTTTCTTTTGGGAAAAGCTTGAACTTGCCTTAGTGGCAGCACGGTCTATCCCCTGCCGCAGCCAATCCAGCTCTCATTACTTGTTTGGGCGGAATTACTCACAATTGCCCTTTCTGCTATTGCATTTGAAACAACTCCTCACAGAACACAGGAAACCAGGCATATGCAGAGACACGTTTAACTGTTTCCTGCATGAAAATGTGGCCTAGGCAACCAATTAGAGGTTTCTTTCAGGTAATTTATCTACCTAGTCATTGTATGAAAGTAGACCAATGTGGTCCAAGGTCAATAGTTATTGCAGAACTAAATACAACTGTACTCTAGCACAGGAATTAGCTGAATGTCGACTAGTGAGGGAACCAAAAGAACTGGCAGGGAAGAAGCTTTGTTTCAATCTATATCTCAACGAGGGTTGTCAATCAATTTATGAATCAGCCAGGATATACAAATCCAGTAAGTCTCTGGTGCTTTATGACTCAAATGAACAAATAATGTAGATAGGATGTCTAAAATAAATGTACGAAACTCTGGCTTCAATACCATTCGAAGAAACATGGCCGACCACACTTCTGGGGCCATATTCACCGCTTGACCGAGAGATCGGAATCCAAGAGCTACCCTTGCTAGGGTAGCCTGAGCCTGCAAATACATATATCACGAATCAGTAAACCCCTTCTCATGAAGATCATACTCGTTCTCTTTGTCCCAAACACAGATTTTTTTCTTTTCTTTTACAAACCTCCGAGTCTGAATATTGTACAGCTTCGACATTCTCATGCGACAATGAGCAACCTACTACTTGATTCAGTAGAAAGGTATCTGCTGCTTTAATTATGTCCCGAAGGAGGAAAATGCGCACCCTCAGACCCTTTTCAGAGAGGATAAATAGCCAAAGATCCTCAGTAGCAGCAACAACAGCACGCATGTCGAAAGATTTCCAGCCCAGAGGGTTTGAGCTTTCTCCAGGGTTCTTGGAGTCCTCCACGTACTCAGATGCCTGTTCAGATATTGCTACAATCTGAAACAAGAGAAAGAGGTCATTCATATTTCGAAAGGTTGGACAGTAATTAGCAATTTATGCAAGTGAGGATTCATAAAAGCAATGACACGAGATGATAGAATCAAGGAGTAATAACTGGCCCAAACAGCTTCAAGAATATCTTGTACATGACAGAGACCATATGCAGCATATTATGTCAGAAATTAAATCCGATTCACCAGATTCAGCCATAGATGATATTTCAAATTCCAAATCGATTGTAAATTTGCAAATAGAGGCGCATTTATAAAATAGGCAAATAATGCAACAATTTGCTTCTCACTGTAATAACTCAGAGAATAAGCGACAGCAACCCGGCTAGCATGTAGGTCCAAGGATTCATGTTCCCAATAAAAGATATATCAAGTGATACAAATACCATAGAAAAATCTCACATTCAGATGCAACTGGAGAAAAAGTATACATTTCCAACAGTATGCAATCATGTCCTCTATTAAAAATAGATTGATATCGCAAGGTAAAAACGGGACAAGGCAAAATGGCCCACCAGTCGCTCCAACCGATTCCACCTTATAGATCCATCATTCCGAATGACAAGTTGCCGCAAAATTCTTCTCATATCAGGATTGGGGTCTGCCAGAAGCCTCCCAATAACAAAAGGGTAAGCACTCTCAACAACTTTAAAATCAGGGTCTAGAAGTTTTGCGGTCCCTTCTAGTGATCCTAGGGCTCTCAACACCAAGGCATAGTCTGGTGGGAGTGAAAAGTTAAATTCATACATGACATCATACAGCTGATTCATTATTCCCTGCCATCCAAAACAGCAACGGTAGTTCACAGTTTAGTTTCATCCATATTATACAGCAAGATTCCACAACGTCTATGCAATAGATAAAAGCCAAAGGGATCGATCAGCAGCTTCAACAAGTTTGACTCACGTCCCAATCAGAAACTACACTTGACAGTAAACATACACAATTGCATCTTTCATGACTTCTTCTCATTTCATAAAACACAAAAATGCGCTTGACATACTTGCTCCTACACCCACAGAAGCATGCACGAGCTTTATGCTCCACTTCTTGACACACAGAGGGATGTCAATATGAACAGGAAAAGCATCGATCAAATTTTGGTTGAGACAAGGTGATCATCAAAGAATCACCCGATTATCAAGTGAATGAACTACCAGGAGCAAATTACATCAGATACTTAGTGGCACTCATCAATTGTGCGCAATCTATCAGTGCACTATGTTCAGTTCACAGGAAAACAAGATATTCCTTGCTCACCACTAGACACATGTTTACAAAACTCATGCACAGGTACGCTTTCCATTTCATATCTTAGGAAAAGACTGTTTTGCTGCATTTGGTCCTATCCTGCTCTAGGAATATTTTAGTGATAGGATTTATAGAAATAAGATGAACCAATTTGGTCAAGTACCTGTAACAAGCTCCTGTAATTTCTTTCATTGCGGTATTTCTGAGCAAGTTTATGAATAAAAAACCTAGATGCTTTCTCCCAGATGCATAAACAGATCAGATGACTTGGCTATTTGAAGTGAAAATATTCATCTGCAAAAATGGCTGAACTTGTAAAAAGGAAGGTTTGTAGGGGCTTATAAAGTAAACCTGAAAATCTTGAGATAGTCTGCTACCCTCACTACCAAAGGATGCTTTTAGTGCATCTGCAACTGCTTGTACATCAACCCATTCAGGAATGAATCCCAAAGAAAGAAAGTCATTTGCTAGACCCAAAGAGTCACGATTAACGAAGTGCACAAGCTGAAAAGGAGAGAAACTGATCAAAAGTTGAATCAGCATAGTACATATGACAACACTAAGGTAAAATGATGCAGGATGGTCACAACTGCTACATGGGAAATTTGTTTACAGGAGAAAGCGTGTGAATATGAAGATCATATGGTGACAGCCATGCCAGCCTGGCTGTAACTTTTCTTTATTCTTTTTCCCTCTTAAATTCTTTTTACACACTGTTTTTTTTTTTTTTTTTTTTTTGGGGGGTTTATTTGTTGTCAGTTTATGGGATTCATTTGAGGAAAAATGGAATTACCATATTCTGGGGGCATTGTGTATATTGGAGTCTAGGCTGACCAATCTTTCTGACACTTTCGAAATAATATAAACTTGCATTACTTTGATATGTAACCAGCAAATATGAAAAGAGCAAATGCTAAATTGCAACTGCAGTAAGGCAATGCTCGTACCACTTGAATTAGTCCAACACGATAATGGCGAGGAATCTCTCCCATCATGCCAAAATCAAAATAGGCGAGAGAACCAGTGGAAGTTGCAACAAGGTTCCCTGGATGCGGGTCGGCATGGAAAATCCATCTTCAAGCAATTGTCTTAACGAGCAGTATAATCCCTATAAAGCACAATACAAATTAGGTAACTTTCAGGACACATTCAATGAGCTCAAGTGAAAAATTTGGCATTGTCTTTCCATCCTATGTGAATAACAACAACATCTAGATGATAGCAGCAAATAGACTTGCATAAAAAGGCAGACTATGGCTTCATAAAAAATGACAAGGGATTCTTTTTCCACCTGATCAATGAGTTTCCTTCTGTTCAAAGAAGCTTCCTTCAGGCTAGCTTCGTCTGTGAGTTTAATTCCATCTATCCATTCCATTGTCAGAACAGCTTTGCGAGTAAAATCCCAATATATTTTTGGAACCTTGACCAAGTTAGTATTTTTGTATTCGGAATCCCTCGGTGCAGCATTTGATTGCATGTTCTTGTCATCAACTATCATGAAAAAGTTTTAATCAGTGCACCAACAGAAGATTGTCCATAGCTACAACACCGTTCCACATCAGATACATGCACATAACCATCCATTATCACAGACACAGAGAGAGAGAGAGAGAGAGAGAGAGAGAGAGAGAGAAGAGAGAGAGATGTGGAATTGCTTTTCTCAATGGAAAGTTGTATTCATTTGCAAAAGCCCCGGCTGTCAGGCGAAGGCTACTGCAAAGAATGTTTCCAATATTGATATTGCACACTTGAGAAATAAATATCCAGAATATGAAAGAATGACCCTATTGAAGTAGTCAGATTAGTACTATTTTTTATAAGACACATTACGAAACTATAGAAGAATAACATCATGCGACTAACAATGAAGTTATTGAAAGATCCAAACGTAATCGTCCTGAAATGAGCCATGACCGAACTACGGACATACATGTATCAGAAAATATTCTGGGGATGCGTCAAAGTACATATCCTACAGCTTTAGGAAATTTCTTGCATACTGAATATATGGTATATAAACTCACATGGGACGGAACCATAGAGAGAAGCAAAGCGTTCTGCATTTTTTCCTCCAGAACATAATCAATTTCGTCAAACATGTGTCTAACCTGTCAATAAGTAGAGAATATATCACGTCCTTGATAAAATATAATGCGAACCGGAATCCATATGTAGAGAAAAAAATGAACAAAATAGTGCATGCTTTGAAATTTGAATTTGACATCAGTATTTTGGACACTGTAACATGGCCAAGCCACCAATAAAAATTAAACCATATGAGCTGTAAAAGAACCTCACCAGAATAGTAGGCTGTAATGCCTTAAGTATGATGCTCTTGCACTCAGAATACATGATGATAAAAGTAAAAGTTGCACTACTTCTAGAAATGCTGCATAAGATATAAACATAGGCTTGGACTGCCTCTGTAGATACTGAAGAGGCTTCTGATCCTACAAATTGAGAACTCAGTTTGGTTTCATAAAGTCGAATTCATATGCTTCCCCCATTAGGCACCACTGTGACAGTTACCCGGTTGTGATGGGGCAGCGGTACAAACATGACCCAATGTATTAGTTGGGAGCTCCATGAAGCCTGGAGACTTAAGAAAAGAAAGTGTTTTCTCCAAGATTACCTATGCCATTTTCAATCAGTATATGCTAATCTTGGAGCATTGATAATTGCCCCAAAGTAGTTGATGCATAATATTTCCCAAGTCTGAATCTCTCGTAAGGATGACCCAAAAGAAGGCACGGAGTTTCCCACCAAGCAGGAAACACCCACATCCACCATGTAAAAGCTACATATATATCCTTATCTCCATGTCTTACGTCGAATGCTATGAGAAATGCTTATCTTTTCACGTCATGGTGTTGTGTTAATTAGAATTGGCACTGAACAAATGAACCGCCAAAAAAAAAAAAAAAAAAAAAAAAAAAAAACAAGAAGAAGAAGATTTACCCCAGAATGTCTGAAACAGCTAATGCAATAGCAAGCGCACTCATGAGGAGCCATAGATGTATAACTCAGCCCAAATAAGCCAATATCATAAATTTCATATAATATAACCTTCGCTAGTGTGTCAAGGGAGAAGGGATTAGCATTCATCAGCATAGTCAAACAGTAAGATTTCCAACTTCAGACATTGACACGAAATTACTAAGAAGATGCTCTACTACAAGCACTAAGAAGATGCTCTACTACAAGCACTCTATTGGAAATTTAATAATTGTTTCATAGAAAAGTTTTGAGTCTGTCCAAGGAGAAGACGCACCCGACTGGGTTCACACCTGTCCATGTAGAAAGAAACTGCTCGATGAATATATTTACCCCTGCTTAGAAGTTCTACTTGGTGTAGACAAGCTACACCCACCAAACCTCGAAATTAATATATGCCCGCCCACTGACCATCGGCACAGAACCTCCTCCTCCTCCCCCCCAACCGCATGGTGCGCCCGCCCGTGCGCAGGGCGGGGGTTCCCCAATGAACACTAATAGCAATAGCAAAGAAGTTTTTCCTGGACGCTAGATAAAAGAACAGACCACATTTCAGAGGCAAACAAGTGATGGGAAGATCCAGAAAGTCAGATGATTGCATTGCTGCAGAGTTCAATTGTGCATTTCCAGACTAACCTTGAAACTTTATTCTCAAAGTTGACCAACTCTCACAATGTTGGACATCCAGCATTGGTATGTATAGTAAAGAAACAGAAACTAGCAAGAAAGTCAGAAGGCATTTTCAGATGTTTGCGTGAAAATGCTCACCATTTCATTGACTGCTACTAAAAAGATCTTTGCGTGCCTTTGCAAACCTCTTCAACTGACCACCAATCATATTGAATAGAAGAGCATCAAGAGTCAATGATAGCGTCATTCCAGGCCTTTGTACTTTAACAGCAACCAGCTCTCCAGATAGAAGGTGAGCTGCAGGACTTGGCACAACAAAAAGAGACAGGAATGTTAAAGTCCAGGTCCAAGAAAGATCACCAAGCAACAGATAAGCAGATAAATAATCCTTTGACTCATAGAAGAGATTCTTTGACCTTTGTACACCTGCCCTAAAGATGCTGCTGCAATTGGCTGTGGACTGATGTCAGCAAAAATCTTTTGAAATAGGAGCTCCCAACTGGGTCTCAATAGATTTATAAGCAACAGAAGTTGAAAATGGTGGTATTTGATCCTAGCACAAGAGAAAATTTCAGCTGTAGTATGATCAGTTTCCAATGAATCACCAAAATCGGGAACAGCTTCCTCAGTTAACAATTTGAAAAAAAAATTATGGGAAAAAAAAAAAAAAACTTACCTGTAACTTAGCCAGCTCCTGACAATATATTTTGGGCAAAATATCTGGTCTCGTGCTCAGAGCTTGACCAAGCTGTACAATGTTAAATGTAAGATTTCAGCCAATCACATGTCACGAAATTTTGACTTGTGAAAATAATTCTACCCAGACAAGCACAGACTTTGGGTGGAAAAGACTTGCCTTGACATAAAATGGACCCAAGCGTATAAGAGTTTCACGAAACTGCAGGAATCACATATAATTTCCATAAAAATCAGATACAATTAGGAAGAGAGCGAAGAACTTCAGACATCATTGTTATTATCATATAGATCCAAAGCTTCATATATTACCATATAAAAACCCCAGCTCATGAAAAGTGAAGTTACTTTAAGCATGATGGCATCAGAGTAACAAACATGCAGAAATCTAGTCCACATCAGCCCAAATAAAGCTTCTTAGATTTTAAATTTAATGTGAAAAGGCCATATGAATAACAAAATGCCCAGTTCGCCATATCGTAGGGCCTAAGCATGGGTATTAAGTGATGTGACAATACCTTAATGGCTCTTTTCTTCGTGTCTTGGACAAAAAACTGCCAAATCGTTAACCGCAACACATGGAATGAAATAATTGCTGCTCTGTACAATGCTAAAAAGGGACCGAAGTGATAAACTGTAGAGAAGTTTCTGGAGCTATACATTCCAAGAGCAAGGCCAAATTCACTTTCTAATGATTCCTTCCTCAATTTTGCATACTCAGCAGATGGCCCTTCACCATGCACGCTGGTAAATCCTGCAGAGGACCTTCACACACATCATTGTGATAGGTGTGAGCTATACGTTTTACAGGGCATATATGATCATTATCGATTTAAAAGCCTAAATGCTAAAGATAAACATTCCACTTCACGAATATTGCCGTGAGAACAACGGCAGAAAACAGATTTCTTGTCTTGTTGAAATTCCAAGGTCCTTTGTGCTACTAATCAATATAAGGTTTCCCAATGGGCTCTCAGTCCCATTGCGACGGCACAAACCTGCTAGGCAATTGCCAAATTCAAAATGCAAGGGAATAACGTTATTTACACATAGGATGAGACATTGATACAAGCAGTAATATCCAAACATACCAAAACTCAACTTCACTAAAAGCACCAGAATATTTGCACTTCCTCCAAGACAATAGCATGCGGAACACTACCGGTGATAATACAGCCGTCATAATGCAAATCCCATGAAACGAAACCATTTCCTGATCTCAATCCCATTAGAATGAAGAACTCCACAGCAAACACCAGCCCTAAAAGACACCACTTTCTCAAGTAACATTCGGTAAGGGGCGAAGTGCGCACTGGAATATCCATAACTACTTATTGTCTAACCGCAAACAAGCGAAACATGGATTCTCTACCGAGCACCGAGTCAGTTCAAACTATCGGCATCCCCCTCTGATGGAAATGGGCGAAAAAGCGAGCAACGTCGCTATAAGATCGCATAAGCAAACTAAGCGAAGTAATTCGAGGACGATCGTACTACATTTTACGAACACACCTACGTCTTTCGACAAACGAAACGCCCCCTAGTCATCAGAACCCACAAGACAACAGCGGACGAACGTGATCAAACCGCTACGGCGCAACACATAACTGCAAATAACCATTCCGAGGGACAAGCGGGTCAGCTAAAACCACAAAACTGCCAATCCCGAACGTCCACCGCCAGCACGTGAAGGTGAATAATTAAGCACTAATCTAGGAAGCATCGGAGACGCGGATGGAGCGGAGAACCGGGAGATTACCCCTGGAGAGAAGTGCGACATTGCGGCGGCGGCGGGCGGCGCGGGCGAAGACGGAGCTCATGAGGCTGATGCCGAGTGAGAAGCCATCGGGAGTGAGTTTCGCGAGTTCGTTTGCGTGCGCATCACTTGTTCGATGAATTGCCGCAGTGAAGAGGAATGTGCGAAGCGCCCCCGCTTTGTAGACTAGACAGAGAGAGATCTGATTGAGAGTGAGAAAACTGCCACGTCTCACGATCGCCAGTCCACCTGGCACCTCGCGGGGTGACCGAGCCGCCTCCTCTCGCCGGCGTCGTTTGGCTCGGCGCGCGAGAAAGAAACTTGCGTTTTTTTCCTTTTCGATAATTGATGAATAGTTGTGGAGTACTATTTATTTTGCCGAAAATAATTAAAAAAACGTTATTTTTTATTTCGTGAAAAATAAATAAGTCAGGGAAAATAATTTTCATCATCAGAAAAAATCTATTAAAATAAGAAAAAATGTTTTTCGGTATGATGTGTCCGACTTATCAATTACTTTGAAGTCAGCAAATAATAACAAATGCATGAATTTCGATTCAATAACACTAGATATAACGGAGATCGATTTGCAAAATTGATATGTAAAAAATTATGACTGATTTTTATGGGGAATTGAATCTAACTCGACTATTTAAATGTAGATCAATAACCTGTCACATCTATTGTTGTATCATCTTTAAGTATTAATCTTAGTAAGCCCATCATAACTAAATTTGGTTTGCACAAATTCAAGTATCGCCTATAATAAGATGTAACTAGTACGTTTAGTATTTCGATACAAAACAAGAATATACTGAAAATTCTCGCACCGGGGCACTTTGTTGTCTTTTGCTTATTTTCTCATTATGACTTAGCTCAATCATCCTAATAAATTCCGCATGTTTTTTACATGTTGTTAGATACAATGGAAGGTTCATTTGTAAAACCCATCAGTTCAATATCATATTAATCTTCTCTCAACCACTAAAAATGATATAACGATATCTTCACACACATACATATTTACGTTATATATAAGTCATGAAGTCAAGATCCTCCAATCCCTCGCTATTTCTAAAATTTAACGGCAAAATTTTCAATTAAAAAGCGATGAGCAGGAGAAGTATCTGTCTAATCTCCGGCTTAATTACGGATGAGGTACATGCAACTATCAGTAACAAAAATCAAACAAGCTTTCGTTCTCCACACTCGAGCTTGTTCAGCGAGAAAATGAAGTGCTCAAACTTCCCCGTGATTATTACAGCACTTCCATCATATTGTGCTTAACTTTCATCAGGAGCTTGGAAACACAGAATCGAAATAGAAAGTTGCATTATGCTGATAGAGCAAAGTCAAATATGGGGTCCAATTCATTGAGTTTCATCACCCAACAGAACTCTCGATAACATAATCAATTACATACTTCCAAATAGAGGATATATCACCTGATTTACATTATTACTTAGCAATAAGACATCAATAATAATCTGATAAGTATACTAAAATAGGCGGAGCTCTTTTACATAAGGGAGTTTGCTCAGCCATTTTGACACCCAGGTGAGCTAGGAGCTCATAACTATGGCAATGACGAGCAAAGCTAAGCTCTGCACGTCGTACTTCAGAACTCTTTAGTAATGCAAACAAAAGAGAATGTTGAGGTTTAAGAATCTTTGGAGAGTAGACATAAGTGCAGAGCGAAGGATGTGAAGTTAGTATTTTATGTAAACTTTGTGGGTTGTTGTCAGTATATGAGGCTCAAATTTCGAGGGTTTCGATTAGGTGTTGACTTAAAGAAAGTTGGATATGCGAAATGATAACTCATAAAAACATTAGTTACGCGAAATGATAACTCATAAAAACATTAGTTACATATATATGATAACGTTTATTTGGGATTGAAAATTCAGTCTTGTAAATAAATATGTTTGGATGATTCCAGGTTCCGAAAACCCTGCCTAGAAATCGAAGCATGAATAGGTCTTGGCATTCGAGAAAAGCCTCGGCCACATCCATTTTTTGAAGAGCCATGCCCCTTTTGGGTGTGGGGCCGGGCCAGGGCTGGGCTTGCCCGACCCCTTTCTTTGCCCTTTTTCTTCTTCCCCATGCGGGCCTAGCCCATTTCCCCTTTCTCTCGGCCCGGCCCGCGCGCTCTTCTTCCTCCTTCCTCCCTCACGCTGCTCACACCTTCTCTGTGGCGACAGATACGTACGACGGTAAGTAGAATAGATTCAGTGAGGTGTCTTGATGTGTTACAAGGTTCAGCCCTAAAAGGACGGCTAACTAGAAAGACGCGCTTAAAATCAGCAGAGATAGCCATGACCTTATGGAACCACGGGGATTGAGCCATGTATGCTTTCATCCCATAAGAGTCAAGACTAAAAAAAGCAACATGACCTATTTAATTCGTTCCATCCATAAATTTCGGTGTATGTATTTCAATGAAGTCAATGAAATTATTTAAACACTTGCACAATGTAGAATCATAGTACTCAATACAAACGGACAACAAATACATGTTCCTTTCGTGATCTGTGACGCCTAGTGTATCTCTTTCTGTATCGGTTTTATTTTTAAGACAAAAATCTAAAATGAGCCAGTCTAACTATTTTCTATTGGTATTCATCATCTAAATGATTATTAATAGGATAATACCTCCTGGCGTATCAACTAATTTACCGTTGTCCTCCTTAGTTCCATGGACTAATTGTTGATCCAGACATAGGGGACAAGAGAAATATGGGGGAAGCTTACCTTTCAAACATGAGAGGAGATTTTAACAATTCCTTGAAGAGCCTGCTTTCGCAGTTCAAGTACTTTGGAGTTGAATGTCTTCTCCGGATTGACACCAAGGAACTGCTGTCCAGCCTACAAATATTGCAGGCACGGAATATTGACAGGATACCTTAACCCTCGATGAAATGACTATCAAGGGAGAGACCTGGTCAATTTGATGGTCGCTTTGGGCAGCGTCCTCAAGAATATAGGGGATGGGCAAGAACCAACTGATGCAAAATATCTTCCGAACCTGAATCTCCAGGATCTACTGGGAAGCGTCCCTAATGGGGCGACTGAGACAGATAGGAGGCCATTTATGACAACTGGAGATTCAGGAGACAAAGATGAGACAAACTGCACCATCTATTTGTTGATAGTGCCCCCATTCGTCGCGACGATGCACTGAATCGAGAAGGGGTATTCTTCAACACAAGGAACACCAGTTTCTTTCCCATCGATCTTGTCACTTGCACCCTCCTGCGCATTGGTACTATTTGCCCCTGCATCTCCAGGGAAAGGGCACCCACCTCCAAGTAATCTAAATCGAGCCCTCCCATCGCCACTAACTTTGAGAGCGGGAAATCCTTATAATTCCCATCCTCCTTCACCTGAGCCTCCATGGGTGCTTGAAGGAGGAATCGATTGATCGGGTGAAATCAACTGCGCTAGAATGTTCTGAAAGAGGGAACTCATCGAGGGAACGAGAGGCATCAAGGGATTTTTGTGAGAGAAATCAATTGCGCTTGCGCGAGAATGTCTTATGATCGTCGGAACAGGAGGTGTCTAGGGATTTTGGGAGAGATGGTCAAAAAGGGCATCATAGGTAACCTAGCAGTATGTATATTTTCAAAGAATATATATGAAAGAGATTTGCATCTACCGAATTTATCGATGCTGGAGTTATCAGGCAACGAGATCATAGAGGATTGGCAAGGATGGATTTCATTCATGGTGAGATTGAAAAAAAAAAAAAAAAAAAAAGACATCCTCTTTGTGATTTTAGGATTTTGTTTTTTTTAGCTGATCAACTCATTTTTAAACAGCTTATTTTCCTTTTGTATTAGAAGTCAAAGTGGCTTAAAGTTCTACAGCTTTGGAGTTGCAATAATTTAAGATGTACTCCTGATCTCTCGACTTTCACACAGTTGAAGATTCTCATATTACATGAATGTAGGAAATTGGAGCAGCTCCACCCTTCTATTGGCAAACTCACGAGCCTCGTTTCCTTGCAATTGCAACACTGTGAAAGTTTCAAGGAGCTACCCCCTTCTATTGGCAAACTCACGAGTCTTGTTTCCTTGGAATTGCAATGCTGTAAAAGTTTCAAGGAGCTACCAGAGGAGATGGGCGAATTAAAAGATTTAGAAAAACTTATGTTAGATTCTTCTGGTATTACAACGGTTCCTACGTCTATGGGTTCTTTGAGGAAGTTGGAGGAACTGAGTGCCTCTTGTAAGTCACTGAGAGAAATCCCTATCTCAATTGGGGATTTACAGAATTTGCAACATCTGAAATTGAGTTATTCTGCGATCGAAAAGCTTCCCAGTGAAATTGGTGACTTGCCTTCCCTCAAGATTCTCGATCTCACTAGCACATCGATATCCGACTTTAGGTCCAGTCTTTCTTCTCTCCAACGCCTTGACCTATCCGATTGTGAGGAGCTTTGGTCGCTGCCAGAGCTTCCTTCTTCTCTCCAAAGCCTTCACCTAGAGGGCTGCGACAAGCTCCGGTTGCTGCCAAAGCTTCCTTCTTCTCTCCAACGCCTTGACCTAGAGGGTTGCAACAAGCTCCGGTCACTGCCAGAGCTTCCTTCTTCTCTCCAACACCTTGACCTAGAGGGCTGCGACAAGCTCCGGTCACTGCCAGAGCTTCCTTCGGGCTTAACATATCTATGGGTCACTTGTCAAAGTCTTGGACTGCCACAGCTTTTTAGCCTCATCCACATAAAAGAACTCGATCTTGAGGTATGCCATTTACTCGAAGACATCCACAAGCTTTCCTCAATACCATTGAAACTCTGTTTTGAGGAGTGAGATAAGCTGACATCACTTTGGCTCCGCGGACTCACGCACTTGGAAGAGCTTTCAATAAAAAAGTGCAGTTCCATTGAAGAATTGAGCCTTTCAGGATTGATTCATCTTAAACGAGTACGTGCTGAGCATTGCAATACCCTAGTTGAATTTTTGAGATATGAAAATTTGGAGTCCTTGGAGGTCATATTTTTATACGACTGCAATTCCATTAAAAGGCTTTTCTGTCCAAATTCTCTATGTTTGAAGAAATTAGTGGTTGTTGGGTGCGACAATCTAGTCGAAATTGAAGGTCTTGACGGTGCGGAGTTCTTAGAAGAGTTGGATTTTATAGGATGCAAATCAATAGAGACTTTGCCGATTTGACGGGATGTGAGAAGTTACAATCTCTAAGAGTTCGAGATTGCAAGAAACTTACTCAACTTCAGGGACTTGAAAAGTTGGATTTAATTGATTTGGATATTTCTGGTTGTGACTCATTGGAAGCAACACCGAACTTATCTAGAACTCTTATCTTTAGAAATTATGAACAAGAGCTGTCTTTTGATTCATGGAGTGATGTTTCCTGAATAAAGGTAAATAAGCAATGAACAATCATTTTTCGTCTGAGATTCATGACCTACTTTTGATCACTTTTTTTGACAAGAAGGTTTTCTATGACAGGGTTCTGTACTTTCCTAAATTGCTAGTCTTACATAATTGAAGGAGTGGGGCAGTTGGTCGTAGAAGCTGACATGATGCTTTAGCCAAGATCAAAATGCAGATCCTAATGTCAATAGAAGGCATAGAGGCTGATGAACTTCTGCTACTCATTATTGTATACTACGCCTAGAATTTCCCAATGTCCAATGTTCATATTTTCTTTGAAAAAATCTCTGGCCATTTTGAGTTACTTTGTAAGTTCTTTTGTATGTCAAATTTGACTAATGGTAGATATCGTGTTTGGGACAAACGCCTTTCAATTTTCCATAATGCATGAAACCCCTGTCAAGTTTCTTACTCTTCCCTTGATATCCCTCATTAACCTTCTAAGAAGAGCATCACTTCTCAGAATATGATGAACTGAGATAAAAATAAAATTCAAGGTTCAAGTGTTTCTATTTGGTGACAAAAAAAATGTTAAAGTAGTTTTGGCTAGTCTGTCATATATGAATGTAGACCACCTTAACATTATTAGTAGTCAAACTGTTGTTTTGAAGGATTATCAAGCAAGGTAAACTGGTGCTGCTTCTATGCCATGTTTGGTTGGTGATCTAGGCTTACTTTGGGACTTCAATTCAATTAATTGCATCGATGACCTTTTGCATTATTGGACAATTTTTTGCCCCTCTGTGAAACAAGCTGGGATGAGGAGCTCAAGAATTTGCTAATTAGTTTGCATCCCGTTTGATCCTATTGTTGTCATGGAATTGCTTTATCGCATGACTGATTTGGGCATGGCTAATTGGGTTGAGGAACTTCAAATTCCATACCTGAGGCTGATCAAAATAAAGAAAAGGGATTTTGCAGAGGAAGCTATCGCAACAGCTGAGGACCATCTTGCGTGCCAACCTTGAAGATGCTCTGGGGCCGACTGGAGTGTCCTAAGGAAGTTTTGATGCTTTTGAATATTCAAACACTTGATCTGATCTCGACGTCACATCCCTGAATGATTGTAAATGTATTTTTTTTCAATTAAATATGCTTTCTGTATGCTCATCAGGTTCTAGCTCTCCTTTGATCAAATACTAAGCTGCTGATTTTTTTGTATGTTACCCTAATGCAGAGTTGTCCGACTGCGATTGCATTCTAATGGTATCACTCCCGAATTGATGAGGCTTTGTAGAGGGAGGTATGCACTGCTAGGCTCCTCCATTTCTATCAGTTTATTTGTGTGATGATATCCTTTGAATGTTGTCATATAGGTTTCTGATTTGATAAGATTAGTTTTCATGTATGCAGCATTGGATTTGTAAGGTTGAAATTAACCTCCTCACAAACTAATCCCGTATTGCTGATTTTGCTATTTGGATCTTGCAATATAACCCAATAGCAAATAAATCTTTCTGTTCTGTAGTTTAGGCACTAATCCTTTCAGCATAATTTTATTAATTTCAATTCTGTTCCTAAACACAAATAGGGAAAGTGTTGCTAATTGCTTACTCCTTTTATGCCTGTTGGTTTCTTTTTCATCGGCCATCTAATAAAGTCTCTGTTCATTGTGGTCCAACTCTGGTATTAATATTTACGCATTTGTACCTTATCTCTCATGGGGTAAATTTTGATGCTACAATCTTGGATTTATTGATAATTAGTTAGTGCTATCTTCCTTGTGCAGACTAAAGCTGCATTTGATGAAACTTGGAGAAAGTCCCCAAACACCATGGGTTGGAGATACGGGCAAGAATGAGCTATGTCAGTATGGAAAGGCATTGTGGAGTTCTTTGCTATTGGCGTTTGTCTTTGGCTCTGTGTTGTCATTACTCTTCAAAGGATTCTTGATATAAGGTGACCTCTTCTCATGTGGTGTATTAGTCCTTGGCAAGCTTTGAAATTGTGCTACTCTTTAGCAAAGACTGCATCACAAATTGCTTGGAGGTAGCAAAGGCTACATCACAAATCACTAGGAGGAAGACTGCATGTGTAGATGGTTCTATATGTGGAGTCAAGCTTAAAATGAGAGTTGCTGACAAGATTACCATTTAGATGTCCACTTTAAGCTACATTTTTGTGACTGGGAGAGACTTTTTTTCGTGGAAAAAGCAAATGCTGACAAATCAGCAAATAATCTGTAAATTGCAGCCAAGAGTTTTAATGAATAGGTTTCCAAGAAGACGGGAGTTCCCCATTTGGAAGAATTTTGAACACAAAAGAATGGCATTCATTAGTGTAAAATCATCTCTCTGGTCTGGTTATGTCGGAATATTCATATGTAGGCATTTTGCAATCACTTTGGCCATATAATCTCAAACTTGATTTATTTAAGCATGAATCTAAAAGCAGAAGAGACACAGCCATGTACATTTTCATACCTAAAATCAAGTAGAGAGACTCATTTGTTCTTGAAAAGCTAGCAGCATTGATTATTTGACAGCGTCTTGATTTGAGGTTTCTCTTTGAATGTGGTGTTAAATGACAAAGAAAGAATCGGTGGTTCATGTGAAAATGGCTATTCGAGTTGTTTGGAAAGGAAGGAAGCTATTGGTAGTAGCTATAACTTAGTGTGTTTATTGCAGAGGAGGAGGAGAAAGCGAAGAAGATCAGATCAAAGCGGGATGGGAGAACATGTGTCTCAGTGTTTGGTTGGTTCACCAAGTTGAAATTGGGGAGAGCGTCGCAATCTTAGGAGCCACAAGAGAATTTGGGATCTTGGATGAAGAATGTGGCAACGGACTGGACCAAGAGCAGATTGTTACATGAGTTAGAACTGAAAAGATGTGAATCTGTCAAATTAGAAGAACTTATGTTAGATTTTGCTGATATTATTGAGATTCCTACGTCTAATCGGTTCTCTGATGAAGCTGGAGAAACTGAGCGCTTGCTATTGTGAGTCACTCAGAGGAATTCCTAGCTTAATTTGAGATTTGCTGAATTTGCAACATCTAGACATTAGTGATTCTGGGATTGAAAAGCTTCCTAGTGCTACTGGAAGGTTGAAAAATCTGCGCACTATAAGTGTCCTATCATGCCTTGTCTGAAAAAGCAATTCCAAGTGAAATCGGTGACTTGTCCTCACTTGAGATTCTCTATATCACTTGCGCGCCGATATCTACCCTACCAAAAAGCATTCAGAATGTTTCTTCTCTCCAATGCCTTAGCCTATTGGGCTATGACAAGCTCCGATTGTTGCCAGAGCTTCCTTTAGGCTTGACATATCTGTTGATCTCTTGTCAGAGTCCCAGGTTGCTACAGCTTTGTAGCCTAATCCACCCAGAAAAACTCCATTTTAAGGCAAGCCATCTAGTTGAAGACATCCATGAGATTTCCTCAAGACCCTTGAAACTCTGTATTGAGGAGTGTGATAAGCCGATATTGCTTAAGCTCGACAGATTCAAGTACTTGGAAGAGTTATGAATAAAAAAGTGCAGTTTGATTGAAAGATTGGCCCTTTCACAATTAATCCATCTGAAATGATTATGCGCCAAGCATTGCAATAACCTAGTTGAAATTCAGGCCCATGATGATTTGGAGTTCTTAGAGGGCATATTTGCATATGATTGCAATTCCATTAAAAAGGCTTTTTTGTCCAAAATCACGGTGTTTGGAGGAATTATAGGCCATCAGGTGCAACAATCTAGTCGAAAATTGAGGTCTTGATGGTGTGTAGTTCTTAGAAAAATTGGATATTACAAGATGCATGACAATGGAGACTTTGCCAAGTTTGACGGGATGTGAGAAGTTACAATCTCTAGTAATTAAAGACTGAGAGAAACTTACTCAGCTTCAGGGACTTGAAAATATGGATTTAGATCTTTTGGATATTCAAGGTTGCAACTCATTGGAAACGCTGCTGAAATTATCTAGAACATGCGCCATTGGAAATTGCAAAAGAGATCTATCTCGATCTCTCTGTTGAAATATTATACTACAGTGATAATGATGTGATGAATCTTATACCCATATTACAACAGTGAGACGAGTCATGTTTCCTTGACAGAGGTAAATAAGCAGTAAACTATCATTTTTCTTCTAATATTCATGACCTACTTTTCATCACTATCTTCTTTTGACAAGAAGGTTTTCCATGACAGGGTTATGACTTCCCTAAATTGCTAATATTACATAATTGAAGGAGCAAGGGTAGTTGGTCATAAAAGCTTACATGATGCGAATCGTGTCGAGTTTCCAACTTTTTAGTGTTCCGCTTGCTATAATTTCTGATCGTGGACTCGCCGAGGCGATTAGGGTTCCTGGGTTTGGTGGGGCGGTCTTCGTTTGAACACGAGGGTCGTTTCAGGGATCTCCAGATATACCGGAGAAGAAGTGGATTTTATCGAGAGATAGTAAGTTCCCCTGTCTGTTGTTGGTGATTTTGTAGCCACTACTCGTCCTTTCTCGTGAAGTTCTGACTCCGAGATGATCTGCAATTTACCCGGCGTCTTTCCAAACCAAGCCGGTGCAGGGCCGAGGCGTGGGAGGTGATCCTCGGGATCGCACTGCCTTCGGGACTCGGACGCAACTCAATCTGCTTGAGGCGACTTCTTCTTAAACACTGAAAACCCATCACAGTGATTTCATCTCTGAATCGCTCCTCGAGGTAAGCACGACGTTCTATTCTCTGGTCTATCACAATTGATAGACAAAAATACATTTGATTATTACTCATTG